>CM060365.1:179551996-180151996 GCA_030545235.1 Helianthus tuberosus | reverse complement strand
AAATTATTTACAATGTTTTTGGGTTCGTTAAAGGTCACTCAGAGGTAATTTTAACATGTTGACATTTTTAACCCTTATGTTTCGTAAGATCCTTATTTTAAGCACATACGACTTCCAATGTTCGAGAAATTATTCATTAAAGAATACGAACGTCGTATGAGGTCAATCAGAGGCACAAGAATGGCATGTTGACACTTTGGATCCCTTTATTCACATATTTACAGTGTTTGACAATTTAAGTCCCTCCAAATCAATCCATTACACGTTTAATGTCCATGACACGTGTCTTTACAATATTGGTCGTGATTTTATGAGGTGTTACTTCCTCACCCCCTTAAAAGAAATCTCGACCTCGAGATTTACTGAAATAAATGAGGGTACTTTTGTTTCATTGTGGACTCAACCTCCCACGTGTATTCGGGGCCTCTACGGGCATCCCATTTAACCTTCATAATTGGTACGTGCTTCCGTCGAAGCCTCTTAACCTGTCGATCCTCGATCGACAAAGTTTTTCAACAAACTTTAAGCTCTCATCTATATGCACATCCTTATGTGACATGGCTAGCGATTCATCAGCTAGACACTTTTTCAAGTTGAAGATGTGGAACACATTATGGATTCCACTAAGCTCTTCAGGCAGATTTAACTTGTAAGCTACAGTTCTGACACATTCGATGATCTCGAATGGTCCTATGTATCTTGGGCTTAGTTTGCCCTTCTTGCCAAAACGCATCACCCCTTTCAAGGGGGATACCTTAAGTAACACTTTATTATCTACCTCGAATTTCAGAGGTTTACGCATTTTATCTGCGTAGCTTTTCTGCCTATCCCTGGCAGCTTTGAGATGATCACATATCTGCACAATCTTATCTGTCGTCTCCAGGACTATATCAGGTCCTGTTAGTTGGACGTCTCCAACTTCCGCCCAACAAACTGGCGTTCTGCATTTTCTTCCGTACAAAGCTTCAAAAGGCGCTGCTTGAATACTTGAATGATAGCTATTATTGTACGAGAATTCAATCAATGGGAGATGATCATCCCAACTTCCTCCTAAATCAATAACACAAGCTCATAGCATATCCTCAAGCGTTTGAATTGTACGCTCGCTTTGCCCATCCGTTTGAGGATGATATGTAGTGCTGAAATTTAATCGAGTGCCTAAGGATTGCTGAAAGCTTTTACAAAAGTGAGATGTATATCTCGTATCCCTATTAGAGATGATAGACACTGGTACTCCGTGAAGAGATACAATCTCGTCCACGTACAGCTGAGCTAACTTATCTGAGCTGTGTGTTTCCTTAATAGGTAAGAAGTGGGCTGACTTGGTCAGTCTATCTACTATAACCCAAATAGTATCATTTCCTCGCTTTGTTTTTGGTAACTTTGTGATTCCCACTTCCAGGTGGGAAGTTCAGGCTGTTGCAGCAAACCTGACGGCTTCTGGTGTTCGGCTTTAACTTACGCGCACGTCAAACATTTGGCCACATAAGTAGCTATAGATTTCTTCAAACCTATCCACCAATAATTTGCCTTTAAATCCTGGTACATCTTATCACGTCCAGGATGAACCGAGTACTTGGAACTATGGGCTTCTTGAAGAATCACGTCCCTAAGTCCTCCATAAATTGGAACCCATATTCGTCCGTTCAATCTTAGGATTCCATCCTTGCCATACGATAACTGTTCAGCAGTTACGCCCAGCTTTTCATTTGGATAGTTAGCTTCTAATACAGCTTCCTTCTGAGCGGCTAACAATCTTTCATTCAAGCTGTTCTTCAATTCAATGCTCTTGGCATTGATTCTAATGGGCTTAATTCTTTCTTTCCTGCTCAAGGCATCAGAGACTACATTCGCCTTACCCAGATGATATCGGATTTCACAATCATAATCATTCAGTGTCTCCATCCATCGACGCTGTCTCATGTTCAGATCTTTCTGGTTAAACAGATGTTGAAGGCTCTTATGGACAGAATAGATCACACACTTAGTCCCAAAAAGATAATGCCTCCAAAGCTTCAGTGCAAATACAACGGCACCCAACTCCAAGTCGTGGGTGGTGTAATTCTTTTCGTGCACCTTTAGTTGTCGCGAGGTATAGGCAATGACCTTGCTTCTTTGCATGAGTACGCAACCCATTCCAGTATGAGATGCATCGCAGTATACCACAAACTCTTCGATCCCTTCAGGCAATGTCAACACAGGAGCATTGCTCAACTTCTGTTTAAGAATATCAAAGGATTCTTGTTGCTTAGGACCCCAGTCAAATTTTATATTCTTGCGAGTCAATGAAGTTAGGGGTGCAGCAATCCTTGAAAATTTTTCAATAAAACGCCTGTAGTATCCTGCCAGACCCAAGAAGCTGCGAATCTGTGTGGGCGTCTTTGGTTCTTGCCAATTCATGATGGCTTCAATCTTAGCGGGATCCACCTGGATACCACGCTCGCCAACCATATGTCCAAGAAATTGGACTTCACGAAGCCAAAACTCACATTTCGAGAATTTGGCGTAGAGCTTCTCTTGCTGAAGAAGTTTAAGGATACATCGAAGGTGCTTTTCATGATCAGCCTGCTTCTTTGAGTAAATGAGTATGTCATCAATAAAAACAATGACAAACTTGTCCAAACAGGGTTTACAAATGCGATTCATGAGATCCATGAACGCTGCTGGTGCATTAGTGAGCCCGAAAGGCATCACCAAGAACTCGTAATGACCATAACGAGTTCTGAATGCAGTCTTATGCACATCTTCATCTCTAACCTTCAGCTGATGGTAACCTGACCTCAAGTCAATCTTGGAGAAGTAACTTGCTCCTTGAAGTTGATCGAACAGATCGTCGATCCTGGGCAATGGATATATGTTCTTGATTGTAACCTTATTTAGCTCGCGATAATCGATGCATAAACGCATCGAGCCATCCTTCTTCTTCACAAACAGTATCGGTGCTCCCCAAGGAGATGAGCTAGGTCTAATAAATCCTTTTGCCAACAAATCATCCAACTGAGTTCTTAACTCTTTCATCTCAGTTGGTGCCAACCGGTAAGGTGCTCTTGCAACTGGTGCTGCTCTAGGAATAATGTCAATTTTGAACTCCACTTGCCTATCTGGAGGTAGACCAGGTAGTTATTCAGGGAATACATCTGGATATTCAGAAATGATAGGGATGTCTTCGATCTTGGGCTTTGGTTCATCAATAGTCACTTATGCCATGTAGATGACACAACCCTTCTTCAAACACCTTGACGCCTTAAGCATAGACACTTGCTTAGGCAACCCATACTGAGTGTCTCCTTGAATTGTTAATGGCTCACCATAAGGAGTTTTAATAACCACTTGCTTCTTATCACAAACGATTTGAGCTTGGTTATGATATAACCAGTCCATGCCTATCACTATGTCAAATCCAGCTAGTTTCAAAGAAAGCAAAGACAACGGAAAATAGTGGTTCCTAATGGATATAAAACATCCATCTAACATGGTTGAAGCAGTTTCTATGGTACCATCGGCCAATTCTACTTCATACTTTATGCTTAGGGTTTTAACAGGCAGATTTAATAACTTACAAAATTTATTATCCATAAACGACTTATCTGCACCCGAATCAAACAATACCCTTGCATAAACATCATTGATAAGAAAGGTACCTGTTATCACGTTGTCGTTTTGAATGGCCTCCTGAGCATTCATTTGAAAGACCAGAGCATTGGTCTTTTTAGCCTCCTCAGGCTTCTTCGCATACTTTGGGTAGTTGGACTTGATATGCCCCTTCTCGTTACAGTTGTAACAAGTCACATCCTTTATCTTCTTGCAATCTAACGTCTTATGCTCACTTGATTTGCAGATCCCACAAGCTCTGGGTTGTTATTGGGATTTTGATTCGAACCTGCACTTTCCCAGATGACGCTTCTTGCAGGTTTTACACCTAGGTTTTTCACTCGACTGTTGGTTATCCTTCTTGAACCCTGAACTCTTCTTGTTCTCATAGTTCCCTTTATGTTTCTTCTCAGAACGGCGTGAGTTCTCATCCTCACGTTTCCTTTTCCCCTCGTCAGAATTCCTAAGCGATCTTTGCCTGACCGCATCAAGAGTAAGAGATAACGACAGACCAGCCACTGACCTAAAGGTAGTAGGTCTTGATGCTTTCACACTTGCCTTTATCTCCGGGGCTAAACCTCCAATAAATCGAGCTATTCGTTTTGGTTCTGGTGTGACCAAGTATAGAACCAATCGTGACATAGTGTTGAAGCTCGTGAGGTATGCCTGACAGTCTAAGTTCTTCATGACCAATGTCAGGAAGTCAGTCTCAATCTTCTCAACTTCATGTTGAGGGCATAAATTTTCTTTGATTAGAGCAACAAAATGCTCCCAAGACGTGCTATATAAGTGGATCTTTCCTGTAGCTTGGATTAGGGATCTCCACCAAGCTAACGCTTCACCCTTAAATGATTGCGACATAAACTTTACAATGTCTTGTTCAGCACAACCACTAATATCAACAACAGTGTCCATTTCATCGAGCCAGGTCATAAAATCTATGGTTTCCTTCTCCCCTGTGAAGTCTCTTGGCTTGCAGGAGACAAAATACTTGTAAGAGTAGGTCTTACCACGGGGCTCTTGATTGAACACAATCTTCTTAGACGGAACACTCTGCTGATTTGACGAGTGACGAGCATCGTCCTTCTTTGACTCGTTCACTTTAGACGGGGGCTTACTATGAGCCTCAGAATGAGTCTTAGAGCGCGTGCCACTTGATTCCTTGAACTGTCTATCAAGTGCTCTAGTAACGGCGTTGTCTATCAACGCCTGAAGATCTGCACCAGCTACATTAATCCTGGTGGTATCATTATTCTCTCTTGGGTGACTGTTAACTTCCTCCGATTCAGCCATGTAGCTTGTTTGCTACAAAATAGTTGACAATATTTTATTCAGAGGTTATTATTGAATCATTATTTCTGATGATTCATTAACCATGGTAAACATAGACCATATTTGGTTAATTTGTTAATCATATTTATTTAGGATTTTCATCATAATTTATCCTAATTAAAATATTAAAGGTATTATTAATGGCACATAAGGCCTAGTCACAAGGACATCTTTAATGATTATAGGCCATGATTTCAGAGAAACGAGGCCTTAAGGTTTGAACGCAGTTCATTACCTTTTACTGACAGGGAGTCGTAGACTACAACTGTCTTTTGTCTTATTTGATAATTATTACGGCTCGTAGGCACTGCATCACTAATGGATGTCTCATATATTATCATATTGATGATCTGAACCCATGATTTGTAGATCATTAGGCTTAAATAAGGAATCTGGAAGAATCCAATATACGAATGACATGTGTGATTTTAATGAATCACATCTGCCAGGGGTGCTAACATGTTTTCAGATGTTAACAAGGAATTTGAAATCTTTTTAAACAGGTTTTACCATCATGGCCAGGTCTATAATGACATACAGGCTAGGTTATACCCTTTAAGATTCTTATTTAATATTTAAAGGCAGATCATTTAAAAAGGAATGATATTTTTTATTTATTCCGTATATTATTTTCATACATAAGATGACAATGAAATTTAAATAAAACATTCCACTAATTTTAAAAGAAGTACATAGGTTGCCCTAAATAGGACTTTCACATAAATAACTTGCCCACGCAGGGGCTAAAATGAAAATACAAGTCCTCGTAGGGACTAGGTACATAAATAAAAATGTCCACGCAGGGACTTGATTGAAAAAAAGGAAATTACAACACAAATAAATAAGGAATCTTCAAAAATCCCTCTTCTTCTTCCCCTTGATCAGATTTGCCAGACCGTTAAGAAATCCCTGGTGGCTCCTACGCTCCTCTTGAACCTCCCATTCCACCTGGCTCAATCTCTGAAGAATCTCCTGTTGTTGCGGTGGCGGGATCAGCGGCGGCTGCAGCGGCTGTTGCTGCGGAGGTTGAGCAGGTGGCGGGTATTGGTACCCATATGCTTGGTACCCAGATTGGTACGAAGCTGCATAGGGCCCTTCCGGGTGAAGAGCATTGTAGTTTGCCGCTACGAGATATGGGTCAACATCGGGGGCATTATAGTAGTTGTACCCCGGGTAGGCTGGCTGCTCAAATAGGTTATACGCCTCTGTACCGGCGTATGAAGGAATTGGGTTATCATAACCTATGTGTGGTGGTGGTGGTGGTGCGAATGGCGCAGAGTCCACCTCAGAAATGGGGTTTGAAGGCCCACCCATCTGCGGGTCTTCATACAGTGGCGGGTAATGGCTGCCACTGGAGTGTTGAGGGGTGCTGAAATGGAAATCCTCTCCTCGCACGGACATCCGTGCACCTGTTCTTCTTCGCCTCGGTGGCTCTGGAGGCAGTTGCTGCATTGGTGGCGGTGGTGGCGGTGGCGTGACCGCTATAAAACATGAATCCTCAGAGGGATCCTGCTGCTGCTGAGGTGGGTTGTAAGAGGGAGTAAACTCCCAGTTTTATTGGGCAAACCTTGCTTCATAGCTGTCTGGACCCCGATAAGGTGATCCATGAAAAGATGACCCATCTGAAATCTCTATGGGATGCGTGGGCGTCCCAGATGGTGGTTCGGCAGGATCGGGGTCATCATCCATATCCATGTCCTGAGCTTCAGGAAAATGGTCTTCGGGTCCCAATGGGTTATAACCCATTGGTTCTTCACTCACGTTTTCCGGATTAAACCGGCTCTAAAAGAACGGGGTCGGGTCCGGAAAGGCGCGGTGAGAACCCGACCGCTGCAATGGTAAGTAGGAATGGCGTGAATGGTCGGACTCGTTGCCTTGATGGAGCCCGAAAGAATCATGGTAGGAAGGCGAGGAGCTAAGCGAGACAGAACGCCTCGCTGGCTCTAAGTAGGTCCTCCAGTCTTCTTGAGGACTAGTGCTCATGGTTGCAGACGGAGTTCGCCGGTGTGAAGGCCCGACCTCATGATCGTTAGGAGCAGTGAAGGGCGCCTTGCCTCGTCCTCCTCCTCGTCTGAATCGTGGCTGCATATTTTTGTCCCTGTCAAAACAAACAAAAGAAACAACAAAGAAAAACAATAAAGGACAAAATAAAAGATTAGGATTAGTCCTAAGTCGTTTGCCTAGACTCGGAAGTCGAGGAATGTGCAACTGTGTCATTGAGATTAAACACAAAAGGCTAGTGTTTAATTCACTCAATGTTGGCTCTGATACCAACCTGTCACACCACGATATTTCCACGTATTACCGGTGGGCCCGGTGGGGAGTATCGTGACGTAGTTGATATCATCATAGACAAATAATCACAGTTCAATGCACAGCGGAAGTCTAAAGTAAAATATTACAAACCGAATGAAAGTAACATAAAGTATTACAATGGATTGTAAAGAGATCCACAGGCGGACCAAAAGTTAAACAGAATTATTGTTCAACAGATTTTTAAACATCTAAAGCTTGCAAGACTCTTTATTCGATGCTAGGAGTAGCCAGCCCATTTCGCTTAGTACCTACACTTAGCCTTTTTGAAAAATACGTCAGTTTACACTGGTAAATACAATTAACCGACACTTTTGAAAATGTTTTAGAAAAATTGATTTAAATGCACGAGGCACAAATAATCTTTTATAACTTGGGATAATTATTTAAAATAATCTTGTAAAAGAATTATATGTTTGTTATACGTTCAGTAGCCCGGATTGAATACCGGGTTAAAGATTAATAGACACACCACATAATATAACCTACGGCGAGTTATTCTCGAACAAACAGGTATATCATTTTACATACGCACCGGCAGGTGTATGCCTACACCCCGTGCTTAAGTCGTGGCCATTTCAATGAATGAGCCGAGGATATCCATGACATGGTCATTAACCCCCCAAAGGATTAAAACAAACAAAACAGATTAAACGGGTTATCTCAATGATTTAACCTTCATATGATTAAAGATTCAATACCCGACCAAGCGGTATTTTATATACCGTACCCCAAGCCCGTATAAGGGAAAATAAGTTAAAAGTATTTACCTGAGTAAAAATATAAATTTATTCCCAGCCGTAAATCAATCAAGCAAGTACAGATAGATTTTACCGGACTCCTAATCTGGAACGAAGGTTTTTAATAACCTATTAGAATCCCAACGGGTCTTATTTAAGTCTTAACTTAGACCGGTTAGTTTTAATGAAAGGTATACGGTTCAAAACGCAAGATTAAGCGAAGACCGGATTAGAAGGTGATTTAGACCCGACAAGTATGAAGACTTGTATAATATGGGTAAACTAAACACATTCTGGATTTGGAGGTAAAAATGATAAGGTTTGACCCGTTTCGGTCAATTTATGCAAACTAGTCACATAAACCGCACCGAATGCGTAAAATGAAAAACGGGTAACCAAATGAGTCATGAACAGGTTCCCTAAGGTAATATGGTTAAAATGTGTTATGATATCAGTAGGATACCTTCCATTATGCCCAAAATGAATTTAAAATCAATTTAAGGCCCGTAGGGGTATTTTGGTCATTTTAAAGATTATAAAAGAGGTTAAATGACAATATGAGGTTCTGGTCTAAAATGATCAGTAAAAATATTTATTTTGGTAGGTTATATCAGTAAGATATAGCATATATGTGAAATTTATCATCTATGGCCAAACTATGCACCGTATGGGCATTTTGGTCATTTCACATAAGCTTTAAGGGTCAAATTTGGAAATCTAAGTTTAAAACTTTTAATTACTGTTAAAGTATCAAAATTTACTTGTAACATCAGTAGGTAATGGGTCTTAGGTGTCAAATATAATTTTAACCCAAACTATGTGTTTAAAACACGTAAAAAGTCGGTTTTAGGCGATTTTCAGGTTATATAATGAAAGCTGAGATTTTTATCAGTCCAGAAGGGTTAAAATATTTTATTTAACTTATAAAATCATTAGAAAGAGATTTGGTATCAAAATGCTATGTAAAACTCATTTTATTAGTAAAAAGGGTATAACCGTCAATTACCGAATCAAAGCAAGAACCCATGTTATGATCAGTTTAAAAATTAATAAAAATCTTCAAAAATCCCAAAAAATTATATTACATCAGTGGGTAAAAGGTTTGGTGTCAAAATTTTGGTTTAAATAGGTTTTATGCAAAAAATGTCGTTTAATTAAAAAGCTTTCAATTTACGATAGCGAGCATAACTCCTAATTTAGACCTCAAACTGATGTCAAATGTTTAGGACATTTTTATAATTCAGTAATAAAGGTTTTTGTCCTCTCACATTTTCAAAAATCTCGTTTTAATATCAAAAGGGCATAATGGTCAACATTTAAGCGATTAACGGAAATATACAATGAACTAGGATTTCTATGGAACTAAGTTGTATAACCTCAGAGGGTTATACTAACATGTAATATGGTCCTAATGGAACCCTAAGGCATATCTAAAACAAGCTAAATCGGGTCAGAACTGAAAGTCAAAGCAAAAGTCTTCTTTTGCGACTTTCGGTTCCGAATTGAGCCTAAACTCAGAATTGTCGGGTTGAACATGCTTAGACATGTTTTTACATTATTTACCAAGTTATTTTAGTGTTAAAACATGTTCCATAACCTCTACATTATTAGTTATGAGTTTATTTGCAAAAATAGCTTTCTGTTGAGTTTTTAATATTAAGTTTGACCCGACAATTGACCAAGTTAGAGTGATAATCAGGGGGTGCCCTTTTAAGGACTTATTACCCACATAATTACCAACTCATAGCCACTTTTAATTCGAATAATGGCTGGACCATTAGTGATTAATCACAAAGTCAAAGCTTAATTACGACGGCTTTGACTTTTGGTCATTAGACTAATAAAACTTGAACTTAAGGGGCTAAGAACACTTACAATGGTCCTTTGCACGAAATTAGAACTTTAGAAAACTTGCTTGAGCTCCAGGAAGTTCCAGAGAATGAGATGTGAAAGATTTTTGTGAATGAGCAATGAACTAGCAAACAAGAAGTGCTTATATAGCCAAATAAACTTCACAAGATCACTCCACACAAGTCTACAACTGATTTCTGATGATTCCAGGTGTCCCTATGCATGAAATACTGTTGGCTCAGTCCCTGGAATAAAAAACAAGGCATGCAAAGGCGGTGCAACAGGCTGAACATGCATCTGTCCATTTTTTCTGCATCTGGCACTCTTACGCGGCCCGCGTTAGAGTTGCACTTATGACTACGCGGCCCGCGTAGAGGGCTGCATCCGGTAAACAAGTTTCAGTAATTGCAGTTTTGGTCCCTGGTTCTTCTAAACTTGATTTAACTTTCATTTATTGCATTTTGGACCCCATAGTTAACTTTTTAAGGACCTTGGGTCATAAACTAACTCCGTTAAGCTCCCGGTTAGTCGTACGATCACCCGAAAAGTCTTGATTTCTTCGTAACTCCTCAAAATTAATATCTAATATTCTTGTGAGCGAATTATTAAATTATTTACAATGTTTTTGGGTTCGTTAAAGGTCACTCAGAGGTAATTTTAACATGTTGACATTTTTAACCCTTATGTTTCGTAAGATCCTTATTTTAAGCACAAACGACTTCCAATGTTCGAGAAATTATTCATTAAAGAATACGAACGTCGTATGAGGTCAATCAGAGGCCCAAGAATGGCATGTTGACACTTTGGATCCCTTTATTCACATATTTACATTGTTTGACAATTTAAGTCCCTCCAGATCAATCCATTACACGTTTAAAGTCCATGACACGTGTCTTTACATTATTGGTCGTCATTTTACGAGGTGTTACATAATGGCAGACCGACAGCTGCAGTACTAATTCTCTTACCTGGATGAATATCGGTTCGCCACGTCATCCACTATCCTTGCCACAGCAGAGGAGACCAAGAGGATATTCCCCTTGGTCGGACAGCTTGCGCCCAGTGGCAGCTGGCAAGGTCTCTCCTCCCTCCTTCATCCTTCGGCTATAAATAGGACCCTTCCTCATTCAGGTAGAACATTCTGCTCTCCTCACGTTTTCACCTACAACACACACTATTTCTCCTCAAAGCAGTACTTATTCTTACGCCGGAGGGTGGTCACAAGGAGAACCCCCCTATTCTCCTCCTTGTGGCGAGTCACCGGTGTTCTGTTTTGCAGGATTCTAGTAATCAGCGAGTGGAGAAAGAGATTGAACCCCACATAAGAGACGACCCAGCTGGTTAGCCCTAGTGTTAACCAGTGTTTCATCATTGGCGCCCACCGTGGGGCTCGAACCCACGACTACAAGGTTAAGAGCCCAGGATGACTCCGGGCGTGAAAGACAAGTCGTGTTCCCAGCAGTCCAAGGTGGCCCAAGGGAAAGAAGACCCATCGTCATCCCCGGCGTATTTGGCCATTACCAGACCAATTACATTTTCATCGACCCGGGGAGCACAACAAATGTCATATACGAACAATGCTTCAATCAATTAGACCAAGAAGATAAATTGCGCTTAGAGCAAGTCGACTGCCCACTCACTGGTTTCTATAACAAAGTTGTATTCCCTCTCGGTCAGATATCTTTTCCAGTGCTGATTTCCGATGGGAAGAATTCTAGAACAGAAGAAGTCATGTTTACGGTTTTACCAGCAAATTCAAGGCACGATATTCTCTTGGGAAGAGAATCCCAGGGAGATTTTAGCATGATTTGTTCAGGGCCACATTCAGCAGTCGGCTTCCAAACAGAGACAGAGATAGCTATAATCTATGCGAGTAAAAAAGTTCTTGTGACTGACGAGGTCAGGGCTGCAAAAAAAGCAAACATACGCCACGCGAAGAGCCTGAGAAATGGATCCTAAACAGAAAATATCCAGAGCAAACGGTCACTTTAGGCCCAACAATGTCAGAGCTCACACGTGCATCTCTCAAGAAGCTATTGTTAAAAAACATGGATGTCTTCGCCTGGATGCCATCAGACATGACAGGCGTTCCACAGCATATAGCTGAGCACAGGCTGAATGTTGCTGAAAATGCCAAACTAGTTGTGCACACCAAGCGTCATTTGGGAGACATAAAACACGAAGCCATGCAGGAGCAGATCAAGAACTACTGAACGCTGGCATAATCAGAGAAGTGAGATACCAAACCTGGGTAGCCAGCCCAGTAATGGTTCCGAATGGAAACGGCAGCTGGAAAATGTGTGTGGATTACAAGGATTTGAACAAAGCTTGCCCGTGTGATTGTTATGCCTTGCCCGAAATCGATGAAAAGATTGATTGATTAGCATACTTCCGATGGAAATGCTTCCTCAACTACTACAAAGGATACCATCAAGTGCAGATGGCAATCCAAGATGAGGATAAAACAACATTCCGCACACCAACAGGGCTATACTGCTATACAAAAATGCCCTTTGGATTGAAGAATGCCGGGGCAACATATCAGAGACTAATGAATGAAACGTTCAGTGATGCCATCGGGAAATACATCAAAGTTTACATGGATGATCTGGTCATCATGAGCAAAGAAGAAGACTCAATGTTGGAAAACATTCAGAAAACTTTCGACACGCTGCGGGGGGGGGGGGGGGTGAACATCAAGCTAAATCCGGCGAAGTGCTCCTCCGGAATGGAGGAGGGCAAATTCCTAGGTTTCATTGTTACTAAGGATGGATTCAGAGTCAACCCCGACAAAGTGCATGCCATAGAACGGATGCCCTCCCGATCAACAATAAAAGAGATGCAAAAACTGGTCGGGCGATTAGCAGCACTAAATCGTTTCCTTTCAAATCACGCAGCAAAGGCGTTTCCATTCATTAAAACCCTCCGCAACTGCGTCAAGAAAAACCAGTTCTCATGGACTCCCGAAGTGGAGACCGCATTCATGGAAATGAAAGATTGTTTGATCTGCTTACCAACACTGACAGCCCCAATAAAAGATGAACCTCTGGTCATGTACCTATCTGCATCAGAGAAAGCAGTGGGGGCAGTTCTTCTGGTCAACCGACCGGGCGTACAAACACCAGTATATTAGGTATCTCGCACTCTGAATGACCCAGAAACAAGATACGCCATAATGGAAACCTAGCACTGATTCACACGTCCAGACGATTGCGAAGGTACTTTGCCAATCATGTTATCCACGTTCTGACGAATTACAACATTAGTAATATCCTAGCAAGACTGGAAATATTAGGGAGGTTAGCAAAGTGGGCTATCGAGTTGGGAGGCCATAACGTGGTTTTTAGACCAAGACCAGTAATCAAAGGTCAGGTACTAGCTGATTTCCTCACAGAAGTACCTGACGACAAAGATAGAGAATGCAAAGCGATGGAAAAGGTAGAAAAGCAATACTCAGAAGAGTCGTGATTGCTGTATACAGACGGCGCATCCAATGAGGATGGAGCAGGTGCAGGGCTAAGGTTGGTAAGTCCAGAAAAGCACGAATTCACAAACGCCATCCATTTAGACTTCAAAAGCACAAACAACGAGGCCGAGTATGAAGCTTTTCTTGCTGGATTACGGTTGGCAGTCAAGATGGGGGTCAAACACATAGAAGCGCACGTAGATTCAATGCTCGTCGCAGGGCAAATTAACGGGCAATACGACGCCAAAGGGGATGTCATGGCATTGTACCTAGAGAAAGAAAAAACCCTGCTCCAATGCTTCGATTCCTACAAGGTACACCACATCAATAGAAGCGAGAACAAGCTAGTAGACGCATTGAGCAAACTCGCGTCAACTAGTTTCCAACATCTGGCTAAAGATGTGCGCATCGAGGTACTAAGCAACCCGTCAATCCCATTAAGGCAGGTAAACGTCATCCAACTGGGGTCAACGTCCTGGATGACTCCAATTATCATGTACCTCCAATCTGGAATCTTGCCTGAGAACAAGGCCAAAGCAAGAAAGATACAGTACAAGTCAGAGCACTACCAAATGTCTGACGGCATCCTATATAGGAAGTCATACCTTGGACCATTGCTACGTTGTGTAGATCCAGAGGATGCCAACTACTTAATTCAAGAAGTACACGAGGGAATCTGTGGCATTCATGCAGGACCAAGAATGGTAGTGGAAAAAGTAATGAACACAGGCTATTATTGGCCAGGAATGCACCTAGACGTAGTCAAAGTTTTAAGGAAATGTAGTGGATGCCAGAGGCACGCTCCCAAAACCATCCGCCCAAAGAACGAACTAGTTCCCGTCACAATGGCTTGGCCGTTTCAACAATGGGGAATAGACATGGTCGGTCCCTTCCCAGAAGCCCCAGAAGCAGTAAAGTTCATCATAGTTGCGGTAGACTATTTTACCAAATGGGTGGAAGCAAAAGCATTGGCATCAACCACGTCTACAGTGGTTCGAAGGTTCATTTGGGAACAGATAATATGTCGTTTTGGCTTACCTCTACGAATCATAACCGACAACGGAACAAACTTCGCTGCTGAAGACCTATAGAACTGGTTCAAAGAGCTGAACATTGAACATACCTTTACCTCGGTGGCACACCCACAAGGGAATGGTCAATTAGAAGCGGTGAACAAAAGCATCGTAGATGGTATAAAAGCAAGACTCATGACGTAGCGACGAGGTTGGGTTGACGAATTACCTAGCATCTTATGGGCACACAGAACAATGCCAAAGACAAGTAACGGCGAAACACCGTTCAGTCTGGTCTATGGATCCGAAGCAGTCATACCTGTAGAAATCGGACTGCCATCTCCAAGGATGTTGTCAATGAACGCCATCAACAACGAAGAACAAAGAAGGTTGGATCTAGACCTTCTAGAGGAAAGAAGAGAGATAGCAGCAATTAACGAAGCAAAGTACAAAACCAAGATGGAGAAATACTACAACAGCAAGGTTAGAATCTGTACTTTCAACCCTGGAGATTACGTCTTAAGAGACAATGAGGCGTCTAATGCCGAAAGACCAGGAAAGCTGGCTCCAAAATGGGAAGGACCTTACGTCGTGGACAAAGTCCTTGGGAAAGGAGCATACAAGCTGCGCACACTTGAAGACAAAGAAGTCCCCAGGACTTGGAATGCTCAGCAGGTAAGGAAATGTTATATGTAATAGGTCGATGATGTTTTTTCTTAAATGTATGGCCATACGCCCAACACAGTCATCCTTAATACAAGAAGTGTTGGTTATCTTATCTTCTATGAATTTTCGTTACAACTGCATATATTACTTTGGGCATACACGAAAACACCAATGGCTTAACGACAGAAAACATTATAGACCTCCAAGGCTCGTCATGACTAAGTGCATAGCCGGGTCAAACATATACAATCAAAACCAGTCAGCCGATTACTACTTCGTGCCCACCTGCACACGAAAACATCGTAAACAAGGTAAAATAAACATTGTAGACCCCCAAGGCTGAAGACAGCCGGGTCACAAAAACACAATAACTTGTTAAACGATCACTTCGTACACACGAATAAATTATGCGCATAACGACAGAACAAACATTTTAAAGTCATTAGAGCTTAACACAACAAAGTGTAAGGCCAAAGTGACCAACACATTATAACCTGTCAAAGCCATCATTCATTCGCGATACCTAATCCAAGCAATTGAACATATGCACATATTGTAACTTAAACAAAATTCACTATAAACAACCAAACAACCTACGGTTAGCATCATATATATCAAAATTGTGATTAATGTATCAACAATTATAGAAGCTTCTAGAAGTAAATTGTTCACAAATATAACAGGTAAAAATTGTTCGAAGATTACAAGGCCAGCAGGCCCGTACACGGCACGCAAGCCGGAAACCGTCAATCAAACTTGGTGACTGGTACCAGCACCCCCAGTCTCAGGATCCTGGTCACCAAGAGCTTTCTTCAAAACTTCAACAGCATTAGTCTTCCTAGATAACTTCC
Source organism: Helianthus tuberosus (assembly GCA_030545235.1). NCBI lineage: Eukaryota > Viridiplantae > Streptophyta > Magnoliopsida > Asterales > Asteraceae > Helianthus > Helianthus tuberosus. Next base: position 180,136,173 of record CM060365.1, on the reverse strand, counting down.
CAACAGCCTTCACGATGGCAAACTCGAGAAACTCATACTCTTGACGCTTGGAGGCATAGCGAGCTTTGCAATCAGTCTTGTAAAGATCAAAATGATCTACCTTCTCATTCGCCACAACAGCCGCCCTCCCCTCGCCATAACCATCTTTACGGCCATTGTCATAAGCAGATTCACCGAGCTCAAACATGTACTTGGCTAGTTCATCCGACTTCACAATACGGTCAGCAATCTACAAAAAACAAAATGAACATACAAAATGGGAAACAAGATAGAGAAAAACAAAGCAGCGAAAGAAAACATACCAAGGGAACACCGCACGCAAGTAACCACTTGCAATCCGCGGTAGCCTCTTTAGCTAGAATCTTAGAGGCCTCGCTCTCTGCAGTATTCTCAGCAGCATTTTTTTCCAACTTGGCAATGTGTTGGATATATTCATTCTCTCTTTTCTAATATAAGGCGACAGCCGGTTCATGTTCGTCACTTAACTTCGTTTTCTCATCCTTCAGTTTAACTATCTAATTGCGGGCAACTTTCATCTCCCGGTTAGTTTGTTCACAAGCTGTCTCCCACTCTTTCTGCTTATCCACATTAAATTGTTTCTCCTTCGCCAATTTATCCTCAGCATCAGCAACCCTCCATAATAAGCCCTTCTTCTCAGCATTAAATTTGTCCCTCTCTTCAGCAAGCTCTTTCTTGGCAGCTTCAAAATCCAATGTGTCCTCCCCCATCGCCTGCCACTCCCTCACAATTTCTTAGCAAGTGGCATAGAAATTCACACTGGCATGGATGTGATCATCCAAAAGATCCATCCGGTGGCGGTTTTTCTGAAACAACCTTTCAGCAGGGGGGGGATAACGAATAAAACTCGTGACAATTGGAGAGTTCATTCGTCCTGGAGACCTAAGTCAAAGTCCAGTGAGGGGTATGAGGAAGATCATCACAGGCAGGGTTAGGGGAAGTCCATGACCCACCCTGGACACGATGAAACTCCGGACTTTGACGACTACCAGATGTACCACCTCCTCCGGAACCCTGCACACGCTTAGTATAAATGGTGCCTTGAGGAGTAGCCTCACTAGACTCAACCTCAGTCTCCACACCCTCCAGATGGACTTCATCTTTTCCAGCACCAGCAGCAACATCTTCAACGACTTTTTCCGATTGATCAACCTCAATCTCAACTTCATCCTCTTTCCCCTTCCCTTCGAGTCCGGGCGAGGAGGAGACAAATCAAGAGGTTTCGACCGGGGAGAAGTGGGGGGAGTGATCTTGGAAATGTCAATCTTGCGTACAGAAAGGACAGATTTGGGAGCTGTTGCAATAAAACAAAAACAGTCAAAGAAAGAAAAACATGCAAACAAAAAACATACACAGTCAGAAGAAGTCATACCTCGAGAACCAGAGGCAGACTTGAACATTTTTTCCAACCGATTACCGATCTTCTCTGTGACAACTCGTGTTTTAGAACTCTTTTGTGTGCTTTGATGTAACATGTCTGAACGTTATGTGATTATGTGATGCATTGATTTAATGGAATATTATGATATTGTGTTATGTGGATTGTGAATTATATATTATATGTTTATGTGATGTGATAGCACAACACGAACCCAACCACACAACTCTAACCCGATCGCACAAGCCTTTGGGCTTTTTGCTTCACACCCTTCTCGGCCTACACTTAGTGTACTCGAAACCCAAAAGGGCTACCCATGTGTGGGTTCGGCCCATTGTCATTTGATGCGCATAACCTCATGAGATGAGGTTATACTCCTCGTTATTTGCTAAACACTCTAAACACACAAACCCTAGTCCTCTCCTCTTCTCCTTCTTTGTTCGACGGCAGCCCCACCATTTGGAGCTCTCGTATCTCGCCCAAATCATCCATTCGTTACTCCGGTTAGTGTTTTAACTATTGATTGTACGATGAGGTTGTAGTTTATATGTGTTTACATGATGATGTTGGTGATGGCATATGATTTGAATATAAATGTTAACTGATGAAATTAGTGTTCATAAAATCGGCTCACATGTGTATCTGATAATGTTCATATGATTCGGAATTTACATGTTATTGATCTAGAACCGAGTAGATGTTAATCGGGTGTATGTATGTGTAATCGGACTCACTATAGGATCGAACATGAGGTGTTGTATGATGGTTTGAAACCAATGATTGGGTAGTCTAATGTATAGGTTATTGTTCAAGGTTTGAATATGATTAGGGTTTATAAGAATTGGATGTTTAAAGCCCTAGTTTGATCGATTATGTTAGGATTGAAAACTGTTAATGGAATCTTGCAAATTAATTGGAATTGGTAAACTGATTGCATAAATGGAAACCATGTAACTGATTTTCCATGATTTCGGGAAAAATAAAACTGATCGCACAAGTCCCTTAGTCGCACAAGGGCAATCGCACAAGATAGACGCACAAGACAACTATGTTATGCATGATCGCACAAGAGAGTGCCGATCGCACAAGGCTTGGGCCACACACATCTGTTGAATAATACTATACTGTTAGGCCTTAAAGCCCAAACCTCAGTCGCACAAGGACTTTTCAATCGCACAAGTCCATCCGGACCGCACAAGACCAATATTTGTTATTAATTGGGCCGTGTACATATGTTTGGGCTTTTAATTGTTTGGGCCGGGGTAGTTGTTGGTTTCCATTAGTGAATCGCACAAGTGGTTCGGCCCAAACCATTGGGATTACACAAGTTGAACTTTGAATTTGTTTAACCGATTAGCTTAGCATGTTCAATGTATATGCCATGATCATTACGTGTTCTTGACTTGTTAGTTCTGTGTAAACTTACGTGCATTACTTGAACCTAGACCTGACTTGTATGGTAACCATGTTAGGACGTGGTTGACCACATATAGCTCAAGTGACCATTTTGTGTATCTGCCGAGCAAACCAAGGTGAGTTCACACACTTTCTAAGGCATGGGATTCCCGGTGGTTGGGAATGGGTTAAAGAATTAAAACGGAACCTATATATCCTCCGGGGTAGGATATGTACGGCCATCCTCCATGGGTAGGATGCCAATATTAATCCTGTGTATTCTCCTTGGGTAGAATACGTACGTTCGTCCTCCTTGGGTAGGACAACAACCTTAAACTTACTAGACAAAACTCTATCATTAAGTCCCTCATTTTATATCGACTTAATCGCCGAGGCTGATGGCGAGCGGGTCATTAGTTAATAGCGCTATTAGGTTTGACAAACCTCACACCGTGCCGGTCGAACGGGTGTGTTCTAATGGATCATGGCAAACTGTCAATGATGATAGACATTGACGCAGGGCACAACTATTGTTCGTCACTTGTCGATATGGTAACGGTCTAGTGGTTCACATGGGGAAGCCCCCACTGGTTATGGATATGGATTGGGAAATAACGATACTGGTTAACTCGTGGTTTACGAAACAACTTATGGTTTTCAAAACAAACTGGTAAAATTAAAACAACCAACTGTGAACTCGCTCAACTTTGTTGTTGACTCGTTGTTACATGCCTTGCAGGTCGTTAGGTGCTTATGGAGCTTGCACAGGGAGGAGTGATCGTTGTGGGACATGGACGGTTGAGTCCCATGTCAAACATTTAAACTTTATAAACTTATTGCTTATGTTTGGGTTTTACCTTTTATGCTTCCGCTGTTAACTTAAAGTTGGTTACTTTCTTTTGGAGACCAATTATATTGTGTTTGGTTTTATTTACTTAATTACGTTGTTCAAAATGATTGGTGGCATGATCCTGGTCAGTCACGCCTCCAAGCGGTGATACTCCGCATGTGGATTTTAGGGGTGTGACAGATTGGTATCAGAGCCATTGGTTATAGTGAACTTGGTTTTAAAAAAGGGGAAAAGCTTTTTGGACAAAACCAGACTATAACCTGTACAGTGCTCAACGATCCACAACGACGATTCGCTCCACGTGCAAGACTCAACATTCTAGGTGATATAGTTTATGTTATATTGCCTACTTGATAGTTACATAGTACATTGCTCATGGTATACTTTGATTAATGTAGCAACTATTGTTAGACACTCATTGTGTACTTACTCTCTTCTGTCACTCCACACATACGCATTGTCACGACACTTTTCTCACTCGTGCTCTCTTTATTGTGAAGATCATGAGTGGATGACTGAACCTAACTCAAGCCCAGCTGATGGCTTTAATCAATGAACAAGTTGCTGCAGCACTCGCAGCCGCTCAGGCAGGAGGTCAACCTGCTCAGCCTCCTGTGTGCACTTTCAAAACTTTTATGGACTGCCGACCCACTACTTTCAACGGCACTGAGGGAGCTGTAGGCCTCCTTCACTGGTTTGAGAAGCTCAAGTCTATCTTCGAGATGTGTGAATGCCCTGAGGCTCGTAGGGTGAAGTATGCTACTGGTACTCTTGAAGGTGTAGCGCTCACGTGGTGGAACACTCAGGTTCAGATGCTGGGGTTGGTTGCTGCTAATGCCATCCCATGGAACGATTTCAAGGAATTGATCAAAGAGGAATACTGTAATCGTGATGACATCCACAAGCTGGAGGTAGAGTTCTTCAACTTAAAGATGACGGGGTCAGAAATTGAAGCGTACACGAAAAGATCGAACGAGCTGGCTATCTTGTGTCCTACTATGGTAGATCCTCCTATTAAACGTATCGAGCTGTACCTCAAAGGTTTAGTGCCAGAGATCCAGAGCCACGCCACTGCAGTAAACCTCGCCACTATCCAACAAGTTATTCGTTTGGCTCATCATCTCACTGATCAGGCAGTCGAGCAGAACAGGTTGCCCAAGCGTATTGGTGCTACTGCTACTACTACTTCTGATGCCCCCAGTGACAACAAGCGCAAATGGGATGGAGTCTCAAGCAAGGGTTCAACATCAGCTCAGTCTCAGCAGCGAAAGACTGATGACTACCAGAGTCCTGGTCAGCAATCTTCTGGTAGTCAAGGGCAGGGTGGATACCGAGGGAACCACCCCAAGTGCAACCGATGCAACAAGCATCATAGTGGGCAGTGCAACAAGGGTCGTTATCTGAGGTGTAACAAGTTCGGTCATGAAGCAAAGGATTGCAGGGGTGCACGACTGGCAAATCAGAATCGTCAACAACAGCCACCAGCTCCACAGAATCAGTAGCAGCAACAGCAGGGTAACAGGGGATGCTATCAGTGTGGTGCTGAAGGTCACTTCAAGAGGAACTGCTCCCAGTTGAACTAGAATCAGAACAACAACAATAATCAGGGGAACGGGAACAATAACGGGGGTAACAATGATGGCAATGGTGCCAGGGGACGTGTTTTTATGCTGGGTCAGGGTGATGCAAGGAACGATCCCAACGTTGTGATGGGTAAGTTTCTTCTGGATGATTTCTTTGTTACTGTTTTATTTGATTCGAGTGCCGATACCAGTTATGTGTCCCTAAAGGTTAGTCACATGCTTAAGCGCACTCCAACACTTTTGAACACTAAACACACGGTAGAACTAGCAAACGGTAAAAGTCTTGAAGCCACACACATAGTTAAGGGTTGTAACCTCATCTTAGCTGGTCAAACCTTCTCTATCGATCTTATTCCTATCGTTCTTGGTAGTTTCGACGTCGTTATTGGGATGGATTGGCTATCCCAACATCAAGCAGAGATTATTTGCAAGGAGAAAATCGTCTGTATTCCTCGTTCTGGTGAAGAACCTCTCGTGATACATGGCGACAAGAGTGGTGCTTTTGTGGGCATCATCTCTTTCCTTAAGGCCCAGAAGTGTTTGCGAAAGGGCCACACTGCTATTTTAGCCCTCGTTACAGACACCTCGAAGAAAGAGAAGAAAATAGAAGATATTCCGATTGTACGTGATTTTCCTGAGGTATTTCCTGAGGAATTACCTGGTCTTCCGCCTCATCGTCAGGTTGAATTTCAAATCTAGCTAGCTCCTGGAGCAGCGCCCATAGCTCAAGCACCTTACCGTTTAGCTCCATCAGAACTTGAAGAACTGTCCACGCAACTACAAGAGCTCTTGGATAAGGGTTTCATACGCCCTAGCTCTTCGCCCTGGGGAGCTCCAGTATTATTTGTGAAGAAGAAAGACGGTACCTTCAGAATGTGTATTGACTACCGCGAACTCAACAAGGTGACTGTGAAGAATCGCTATCCTCTTCCACGCATTGACGACTTATTCGACCAGTTGCAAGGGTCGAGTTTCTACTCAAAGATTGACCTGAGGTCAGGCTATCATCAACTGAGAGTCCGAGACGAGGACATCTCTAAGACAGCATTTAGGACTCGGTACGGGCATTACGAGTTTCTGGTTATGCCCTTCGGATTGACGAATGCACCTGCGGTATTCATGGATCTTATGAACCGAGTATGCAAACCTTACCTGGATAAGTTTGTTATTGTTTTTATCGATGACATCCTGATCTATTCTAAGAGTCAGGAGGAACATGAGCATCATCTGGGACTTATTTTGGAACTTCTTCGAGTAGAGCAGCTATATGCCAAGTTTTCGAAATGCGACTTTTGGCTTCGCGAAGTCCACTTTCTAGGCCACGTGGTAAACAAGGATGGGATTCATGTGGATCCATCCAAGGTAGACTCGATCAAGAACTGGCCTGCACCCCGTACACCAACAGAAATCCGCCAATTCTTGGGTTTGGCAGGCTACTACAGAAGGTTTATCAAGGATTTCTCAAAGATTGCACAACCTCTCACTTCACTAACTCAGAAAGGTGTCACCTATCGTTGGGGTGATGCACAGGAAACTGCGTTTCAGCACTTAAAGGATAGACTTTGTAGCGCACCTATCCTCTCATTGCCTGAAGGCATAGACGATTTTGTGGTTTATTGCGACGCATCCATCCAAGGACTTGGTTGCGTGTTCATGAAACGTGACAAGGTCATTGCTTACGCATCACGCCAACTTAAAGTTCACGAAAGGAATTACACTACGCACGACTTGGAATTAGGAGCAGTGGTTTTTGCTCTTAAGATATGGAGACATTACCTGTACGGTACCAAGTGCACCATTTACACCGATCACAGGAGTCTCGAGCATATCTTCAAGCAAAAGGAGTTAAACATGAGACAACGTCGATGGGTCGAGCTCTTGAATGATTACGAATGCACGATCAAGTACCATCCGGGCAAAGCCAATGTTGTGGCCGACGCCCTTAGTCGAAAGGATACTACATCTAAGCGCGTGCGAGCGTTACAACTTACCATCCAATCTAGTCTTCCTACTCAGATACGAGATGCTCAGGTTGAAGCATTGAAAGCAGAGAACATCAGGGCTGAGTCCTAACGAGGATCGAGGAAAGGAAGACGGGGCCTACTACGTAACAGGGCGCATCTGGGTCCCACTTTACGGAAACTTACGCGAGCTTGTGATGGATGAAGCGCATAAGTCTCATTACTCAGTACATCCTGGTTCGGATAAGATCTACCACGACTTAAAAACTACATACTGGTGGCCTAGCATGAAAGCCAACATAGCAACTTATGTCAGCAAATGTTTGACTTGTGCGAGAGTCAAGATCGAATATCATAAACCGTCAGGCCTACTGCAGCAACCAGAGATACCGACATGGAAATGGGAGCAAATTTCCATGGATTTTGTTACTGGCTTACCTAGATCACAACGCGGAAATGATACTATTTGGGTGATAGTGGATCGATTGACAAAGTCTGCACATTTCTTGGCTATTAAGGAAACTGATAAGTTCTCCACCCTAGCTGACGTTTACCTAAGAGAGGTAGTTTCAAGGCATGGGGTGCCAACCTCTATTGTTTCCGATCGAGATGCACGTTTTACCTCTGAACTGTGGCAAGCAATGCACAAGTCCTTTGGCTCACGTTTAGACATGAGCACCGCTTATCATCCACAGACGGATGGGCAGTCTGAACGCACCATCCAAACCCTTGAAGACATGCTTAAGGCATGTGTGATTGATTTTGGTAACGGCTGGGAACGATATCTACCTTTAGTGGAATTTTCGTACAATAACAGCAACCACACCAGTATCCTGGCCGCTCCGTTCGAGGCATTGTATGGACGTAAATGCCGATCACCTCTTTGCTGGGCAGAAGTTGGTGACAGCCAGATCACAGGCCCAGAACTTGTGGTAGACACAACTGAGAAGATTGCTCAGATACGACAACGAATGGCGGCAGCTCACGACCGTCAGAAAAGCTACGCTGACAAGCGCAGGAAACCACTCGAGTTCCAGGTTGGAGATCGAGTGCTACTCAAAGTCTCACCGTGGAAAGGTGTAGTTCGTTTTGGCAAACGAGGCAAACTCAATCCGCGTTATGTCGGACCGTTCAAAATCATCGAGAAAATTGGCAAAGTCGCTTACAAGTTGAGTTTACCTGAAGAACTCAGTGGAGTTCACAACGTATTCCACGTGTCAAATCTGAAGAAGTGTCTGTCAGATGAGACCCTCATAGTTCCTTTGAAGGAAATCACAATTGACAAGCAGTTGCGATTCGTCGAAGAACCTGTAGAGATTACAGACCGAGAGGTTAAGATTCTCAAGCGTACCAGAATACCTCTTGTTCGAGTTCGTTGGAACTCCCGTCGTGGCCCAGAGTTTACCTGGGAACGAGAAGACCAAATGAAACACAAGTACCCCCAATTGTTCGGGAACAGCAAAACCACTACTGAGGCTGAAGCTACTACGGAATTTCGGGACGAAATTCCAAACCAACGGGGGAAGGATGTGACACCCCAGGAAAACCATACCACTTAACTAGCTTCCTCAGTGAGTACGTTCTAAATTTCGAGACGAAATTTCTTTCAACTTGGGGATAATGTGACAACTCGTATTTTAGAAATCTTTTGTGTGCTTTGATGTAACATGTCTGAACGTTATGTGATTATGTGATGCATTGATTTAATGGAATATTATGATATTGTGTTATGTGGATTGTGAAATATATATTATATGTTTATGTGATGTGATCGCACAACACGAACCCAACCACACAACTCTAACCCGATCGCACAAGCCTTTGGGCTTTTTGCTTCACACCCTTCTCGGCCTACACTTAGTGTACTCGAAACCCAAAAGGGCTACCCATGTGTGGGTTCGGCCCATTGTCATTTGATGCGCATAACCTCATGAGATGAGGGTATACTCCTCGTTAATTACTAAACACTCTAAACACACAAACCCTAGTCCTCTCCTCTTCTCATTCTTTGTTCGACGGCAGCCCCACCATTTGGAGCTCTCGTATCTCGCCCAAATCATCCATTCGTTACTCCGGTTAGTGTTTTAACTATTGATTGTACGATGAGGTTGTAGTTTATATGTGTTTACATGATGATGTTGGTGATGGCATATGATTTGAATATAAATGTTAACTGATGAGATTAGTGTTCATAAAATCGGCCCACATGTGTATTTGATAATGTTCATATGATTCGGAATTTACATGTTATTGATCTAGAACAGAGTAGATGTTAATCGGCTGTATGTATGTGTAATCGGACTCACTATAGGATCGAACATGAGGTGTTGTATGATGGTTTGAAACCAATGATTGGGTAGTCTAATGTATAGGTTATTGTTCAAGGTTTGAATATGATTAGGGTTCATAAGAATTGGATGTTTAAAGCCCTAGTTTGATCGATTATGTTAGGATTGAAAACTGTTAATGGAATCTTGCAAATTAATTGGAATTGGTAAACTGATTGCATAAATGGAAACCATGTAACTGATTTGCCATGATTTCGGGATAATTAAAACTGATCGCATAAGTCCCTTAGTCGCACAAGGGCAATCGCACAAGATAGACGCACAAGACAACTATGTTATGCATGATCGCACAAGACCTTGTGGATCGCACAAGACAGTGCCGATCGCACAAGGCTTGGGCCACACACATCTGTTGAATAATACTATACTGTTGGGCCTTAAAGCCCAAACCTCAGTCGCACAAGGAGTTTTCAATCGCACAAGTCCATCCGGACCGCACAAGACCAATATTTGTTATCAATTGGGCTGTGCACATATGTTTGGGCTTTTAATTGTTTGGGCCGGGGTTGTTGTTTGGTTCCATTAGTGAATCGCACAAGTGGTTCGGCCCAAACCATTGGGATTACACAAGTTGAACTTCGAATTTGTTTAACCGATTAGCTTAGCATGTTCAATGTATATGCCATGATCATTACGTGTTCTTGACTTGTTAGTTCTGTGTAAACTTAGGTGCATTACATGAACCTAGACCTGACTTATATGGTAACCATGTTAGGACGTGGTTGACCACATATAGCTCAAGTGACCATTTTGTGTATCTGTCGAGCAAACCAAGGTGAGGTCACACACTTTCTAAGGCATGGGATTCCTGGTGGTTGGGAATGGGTTAAAGAATTAAAACGGAACCTACATATCCTCCGTGGGTAGGATATGTACGGCCATCCTCCATGGGTAGGATGCCAATATTAATCCTGCGTATTCTGTACGTTCGTCCTCCTTGGGTAGGACAACAACCTTAAACTTACTAGACAAAACTCTATCATTAAGTCCCTCATTTTATATCGACTTATTCGCCGAGGCCGATGGCGAGCGGGTCATTAGTTAATAGCGCTATTAGGTTTGACAAACCTCACACCGTGCCGGTCGGACGGGCGGGCGTGTACTAATGGATCATGGCAAACTGTCAATGCTGATAGATATTGACGTAGGGCACAACTATTGTTCGTCAGTTGTCGATATGGTAACGGTCTAGTGGTTCACATGGGGAAGCCCCCACTGGTTATGGATATGGATTGGGAAATAACGATACTGGTTAACTCGTGGTTTATGAAACAACTTATGGTTTTCAAAACAAACTGGTAAAACTAAAACAACCAACTGTGAACTCGCTCAACTTTGTTGTTGACTCGTTGTTACATGCCTTGCAGGTCGTTTGGTGCTTATGGAGCTTGCACAGGGAGGAGTGATCGTTATGGGACATGGACGGTTGAGTCCCATGTCAAACATTTAAACTTTATAAACTTATTGCTTATGTTTAGGTTTTACCTTTTATGCTTCCGCTGTTAACTTAAAGTTGGTTACTTTCTTTTGGAGACCAATTATATTGTGTTTGGTTTTATTTACTTAATTACGTTGTTCAATATGATTGGTGGCTTGATCCTGGTCAGTCACGCCTCCAAGCGGTGATACTCCGCGTGTGGATTTTGGGGGTGTGACATTCTCGTTAAAAACACCCAAGTCAATCTCTGACTCAGATGGTGCAGCAGCAGTCTCCTTCTGCAGTTTGGATTTTTCTCGGCCAAGGCTGCGGCAGCTTGCGCATCAAGCTCCTTCTTTTTCTCCTCAAGAAGTTTTCTCTTCTTCATCATTTTGGTTAAAGTAGAGTCATCATCAGGATCACGAGAAGGCCGCTTAACTCCTTCATCTAAACCGGTTCCTCAGCCTTCTTCTCCTCCGTCTTATCTCCTTTCTTCTTCCTGGTTTCCACCTGTTCAGCAGTCCCAGCCTGTAGATCCACAACAGGAGTATCAACATCATCAGCGGGAGGTTCTTCAGAGGGTCCCCGTTGTGGACCTACACGGGACGAACGGCGTATCAAATGGAATGAAGGATCATCAGAGGGTTAACATCAAAGTGAGTATCACCTTCACCATCACCACCCAGAATGGTGTTAGCAAAGGCCCCTAGACTCTCATTGGAAGGGTGCACAAAATTATCCCTTATCTGCTCAAGCCACAGAGGCCTACCCTCAGGTAAAGAAGCCACAACCATAGCACCACCAGCTTTGGAGTCAAACACATTCATTAAATTGTACCCTATTGCAAGCACACAAGGGAATATGATGAGACAAATAAGGAAAAAACATGTAAGAAGCAACAGACAAGTAGCGGTACCTTTGCCCTTATATCCATAAACCGGAAAGCCCCTAGGGTTCTGAGGAGCCCACAGCATGCTCATCCCAGCCGCCACCAGAGTCCTTTCCTCAAGCTGGATAATCGAAGTAACCTTCTGAGTTAGAACGGTGTACCACTCCTGCTCGGTAAAATCTATCGACACATTCACCTTAGGAACGCCCTCACTCTCAAGACGATAATGCATGTCTATCGGAACAACACCACAGCGAATATAGAAGAATTTATGTTTCCAATCGTGCAAACTCTTCGGTGGGTCTCGGCTACAGGGCTTGACACCACCGGTACGAGAATTGAAGGAATAAAAACCACCAGTTTAGGTCACAAAGTAGAAAGTGTTAAACTTTTCAAACGACGGCTCCACACGATTAGCCAGGCAAATAAACTCAAAATGCATGAGGCGAGGCAGCCCTAGAGCATTTATCTGAGAAATGTACAAACCATAGCCGGTCAATACCTCACCAATAAACTTTGACATTGGGAGGCGAAAATTCCCTTCCCGGAAGAAATCAGCATACAACGTCATGTATCCCGGAGGGGCGTCAAGAGCAGTGGAGTTGGGAGTCGGAAACTGGACGCCCCAATCAGAAGAAAGACCAAAGTTCTGGACTAGATTGTTGAGTTCATCTTCTCTCCAGCCAATAACTGCCTGATCTGGCCCTGGATGATTCTTTGCCTTATATTTCCTCTTCTAAGTAGTGTTGGTAGATTTCGGAGCAGGAGTCATGTTTTAAAAGGGAGAAAAAAAGAAGAAGATTTGAAGAAGAATTCAGAGAGAGAATGGAGTTCAAAATTTGAAAGTGGAGAGAAAATTGTTGGTATGATGATAACCGTCTCCTATTCATACCCATCGCATTAAATGCGATGGGTAGTGGACCGTCAGGAAGGCGGGGAGTCGTCCAGTCGGACGTCGACACGTCAGAAGAGAGAGAAAGAAACGCCGTCCTTTTAGGGCGCGTGGCCACCACGCGTCTGACAAACGGCAAAAACGTGCCTGACACCCCTGAAAAAGCAACTGTTCACGTCTCTGACAAGACAGCCACCTCAGACGGAAAGTCACTCACATCAGTTGTCCCAATCTCCACAAAGAAACTTCCCTTAGAAGAAACCTCCAAAAAAGTAAAGTTACCTTCATGCGCCACGCGCCATTTTGGCTCAACTTTGCAAACTCACCTTCATGCGCCATGCGCCATTTTGGCTCAACTTTGCAAAGTTACCTTAATGCGCCACGCGCCATTTTGGCTCAACTTTGCAAAGTCACCTTCATGCGCCATGCGCCATTTTGGCTCAACTTTGCAAAGTTACTTTCATGTGCCATGCGCCATCTTGGCTCAACCTTGCTGATGTACCTTCGTGCGCCAAGCGCCATTCTGGTTCAACTTTGCAAGGTACACTTCGCCCGCCATGCGCCATCTTGGCTCAACCTTGCAGGTGTACCTTCGTGCACCAAGCGCCATTCTGGTTCAACTTTGCAAGGCACACTTCGCCCGCCATGCGCCATTTTGGCTCAATCTTGCAAAGTCAACTTCATGCGCCATGCGCCACTTTGGCTCAAGACGCAAAATTCAAGTAAAATCAAACAACAGAACCACTATCCTTATGAGTCCAGAATCCCTCCTAGACGATAAACTCAACTTGAAAGCACACTAGACTGGAGGGCCTTGAAGAGGTATGGTCCCAATTCCATGCAGACATGGCAGAGACCACACCACCTTTTATCCGACATGGCGCCTACATCAGCAAGCGTATTCAGAAGCTTCTAGAAGCTTCTGGAAACTATCGCAGGTGACACCAAAGATGCTCCTCCAGACAAAAAGGACAACACGTGTCACCAATGATCAGACACCATGTGGACCTGCAACACGATCTAAGGGCAGACTGACAGCTTGAATAACGGCGCGCCACGTCATCCACTATCCTGGCCACAACAGAGGAGACCAAGAGGATATTCCCCTTGGTCGGACAGTTGGCGCCCGGTGGCAGCTGGCAAGGTCTCTCCTCCCTCTTTCATCCTTCGGCTATAAATAGTACCCTTCCTCATCCAGGTAGAACATTCTGCTCTCCTCACGTTTTCACCTACAACACACACTATTTCTCCTCAAAGCAGTAATTATTCTCACGCCGGAGGGTGGTTACAAAGTGAACCCCCCTATTCTCCTCCTTCTGGCGAGTCATCGGTATTCTGTTTTGCAGGATTCCAGTAATCAGCGAGTGGAGAAAGAGATTGAACCCCACATAAGAGACGACCCAGTTGGTTAGCCCTAGTGTTAACCAGTGTTTCATCATAAGTGTTAACATAATAATAATGCATACAAACTATCAACACAAAAACACTTTAGCATAACTAATTATCTTAATAAACAATTTTGTCTTCTATAAATTAACAACATTGTTATATTAATAATTAGGAAAATGTGGTTAAAACGAGTTTCTTTACACAAGGAAAAGGGGCTTTTTAGAAAAATGTGGTTAAAACAACATTCTTTACACAAGTATAATGACAGTTTTCTTATTCATCCAAACCCATAAGACCAGACCGTATGGGGGCCGGCTTAGGCCCGGCTTGGCCCGGCGCCGGTCCCCCACACCGCCCCCTCGGTCCGGCACGTCCCCTGCGTCTCCCACCAGCCATTCTCAACGGGGCTCAATTTCTCTCTCCTCACACACACGGCTATACATACATACATACATACATACATACATACATATATATATATATATATATAATATGGGATCAAGATCATTTCAGAACCAAAAAAAAATTACAGAACCTGCAGAACTCTTTACAACCACCCATTTTATTTCATGTTATTTTTTCATTATTTTATTTATGAGGGGCATTAAAGTAAATTTATACCTAGAAAATTATCACATTTTTAATTTAACCTGGTTTATCTCATTTCAAAAACACCTTTAGATCTACATACACCTTTATCTCATTTCTGTTTAAAGTTTAAAACAGAAAACTTGCGTACACAGGGAAATGGAGTTGATTTTTTCCTTGTATTATATTTTGAGTGAATAAACATGTTGACATTATGGTAATGCACTCAAGATTTCCATGCTTGTGAAATTTTTTTCCTAAAGTTTGCTCAGACTTTCTAATTAATTATTTAATTTAAAATTTTCAAATAGACGATAAGTTTAAAATTCTAGTTTTGAAGATTTACATAAATGTATTTAAACATTAGTTTGAAGAAACTAATCAGTTTGAATATCTTGATATATGTAAATATTATATTTATACCTATGTAAAACTTTCAAATAGACGACAAGTTTAAAATTTTAGTTTTGAAGATTTACATAAATGTATTTAAACATTTAGTTTGAAGAAACTAATCAGTTTGAATATCTTCATATATGTAAATTTTTTTACATAAATGTTAATTGATATCCCGTTTGAACAAATATATGATCCACGTGAATATTAACATATATGTTCCTACTACAGTCACATGTATGTTAAACATTTACATATATGTAGTTGACATTCACCTAGAAGAAACTGACGATTAGTGCATATATTTTCATACATGTAAATATTATATTTACATGTATGTTAAGGATTACCATTTATTTAAACATCATAATATATGTAAATATCGTATCAATTTTCATCTTTTTAATCGATGCAATATAAAGCACTTCATTGAAAAACTATGAAAAAATGAGATATAAAGCAATTCATAAAAAAAAACCTAAAAAGATGGAGTACTTCAACAATTTTTAAAAAATGATCGTCAATATAGGAGGTTAGAGAAAAAAAGGGATAGAATAAGGTTATTTCCTATTTCAGTTGATGTTTATTTACATTTTTACCCTTATTTCATTTAGTTAAAACTCTTTTATTGTTTCTTTAATTACAAATATACCCTCATTTATTTTCAACCATTGATTAACAGATCAATGGCTATAAATGGTTCTTACGAGTTCTGAATAAAAAGCAATTTCTGCAATGAACCCAACCCTATATATATATATATAGGGGAATGTTAAAATGAGAACCACCTCCAGTTGTAAGAACCGCGAGAACAACTTTCTGGCCATTAGATCAAGTAGATAGGTGGATGAGATTGTAAGTATTAAAAATAATATTAAGTATTTTTTGTCTTATTATGTTTTTAATATTTTATTCTTTAAGGGTATATAAGTAAAATTATCTTTTTTGTCTTTTTATATATATTAATTTTAAATTACCTTTTTTGTCATATTCATTAATTACTTTTGTTACTTAACTGTTTTTTATTTATAAACAGAATTTTTTGTTAAAACAAATTTTTTGAAATCAAATTTTTAGTATATTTTTTTTAAAGATTTGTTTAAAAAAAACGTTTTGAAGATCTGTTTTTTTTTACGCCCCGGTTTTTTACGTTAACGTTTTTTTTTACATTTTACGCGCCAATTTTTACGTTAACGTTATTTTACGTTTTACACGTCGGTTTTTTACGTTTTACGCCCCGGTTTTTTACGTTTTACGCGTCGGTTTTTTACGTTTTACGCCCCGGTTTTTTACGTTTTACGCGTCGGTTTTTTACGTTTTACGCCCCGGTTTTTTACGTTAACGTTTTTTTCCGTTTTGCGTTTTACGTTTTGCGTTTTACGTAAAACATTTTACGTTTTACGTTAAACTTTTTATGTTTTTAAATTTTACGTTTTATGTAAAACATTTTACGTTTTACGTTTTCCGTTAAAAAGTTTACGTTTTACGCGCCGGTTTTTTACGTCAACGTTTTTTACGTTAACGTTTTTTTACGTTAACATTTTTAAATTCAGGTTTTTTACGTTAAACGTTTTTTACGTTTTACTGAAAAAAATTACGTTTTACGATTTACGTAAAACTTTTTACTTTTTACGTTTTACGTTAAAACTTTTTACGTTTTACGTTTTACGTAAACCTTTTTACAAATTACGTTTTACGTAAAAACGTTTTACGTTTACGTTTTACGTTTACGTTTTACGTAACACTTTTTACACTTCACGTTTTTACGATTTACGTTAAAAAGTTTACGGTTTACGTTAAAAAGTTTACGGTTTAATTTTTTTTTTACAAAAACTTTTTTACGCAAAAACGAACGCACCCAGAAATCGCAAACTCGGTGAAGCGTCTCAGATATATTGTTATCATCATCGACGCCTAAAATTAAAAAAAAAACCCAACAAACAAAAATCAAAAGAACGAGTGGATTCTAGAAAAAAAAACGAAGTTTTGGCTCAGATTTTCCGATAATCAGAGGCTGCAAAGTGGGGTTGCAGGTTCAAAAACCTACCCTCCACCAACCTTGCCGCGCCAACGTCAGTTTTTTTTTTTACGTCATCACCGCCGATTCAAAATAAGGCACCAGATTCAACCGATTTAAACATCCAAAAGGAAGAAGAACATCATTCAACACATATTCAAACAGACTCAACAAATTCAACAGATTCAAAAGGCAAACAGATTCACAAACCCACCATCTCCGACCACAAAACACCCACCACATCACAAACCCACCTTCACCAACCACCCACCACAAACAACCACATCACCCTTCAACGACCGCCGCCCCTAACCAACATCACAAACCCACCTTCACCAACCACCCACCACAAACCCACCTTCACCAACCACATCACAAACCCACCTTCACCAACCACCCACCACAAACAACCACAGAATCAACGAAAACGGAATCAAAAAAATCCTAAACCAACATAATCAGAATCAAAAGAATCCCAAACCAACATAATCAGAATCAAAGAAACCCCAAACCCAAACAACCCCCAACATACCAAATTAAACCCAGCAAGGTCGCAAAAGGGTGACCGGAGAGATGGTGGCCATGACGGTTCGTTTTCAGGCGATGGTGGCCGACCAACCACCTCGCACAACCGTCTTCCGCCACCGATCAACCACCGCCCCACTATCGCCTTCCGCCGCTGCTGCCGTTGTTTGTGGTGCACCGTCGCCCAAAAGTGGTGGTCGGATCTCTCTGTCGTTGTTTGGGGCCACCGGCATCACGCGCCGCAACCACAAGTTGGGTGGCCGGCGATTACTGTGGAGACGGAGGGCAGGGGTGTTTGGCTAGTGGTGGCCGCCGGAAACAGGGGCACCTTGGGATGAGGGTGGGTTGCAGGTTTTGTGGATGAGAGAGATGAAAGGTTGCTACAATTTTAAAGAGAAGAAAAAGAAAGATATGATAGATAAAAAGCTCTGCCACTTTTATTAATGGAGAGAGAGAGAGAGAGTGATTAGACAATATGAGTAAATGACCAAAACACCCTTTGTGTTGGCATATTTTGATTGGTGGAAAGTGGTTCTCGCGGTTCTTATAACTGGAGGTGGTTCTCATTTTAACATTCCCCTATATATATATATATATATATAGGCCGGTTAACGTACAATACCTCTTATCCTACATTATGTACGTGATGCCCTCAGCCGTACGATCTTCAATCGATCAAACGCGGGCGAAACTAATTTAAATGATTAAATTAATCATTTTAATATATCTAAATCATACCAGGAAGGTTAAATGTCATTGTGAGGTCATAAATCTCTGTAATTGACCGATGATAGTTCAAAATCAAACCCTAAATCAAATACAAAAACCTGAAAATCTTCTTCCCCAACCTCCTTTCGTTCCTTTTAGTGCGATATCGATAATAAGAACTACTAATTTGGGAGTTGTAAGGGTCAAACGGAAGAAGACTGACAATGATCGACCAACAATCAAAGAAGATGAACAGTAACACACACACAGATTTTTCACATGCGATATTCAATTTTCCACATGCGATTCTACACACCCCATGCCATTTTTCACATTACCCCATGCTAGCCATTTTTTCACATGCGATATTCAATTTTCCACATGCGATTCTACACATCCCATGCCATTTTTCACATTACCCCATGCCATTTTTTCACATGCGATATTCAATTTTCCACATGCGATTCTACACACCCCATGCTATTTTTCACATTACCCAATGCTAGCCATTTTTTCACATGCGATATTCAATCTTCCACATGCGATTCTACACACCCCATGCCATTTTTCACATTACCCCATGCCATTTTTTCACATGCGATATTCAAATCTTCCACATGCGATTTTGTCCATCTACACACCCCATGCCATTTTTCACACTACCCCATGCTAACCATTTTTTCACATGCGATATGTATTGAATTCGCACCAGATCTGCACCTGATCGAACGGCTGGGATGATCGCGTACGTATCGTACGATAAGCGCATTTGTATTTTACTCTTTACCTATATATATATATATATATATATATATATATATATATATATATATATATATATATATAGAGGGGTTCATCCCCCACCCCGTAGGTCCAACCCCTCCAAGCCGAGCTTACGTGGCGGTGACGTGGCGCCCATCCCCTTAGGGATGAGGCTCTCCATACCCTCCAGCCTAACAAACTCGTAACTTTGAGTTGCGTCTGGATAGTCGATGTAGGATTTGACATGCCCCCAATTGTATTGTTTTCTCGCATTACTTAGAACATCATTAGGATCCATGCATCAAGGTGATGAATGCCTGATCTGGTTGGTCAATTTTTGAAGTTACTTATTAGTTTGGCTTATATGGTTGATACAGTGATTTAGTAAAAACATCAAATGATCATATTTCAAGTGGTGTTTCAAATTAAAGCATACTAACGTATTATATATTGGTTGCTATTGTGAAAATATAGTAGACTATACATGATATCACCCATAATATAATAATTAAATAAGATAACTAATCTTGTTGTGTTGAGTTGTGATGAAAATGAGATTGCGAACCCTAAAAGATTAACACTGTAATTGCAGGATGCCTAGAAACGAATCATTCACACTATGTCTTCAAATAATATATATTAATTAAAATATCAGAAGTTAGTTACGATTTCGTCCCTATGGTTCGTCAAAATTCACTATTTCAGTCCGTTTGTTTAAAAATTGTCAAAACTGTCCCTGTGGTTTCGGTTTGGTAACCATTACAGTCCACCCCCACCAACGCTATCCAGTTCTTTTGTTAGTTAATTTGAAATGACCATTATCCCCATGTTATTAAAATTAAAATAAAAATAAAAATAAAGAGTTAGTTACGTTTTTCGTCTCTATGGTATGTTAAAAATAACTGTTACAGTACATTAGTTCTAAAAATTGCCAAAACAGTACTAGTATCATGCATTTTATCTTGCACTCGTCCCGTTTCCTTAGATCCGGCCACCCAATTTTCCCTATCACAATTGACGTCAGTAGGAAAACTCGAGGTCTACCTGAAAAACTTGAGGGATGAAGATGAAGTATGGACGGTGCCCTGTGTGGTAGTTAGAATTGGTAGAATATATCGGTAGAAAAGAAGTAGGCCGATGATTTGTTTGAAGAGAATGGCCATGGGGTGTGGGGGTAGGGGTGGGTGGTAGTTTGATGACAGTAGTTGGCATAATGGGTGGTGGAGGTGGTCATGGTTTAGATATGTATGTGTGGTGGTGGGAGATGTTGAAGATAGATGAAGTGGAGAGGGTGTGGATACTATAT
Organism: Helianthus tuberosus; assembly: GCA_030545235.1. Taxonomy (NCBI): domain Eukaryota; kingdom Viridiplantae; phylum Streptophyta; class Magnoliopsida; order Asterales; family Asteraceae; genus Helianthus; species Helianthus tuberosus. The sequence goes on along the minus strand of CM060365.1, from coordinate 180,115,751 downwards.
AAATAACGTTGTTAACCACCATTATTGATGAGTTGAAGGTGGAAGTTCTGAATGTATTGGCATTGTTTTGGCAATTTTTAGAACTAATGGACTGTAATGGTTATTTTAACAAACCACAAGGACGAAAAACATAACTAACTTTTTAGAGTTAATTACTGTTTTCGTCCCTGTGGTTTATCAAAAATCACTATTTCAGTTCCTGTGGTTTCACTTTCATAACCATTTCAATTCATTATTTTGTTAAGTACAGGGACTGAAATAGTTATGAAAGTGAAACCACAGGGACTGAAATCGCAATTTTTAAACTAATAGACTGAAATAGTGATTTTTGACAAACCACAGGGACGAAAACAATTATTAACTTTAACTTTTTATTTATTTTAAATTTTAATTTTAATAACAGTGGCATTACGGTCATTTCAAATAAACTAACAAAATAATTGGATGACTTTAGTAAGGATTAACTATAATAGTTACGAAAGTGAATACAAAAGAATTGTTTTGACAATTTTTAAACTAATAGATCGAATTAGTGATGAAAAAGCTTATGAAAAAAAAAACGTAATTTACTTAAATATCAAATAAATATAGAAATGTATTAGGCTCATTCTATTTACACCCCCCATTTTTACTAATTACACCCCCCTATAAAAACATCACATCCATCAATCACTTGCTTTTATTTTTAGTCTTTTTTGTCTTTTTGTTGTCTTTTTTTATTCTTTTATTTAATTATTAGTTATTTATTATTTGTTTATTATTTATTTAGTTATTATTATTATTATTATCATTATTATTATTATTATTATTAGTAGTAGTAGTAATGATATATTATTTATTATTAGTTTTTATTGTTATAATTTATCAAATTATATTTATAGCTGTAACAAAAGCTATGTAAAAATAAGTACTTTTTTTACAAAATTATTATCATTTAATAATTTACATACAGAGGTTTAATCTATACACCCCTCAAATGTAGCAGGTTGGGCTATCCAAGAATTATACATATTTTGACGTGATTCAAATATATTCTCTCAGCCAGCTGCATCATTTTCTCTCGATAATTTCCATAGGTTGGTTGTGCCGGCAATTGGATGCTCTCCTTGCAATTCTACCATTATAAAATGGTTACAATTCACGTGTGCAATTGTAATTATTTTTTTTTCTGGGAACCGGTGAGGGCCTCTCCAAAGCGAAAAACAAGTCGAACTGTTTCTTTTTTCTTGAGATAAAAAATGAACGATTACATTAAATTTGTTCGCAATCAAGAATCCTGTCTCTAGCATAATCATCCAGTGTTTTTCTGGTGCAACCCCCGATCCTGACCAATCCAAGGACGTTAACACATCTTCAAATGAGCCTAAGAAAGCCTTAGTGTACTTATTTCTAAACTCGAGTAGCTCTTCCATCAGTGATCTCCGGATAAATAACCATTCATCTTCACCGTACCCGAGAGCAGAAGCTGTCGCCCGAAACCCACAATTTCCATCACCTAACACGTTATGTATGCGTGTAACATACGCATGGAAGATTTTTGGAATTAGATGAATATAGTTGTGTATCACCTGTGATGCTTGATTTTTGGAATTAGATGAAGTCATAGCCTGGCGCACTTGTAGAGTTGGCGAAAGAACTTTGTCCGACAATATCTTGGTTCAACCCCATGAAATCATATCCCGGTGTGTTTAAAAGGTTGGCAAAAAAACCTTGTCCGTCTGTATCTTGTGTCATGAACGGACTTGGTTCACCAGGAACTTGGCAGTTTACAAATGGACTGGCGTAGTAGCCCATATTATCATCATAGTCCTTGAATGGTTTTTTTCCGTAAATATCTTGATTTATGAACGGACTTGTTTCACCAGGCACTTGATAGTTCATGTCTGGACTGATGTAACCAACATAATCATTATGGTCCCTTAATGAACTTTCTGTAGCACCCTCTAGATACCCGAATGAACTATGTCTCCAAGGCTCTTGAGTGTAATCATGATCTTGGGAGTTCACAAATGAACTATGCCTTGCAGGTTCTTGAGTGTAATCCTGCTCTTGATAGTTCGTAAATGAACTGTGCCTTGCAGGCTCTTGAGTGTAATCATGATCTTGGGAGTTCCCAAACGGACTGTGCCTTGGAGGCTTCTGAGAGTAGCTTCGTTGAAGGGGCGGTTTAGCAATTGCAGGGTTCGGTATTTTTTGTTGTTTGGATTTTGTAGTTGGTCGTCCACGAGCATTTTTTTTAACATCCGGTTCTTCAACAAAAGGTATACTTGGATTGGTTAATGCTTTTAACTTTTGTAGTAAACTTTTCTTTCCAGGCTTGGATCGATTATCGAAGGCTTTTTTAAAACTTTCCAACTCGACGTCACAAGTAATATCCTCACAATATACTGGTAACTCGAGTTTCCTCCAAAATTTATCGACCGAATCTAAAGGAATAGATTGACCTGCATTAAAGCATAAGTTGTCAGCTTTTAAATATTACCAAGCACATCGACCGAATCTTAGTTTAATTGTCACGGCCCCCGGCCCGGTTTGACCCGGTTCAGGAGCCGCGGGACAGAAATCCCGTGGTATTTATTTAATTGAGTTGACAGCGGAAGATTTTAGCAGGATCTTTTCAAAACTGCAAATACCTGATTATTTTATTTCATAATTAGGGATAAAACCCCGGTAGTTTACAATAAGGTGATTTCACTGGAAAATCTTTATTTTACAAAACATGTTTCTTTATTTATATTGAGCCACTTCCTTAAGCTTGTAGTGCTTCGTGGCACTTTTCCTGGATCACAATAGATCACCTGAAACATGTTTGAAAAATATTTTGTCAGCAGGGAAATACTGGTGAATCATTCTTTTTACTAAAATGACTCGTTGTTATAATTTACAGTATTAAGAGCGATTACAATGTTTCTATATCAACCATCTACCCACGGTATTTATCACTCGACCACCTATTGGCTGTCCAATGGTGTCTGTGATTATGGTCATATCACCACTTGGCTAACCCGTTGTCCAATGGTGACGGTTATCAAGTAATGGATACAAAACCCCACATACCGGCTGCAAATTGGAGATTACAAAGACTTAATCCCTGTAATTATAACTTTGAAAATAAATAGAGTTTTGGGAAATAATTTGATAAAAAGAGAATGACTCACATTGCAGATTTATACGGGCAGAGCTTAGCCTGATAACCTAATTTAACAATAATGCACACGAACTAGGTCAGTAACTAATACAACATTTACGATAACTCACGAGATTAAACCCTCACAATAAATGACAAAGTGCAATACTTAAACATCCATCGATTTAACGGCGAATGACAAAGTATAAACCCTAATTAGAGCAGCACTTAAACATTCATCGGATAGTTTCAATCGATCGGACATTAAATCGTAGCAGCGATCGAGTTAATACCCTGTATCGTAGTAGCACCCCACTAATTGAGGTTGTAATTTCAACTTCAGAGCAGTAGAAATTCGTTTTTGTGTTTGGATTTCGACACCAGTGGACTGTGCATGCAACAAGCTATTTATAGGTGAAAATTGATCCTATCGCGGCCCGCGTAAACCATCCATCATACCTTACGCGGCCCGCGTGACCGCCTAGTCTACGAGTAGGTTTGATTGGTCATGAGTAGGGTCGACAGATGGCTGATACGTGGCTCGGGAACACTTATCCAGTCAAACCACATCTTAACGCGGCCCGCGTAAGGTAGGCTTAACCTTTACGCGGCCCGCCTGGGAACCAGATTTATGATTTTCTTGATTTTTAGTATGGTTTAGGGTTTTCGGGGTCCGGGTTTGCAATTACGGGTCAAATTGGTACATTTTTGAAGGTCCTTACATTCTCCCCACCTTATTTGGAATCTCGTCCTCGAGATTTTACTGGAATAAGTGAGGATACTTTCGCTTCATTTCCGATTCCAGCTCCCAAGTGTATTCGGGTCCTCTTTTTGACTCCCACTTGACTTTGACTAACACTAGTCGCTTGCGTTTGAGAAACTTGATCTTTCTGTCTTCTATTTAAAGTGGTTTTTCAACGAACTTCAATTTCTCATTTACCTCTATGTCTTGGAGAGGTACTACCAGTGATTCGTCTGATAAACATTTCTTGAGATTGGATACATGGAATACATCATGTACTCCAGCTAACTCTTCTGGTAGTTGTAAACGATAAGCAACTGGTCCTATACGTTGGATTACTGGAAATGGTCCTACGTATCTTGGACTTAGTTTTCCTTTCTTTCTAAACCGGACTACTCCTTTCCAAGGAGATACTTTCAAAAGTACCTTGTCTCCAACTTGGAACTCTAGTGGTTTGCGTCGATTGTCAGCATAGCTCTTTTGGCGATCTCGAGCAGTCTTCATTCTTTCCTTGACCTGAGTGATCTTGTCGGTAGTTTCTTGCACAATTTCAAGACCTGATAATTGATTTTCTCCTATTTCTGCCCAACAAACTGGAGTTCTGCACTTTCGTCCATACAGTGCTTCGAATGGGGCAGCTTCGATGCTTGAATGATAACTATTGTTATAGGAGAATTCAATTAAAGATAAGTGATCATCCCAGTTTCCACCAAAATCTATCACACATGCTCGGAGCATGTCTTCCAGTGTTTGTATTGTCCTTTCACTTTGCCCGTCTGTTTGTGGATGATATGCCGTACTTAAATTAAGTCGGGTTCCCATTGCTTTTTGGAAACTTTTCCAGAAATGGGAAGTGAAACGACTATCTCTATCCGATACAATGGAGAGTGGAACTCCATGTAAGGATACTACTTCGTCTACATACAACTTGGCTAACCTTTTCATGCTAAAGGTTTCTTTCATGGGTAGAAAATGAGCTGATTTGGTTAATCGATCCACAATTACCCAAATCGCATCATTCCCTTTTCTAGTTTTGGGTAGCTTAGTAACAAAGTCCATTGTTATGAGCTCCCATTTCCATACAGGCATTTCTAATTGTTGAAGTAGACCTGAGGGTTTTTTGGTGTTCTGCTTTAACTTGTGAACAAGTAAGACACTTAGAAATATATCTAGCTATGTCCTTTTTCATACCTATCCACCAGAAATGATTTCTTAAATCTTGGTACATTTTATTGTTTCCTGGATGCATGGTATATCTAGATTTATGAGCTTCCTCTAAAATTTTATTTCTTAATTCTCCTTGCTTAGGTATCCAAATCCTTTTCTTATGGATTCTCCAAATTCCATCATTTCCTTGTTCTAATTCCTTTAATCTTCCTTTCATTCCTTCAACATCGTCCTTGATTGCTGTTTCTTGAACATTCTTCAGTTGTTCCATTAAATCTAACTGTAGATTTAATCTAAGAGCACGAACTCGTCGTTGTTTTTCATGATATTTACGACTTAAGGCATCTGCAACTACGTTTGCTTTTCCTTCGTGATATTGAATATCATAGTCGTAGTCACTTAGGATTTCCATCCATCTTCTTTGCCTCATGTTTAATTCTTTTTGCCCAAATATGTACCTTAAACTCTTATGATCCGTATAGACAGTAAATTTACTTCCATATATATAATGTCTCCAAATCTTAAGGGCAAAAATTATGGCTCCTAATTCTAAATCATGAGTCGTATAGTTTTCCTCGTGCTTTTTCAATTGCCTTGATGCATACGCAATTACCTTCTTGCGTTGCATTAGCACACATCCTAATCCTAGCTTTGAAGCATCACAGTATACTTCAAAATCTTTCGTTCCTTCTGGTAAGGCTAAGATTGGGGCATTGGTTAACTTTTTCTTTAAAACCCTAAACGCCTCTTCTTGCCTAGGTCCCCATTCAAACTTTACTGCTTTACAGGTTAGCTTAGTTAATGGTACTGCTATCTTAGAAAAATCCTTAATAAAACGTCTATAGTACCCGGCTAACCCTAAAAAGCTTCTAATTTCCATAGTTGTTTGTGGAACTTTCCATTTGGTGATTGCTTCTATCTTAGAGGGATCGACGTGAATACCTTCGTGATTCACCATGTGCCCTAAGAATTGCACTTCCTGTAGCCAAAATTCACACTTCGAGAATTTGGCATAAAGCTTTTCTTTTCTTAACAAAGTTAAGAGTGTATGCAAGTGCTCACAATGTTCCTCCTGACTTTTGGAATAAATGAGTATATCATCGATGAAGACAATTACAAATTTATCCAAATACAGTTTACAGATCCTATTCATCATGTCCATGAATGCTGCAGGTGCATTTGTTAATCCGAAGGGCATGACTGTAAACTCGTAATGACCATACCTAGTTCTGAAAGCAGTTTTAGGTATGTCTTCTTCTTGTACCTTTAATTGATGATATCCGGAGCGTAAATCGATCTTAGAAAAGTATCTAGCTCCTTGAAGTTGATCAAAAAGATCATCAATCCTAGGTAATGGGTATCGATTCTTAATTGTAACTTTTTTCAGTTCCCTATAATCAATACACATTCTCATTGAACCATCCTTTTTCTTTATAAACAACACTGGAGCTCCCCATGGGGATGAACTAGGTTGTATAAATCCTTTACTTAGTAATTCATCTAATTGCTTTTTCAATTCTAGCATTTCTGTGGGTGCTAACCGATAAGGTGCTTTAGCTATCGGTGTAGTTCCAGGTATTAAATGAATTCTAAATTCAACTTCCCTATTGGGTGGTAATCCAGGTAGTTCTTCTGGGAATACATCCGAGTATTCTGATACTACTGGAATGTCCTTAAGTTCTTTATTCTTAGTGTTAATGATTACTGAAATCATATACACCATTTCTTGTTTTCTTGAATAACTGGCCAATTTCATTACTGAAATGAATTTTAATGGCTTTCGTGGCTTATCTCCTGTAATCACCACTAATTCTCCTGTGGGTGTATGAATTTCTATGGAATTCTTATCACAGAGAATTCGAGCATAGTTGGCTACTAACCAATCCATTCCTAACACAACATCGAATCCAGCTAAATTCATTGGTAATAGGTTTGCATGAAATTTATGACCTGAAAGTTCTATATTTCCTTCTTGCAAAACCTTATCTATTTTAACAGAATTCCCATTTGCCGTTTCAACTGTAAAAATCTGCCTAAGGTTGGTTAAAGGTAAATTAAGAGCTTGGCAGAATGAAGTATTGATAAAACTTTGGTTTGCACCAGAGTCAAATAATACTTTTGCGTAAACGTTGTGAACTAGGAACGTACCAGCTATCACATCTGGAATAAGTTCTGCCTCCTGAATAGTTAATTGGAAAGCTCGAACATTCTTCTTGGTAGCTCCGTCGGCCGGTTTGGCTTTATTGTCTGCTGGTTTGACCAATTTAGGGCATTCTGGTTTGAAATGTCCCATTTCTCCACAGTTGTAGCAGATCCTTGTTTTCTTTCTGCAGTCTTCTTCACGATGTCCTACAACTTTGCAAAAGTTGCAGGTTATATTGCATTTTCCAAAATGTTTCTTTCTGCAATTTCTGCAGAGCGGCGGAGTTGAGGATTGTCCCGTTCCTCTTCTCTTGAAATTATTATTATTACCCACACGAAATCCTTGGGTAATTTTCTGAGCCAGTTCCTTTTTCCTATTTTCATCTCTTGTGCGTACCAGTTCGTCAGTTAGGGTATTAGCTAATTCTACCGCATCGTCAATAGTGCGAGTTCTCGCAGCTTTAACGATATTACGGATTTCGCTAATCAGTCCCCAAATATAGCTAGAAATAAGTACCGGTTCTGGCGAAGCCAGTGTTGGTACCACTCTAGCATTTTCGAAGAATGTCGAAGTATACCCTCGACAATCTACATCCACCATCCGATGGGTCAGGAACTTATTTGCATTTGTTCCTTTTCATACTCGGGACAAAATTTTCTTTCTACAAGATTCTTAAATTCTTCCCATTGCATGGCATACGCCACAGTTCTTCTTTTAGCTTGTAGAACTGTATTCCACCATTCTAACGCCCCTTCTTTAAAAAGATTCGACGCATACATGACTTGGTCTTCTTCAGCACATTTACTTATGGTAATTACTGCCTCGGTTTTCTCTAACCAACGCAGTGCTGCAGTTGCCCCTTCATTGCCTGCAAATTCAGCTGGTTTACAAGCAAGGAATTCTTTGTAAGTGCAACCAGACGTTGCAGCTTTCATTTTCTTAGGGAGCGGGACCTGCCGTGGATCATTAGCGTTGTTAGTATGATTACCCCCTCCGTTTACGCTATTACTAAAGTTATCTTCTTGGGTACGTTTACTAGGAATGATTTGTTGAGGTTCAACAGGTTTCTGAGCAGCAGCAAGGATTGCTGGAATAGCATTGGCTATTCCCTGAGCAACGATATTCTCGATATCTTACCTATTCAGAAATTGATCTTCCTGGTGTTGCTCAGATTGGTTAACTTCATTGACTGGTTCATTATTAGCGTTTTCCATCTGATAATTAATATATATAATTTATTAGTATAGAGTAAATAACAATTATACAAAATAATCATGCAAATTTCACAACATACATATAGCCAAAATTATCGATTTCTCGATTCCCATTTTATATATATATTATGCATCATTACACACCACTATCTTACAAAGGTTTTATTTGTAGGTTATTTACAGACTTATTTTATTATTATTATTATTACTATTATACAATCACAGCTTTATCCCTGGGCATCTTAGAAGCGACGTTCCCTCTCGTCGTACTTCCAGGAGATTTGCTCTCCCACCTCCTGAATCCTATTCCCTGCACCTATCAGCTCCTCGCCAAAATGGCGGAGTTCAGCTAAGTTTTCATTACTCATTGGTGGGTTTGGTATAGGTTCTGGGTCAAACTGAGGGAAAAAGGTATAAGGATTATTAAGAAGGTTTTGAAACTGTCAGTCATTGGTCCACCACTCATCCATTCCTAGAGGTTGAGTATGGATTAAAGGTTCTGGGATGGTTGGTTCCAAATTTGTTGGAAGTTGATTTTCAGCAGGATAAGGGTAAAGGTTGGTATTGATAGGACTAATGATATCATAGCTTGCCAATATACGATCCAACTCCTCTTGTAATGGCAACTCCTCGACTTGTTTAGAACTTTCCCGGATTTCCATTTCTACCTGCCTAGAACCTTCCCCGATCATAATTCCTTTTCCTTTATCTAAGGGATTTTCTATTTTAAGAACTTTTCTGGTTGCTGGTTTCCTCCTGCGTACACGCCTCCAGCCTACGAATCTTCTCCTTTTCTTAGGCTTCGATTTTTTCCGGTGGTGGAGCGTTGAATTCCATAGGTTCTTCTATATCGGGAATGTAACCATTAAAATCTCGGGAAACTTCTATTTTCACCGGATAGAGATTGAGATTCTGAAGGGCTTCAGATAACTCATTCATGTTGTTTAGCATATATGCAAAATGCACACAAAATGCTAAGTTAAAATTTTATAACAAAGTTTCACAGATAAACATTCAAGTATTATTGCATATCGTGTGACTAATTTAATACAAAGGACAACTGATAATTAAAACCTACTAGGGTTTATTGTAAACTTATTTATTTACTAGGTAAAGTTTCTGTCTTGTAGGTGATAAGGGTGCTAGAACTGGTCAGGATATTTAAAGATTTGTATTTATTGCTACAGTGGCTAGCATATATAGATCTGCCCATTTTTCATCTAACTTGTCTTCCCTTGGTGGTTTACTGCCTAGTTCCTGAGTTTCCTGATTAACTTTCCTTTCTTTTGGTTGTAATTTCTTTATTTTCTCCTGACTTTTCCTAATAATCATACTTCTTTTATTAGGAGAAAGTGGTTCCTCATATTGTGCTTTTCGAACAAATATTCCTTTCTCAGTATCTACTGAGTATCTTGAGGAATTTGATTGGGATGAACTTCCCTTTTCTTTTGGTGAAGTATCTAATTTATGGTAGATATCCGAAAGTCTTTGCTTACCCATACTGTAAACAAATATTTAAATAATAAAACAAGTAATCACAAAAATAGCAATCGATAAAATTAAGTATTTTCTAAATACTTAATTGGCTTAAATCAGTGGCTCTGATACCACCTTTTTCTGTCACGGCCCCCGGCCCAGTTTGACCCGGTTCAGGAGCCGCGGGACAGAAATCCCGTGGTATTTATTTAATTGAGTTGACAGCGGAAGATTTTAGCAGGATCTTTTCAAAACTGCAAATACCTGATTATTTTATTTCATAATTAGGGATAAAACCCCGGTAGTTTACAATAAGGTGATTTCACTGGGAAATCTTTATTTTACAAAACATGTTTCTTTATTTATATTGAGCCATTTCCTTAAGCTTGTAGTGCTTCGTGGCACTTTTCCTGGATCACAACAGATCACCTGAAACGTGTTTGAAAAATATTTTGTCAGCGGGGAAATACTGGTGAATCATTCTTTTTACTAAAATGACGCGTTGTTATAATTTACAGTATTAAGAGCGATTACAATGTTTCTATATCAACCATCTACCCACGGTATTTATCACTCGACCACCTATTGGCTGTCCAATGGTGTCTGTGATTATGGTCATATCACCCCTTGGCTAAGCCGTTGTCCAATGGTGACGGTTATCAAGTAATGTATACAAAACCCCACATACCGGCTGTAAATTGGAGATTACAAAGACTTAATCCCTGTAATTATAACTTTGAAAATAAATAGAGTTTTGGGAAATAATTTGATAAAAAGAGAATGACTCACATTGCAGATTTATACGGGCAGAGCTTAGCCTACTGATTAGCCTGATAACCTAATTTAACAATAATGCACACGAACTAGGTCAGTAATTAATACAACATTTACGATAACTCACGAGATTAAACCCTCACAATAAATGACAAAGTGCAATACTTAAACATCCATCGATTTAACGACGAATGACAAAGTATAAAACCTAATTAGAGCAGCACTTAAACATTCATCGGATAGTTTCAATCGATCGGACATTAAATCGTAGCAGCGATCGAGTTAATACCCTGTATCGTAGTAGCACCCCACTAATTGAGGTTGTAATTTCAACTTCAGAGCAGTAGAAATTCGTTTTTGTGTTTGGATTTTGACACCAGTGGACTGTGCATGCAACAAGCTATTTATAGGTGAAAATTGATCCTGTCGCGGCCCGCGTAAACCATCCATCATACCTTACATGGCCCGCGTGGCCGCCTTGTCTACGAGTAGGTTTGATTGGTCATGAGTAGGGTCGACAGATGGCTGTTACGTGGCTCGGGAACACTTATCCAGTCAAACCACATCTTGACGCGGCCCGCGTAAGGTAGGCTTAACCTTTACGCGGCCCGCCTGGGAACCAGATTTCTGATTTTCTTGATTTTTAATATGGTTTAGGGTTTTCGGGGTCCGGGTTTGCACTTACGGGTCAAATTGGTACATTTTTGAAGGTCCTTACATTAATACACTGACCTGCTTTCTTATACTTTGAGATTTCACAAGCACATGGTAATCCATAACACTTACGAACTTGACAACGACAATGTGAACGCTTTAAATGACGCTCTGCTATTATTATATCAAGTGCTTCATGAGAAACCCTTCCACGTCAACTCTGCCACCAATTGGTGTTCATTAGGTGTCAATCGTTTGAAGATTGGGTGTCCCTCCATATATTCTCCGGGTGGATGATTATGTTCACCAGGTTTTACTTTTAACGTCCAAGAACCATCCTCTTTTGAAAATTTCCCTACCATTTCAAACGGGCAATTTATCTTTCTAGTGCCGGTCTCTCTACTTGAATCTTTAACTGATTTATACACACCACCACGATCACACATAAGTACAACTTTAGACACGTAGCCATTTTTCGCTTTCGATCTTTTAGTCACAATAGCGTAACCAAGACTACGTCCGGTGTTTCTAACCCATTCCATCAACTCTTCACGAGACTTGAACACCTAAAAGTGAACTAATATTAGTTACAAAATATTAGGTGAAGCATAAGTAGATCACTCTTTGAACAAGTAAATTTATGCAGCTCTTTGAATAGCTTTCTCGAGTATATCTTAAAGAAACTGAAGTGAATGCACCGATAATATGAGAATTATGAAACTGAAGTGAATGCACCGATAAGCTTGAGTAGTTACAAAAATTATGCAACTCTTTGCAATTCTTTGAATTAGTTTTGGTGGAAATGCACCAATAATATGACCTAAAGACAACAAATTACTTGCACCAATAATATGACCTGCGCATGATTGTTTCTTTGAATTAGTTTCGTTGCCATCATTTTCATTATTATATTATGCTACTATAAAATTACCATATGCTTTCTAGAATTTTCTTTCCTTTGTTATGTGATAATATTTATATATTTACATGTCATTTTCACTGTCGGAAATAAATATAATTGTGATGTGATTTGTGTAGTAATTAATTATGTAAGTGGTAGTTAATGTGAGATCTTGGTGATAAATAGTGAATCACAAAGTGATAGTATATTTATTTAAAAAAAAAATCTAGGAATTGTAATTTTTTTTTTAAAGATTAACTTCATTAAGAAAACGGCCTAACTCATTGTTTGTGTCGGCAATTGGATGCTCTACTTTTTACCTAAAAAGGTAAAAAATTAAAAAGTTGTCTAGCATAAAAAAACTAAAAAGGTAAAAAAAAAAAAAGTTTAAGGCTTAAGTAATAAGCTTAATAATAATAATAATAATAATAATAATAATAATAATTCATTACTAATAGTAAATAATAATAATAATAACAAAAAGATAAAAAAAGACAATAAAATATAATAAAAAAAGACAACAAAAAAAATAAAAACAAAAAGCAAATGATTGATTGATGTGATGTTTTTGATAGAGGAGTGTAATTAGTAAATAGGGGGGTGTAAATAGTATCACCCTTGTGTTATCCAATCTCTAAGATGATCAATGTGTTTTTTTAGTATACAGATAAAACAACAGTTGGAGGGTTTTCACCTTAACTTTTATAATAAAAACTCCTTTTATATTTTGATATATGCAAAAGACACAAAAAGTCAAATATCAAATTTCTCATATTCTGCTCTTTTATTAAAAGTTTGTGCCTCAATTGCTTTTAAGGGGCTTTTCCTTTAAAAAGTCTTCTCTCTCCTCAACTTTCCAGCCGACACAGCTTTATCTCACCACCATTCAATTGTAATCATCATAGGTTATGTTTCATATCATCCTATTAGGGTGGAGGGTGTGATTCAAACACCTTAGGGTGTTTGAGTCATCCCCTACCCAATGATATCATGCCATGTCAAATCCCCCTATCACTCCTCATTTTCTACTCAAACACTAGGAAGTGATTCAAACACCTACTCAATTAAAAAAAGAAAATTTTTGATTGGTTGAAAGGGGTTGGGACCCACCATTAAACCCCCCTCTCTTCCTTCCCCTCTTCTTCACCGGTTCGGTGACTATACACCGAAAGTGGAACTCCCCACTCACCGAATTTGTACCGGCTACCAATCACCGAGCGGTGATTCTGAATCCCCGCATGTGATGCCGAAATCACACCGACCCCCCTTCGAAAGATTCTAGCTATCCCCCACCCTAGCTAAGTTAGTTAGTTGGGCTGGTGTTTTTCTTGAAGACGCCGGTTCGAATCCCGGCGGTAGCAAAAGGTGCGGGACGTCCCAATGATGGATCGTTTCCTACCGAGGCATGGTTCGATCCGAAGGGCAACCCGGTTTTACCCAGCTGTTACCCGGCGAGGTTCTCGTGTGGGGGCAGTATGGTTTCCAGGCGAAAGTCAGTTTGCGCGGGGCCGGGGCCCGATAGAATATCGCGTCCGTAGGCGGGGCTGACGGGGGATTGTCTTTGACAAGAACCCAGTGACCACTAGGTCCTGTACATAAAAAGTCACCCTTAAAAAAAAAGATTATAGCTTTAAACTTTTAAGAAAAAACTCATTCTCAATAAAAAGTCTTGTTTGTTTGAAGAAGATTGAAGCTTTTAAGTTATGAGCTTAAAGCTTTTGGTTGAACGCTCACACTAGTAGCGTTTAGAAGGAGTTACAAGCTTTTAGAGAAAAATGACTATTTTAACCTCTAAAAATAATGAACTTTTTAATGCACAAACTTTTTAAATTTTTAGTTATGTCCATTTTTGTCATTTTATACATTTTATTAAAAGCTTCAACTACTCTGTCAAACACCAAATATATTTAAAAAACTACAGCTACTAGCTATCAGCTTCCAGCCAACAGCTACTAACTTCTAGCCAACAGTTTCCAGCTTTCAGCCATCAGATACTTTTGCTAAACATATCCATAGTCACCCCTTCTTATTTCAGAATTGTTTTGTTCTTTTTCTTAAGGCCTTTTGCTATATTTTAAGTCTTTTTAACTCTACAGGTTTTCTCCATTTCACTTCATCTCTACCTTTAACTCTACCTTTGGATGTAAACAAGGAAAATAAATTAAGAAAATCTCTTAACTTTCCGTTAACATGTTAACTAACGATCCCTTTAACGCTCCTTAACACATGGAGGGAGTGGTGTGCAATGTAGGTAGTAGGTTAACGTGCCATGTTACCGTTAACAACTAAAAGTTAGAATACATCTCAAAGCCTAAACATCCATGTTGAGATTTATTAAAAATTAAAAGTAGTTTCTTTTTTAAATTTGGAAAGGAGTAAGGATTTTTTTTCTTAAATTGTTTTTTTATGCAATGCTGTTCAGATCTAGTCTTACCAAGTAAGATTTATATGTTGGATATGATTTTCTTGTTTCAAGATCTTGTGTTTAGATACGAATTTACTCAGAAAAAAGTATTTTATCCTCAGAACAAACAAAGACTTTGAGACGACCTTATCCATAAGTTTCTAATTGACAAAATCATTTAAAAAAAAAAAACTAGCTTACTTTCTGGATCCATCACTCATTATAAATTCTATTCATCTACATTTCTCTCAAATCACTCATTTCTTAAATCTTAATTCCCTTAATTCAAAATGGTTACCCTCAGTGAAGACGTAGAAGCATCTTCCTCTTCTTCCGGGACAACTTATGATCATAGGTACGATGTGTTTTTAAGTTTTAGGGGCGCTGACACTAGACTTAACTTTACCAATTATCTCTACAACGCCCTTGTGAACGCTGATCTCACAACCTTTTTGGACGATGAAGAGATTCCAACAGGAGAATTTTTGAAACCAGAATTAGAGAGTGCAATCAAAGCATCCAGGGCTTCCGTTATCGTGTTGTCCGAGAATTATGCTTCTTCAACATGGTGTCTTGATGAATTGGTATTAATCCTTGAGCAAAAGAAGAAATCCAACCAAATCGTTATCCCCGTTTTCTATCACGTAGAGCCCACCCATGTCAGGAAGCAACAACTCAGCTTCGGAAGAGCAATGGAAAGGCATAAGCTGAAGATGGAAGCGGAGACAAATGAAGAGGAAAGAAGACGGTTAGCTGAAAAGATGCAGATATGGAAGAATGCACTCACACAAGTTTCTAATCTAAAAGGGAAGGATGTGAAGGGCAGGTAACTACTATCGTTTATTTCTTTTCCTCTATTTTATAAATAGTTAATCACTTCTCTGATTATAGATACACTCCTATTTTCTAAAAGAAGAATCAAACTGGATCTGTTTGCGAACCCATAAGTGAATTCATCTCAACAGATTAGTTCTCGGTAATTTGGTTTCAACTCGGTCCAAGTACATTTAACAATTGCTGTCTTACTATAACATATAAACACTAAATATTCATAATATCTTTTTAAGAACATTGTTAATTATATAACCACTATTATCTTGTTAGTCCTTACCATTATTGATCTTCTTGGTCTATGTGTTTAAATGAGTTATTATGAGTTATGATAGTCGTTACCGTTATTGATCTTCTAGTCAATTGTCAAGTCTAGTTCACGCATGTATTTAGTCGACTTACGGGAAATAAATTAACCTGATACACCGGAGGGTTTTGCGTGAACACCATAACTTATGTAGAACTAAAGCGAAATAAACTTTGGAGCGTGAACACCATAACTTATGTAGAACACCATAAAACTTTTAGGGGAATGCTATATCCGAAAAATAAATAGCTTCATGATTTTCTCTATAATTTATAAGTTGGTTTGCGTGTGTTGGAGCTGGGATCAGCAGCTTTGACACAAACAAATATACCAAACGTGTTTTAAGATTATTAGTTTTAACTCATTATTCATTAACTATCTAACTCACCTTTACTCTAGACCAAAACATGTGGAGCAAAACTATTGTTTATTAGTAGTATAAACATCATCATCATCATCATACTCAGTAAATCCTACCAAAAGCAATGCAAAAGTATGGTCTGAGGAGGGTAAAATGTAGACAGTCTTACCTCTACCCTATAGAAATAGAGAAGTTGCTTCCAGTGAGACCCCCGGCTCGATGGTAGTTTTGCATCAAGCCTTGGACATAAGGCACATAACACTCGGCAATTAAGACAAAGGCCAATTAGTGCGTGTACTCCCTTGTCTTTCGACTATCAACGTCATCACATGATGCATGATTAACCATCCCCTCTTTTAACATTATTTTCACAAAAGCTAGTATAAACAACGAACAATTATTTCTGAAAGAACTATAATGATGTCATATTTTCAAAGCAAAGATAGTATTTGGCAAGTTTAAGGAAAGTATATATTTTTCCAGTAATAAAATTTTCAAATAGTCTAATATTGTGATAGTAAGAATAGTAACAATACGTTTAAATTGGGTTGTTTAAATTGTAATTAAGGGCAATACGTTTAAATTGGGTTGTTTAATTAATAGATTATGAATCAATGGGCTGTTTGATTCTTTTAACAACAAACACAGACCGCTTAACATCTACTTCTAATTACCCAATTTGTAGGAATTGAACCCGATTTTTTTAAGTGTTAAATCAAATGTGCATGTTGAGTTAAAAAGGCATTTATTATTAGGGATGAAGAAACGATACTGGATACTGGTTTGGAACTGGTACCGAATTTTTCGAACCGACTAGATTTTCGGTACCAATTTGATACCGATATTTTGTGTTTTTGGTACTAGTTCGGTACCGGATTTTATCTTCAAATACCAGTCCGTACCAGTATTGAACCGTACCGTATCAGGTATTTTCGGTACCGATACCATATTTTAGGATTTTTGGTACTGGTTGGTACCGAACTCATCTCTATTTATTATCTATAGAGTTTAAGAATTTTTAATGTTTAATGGTTTAACTAAAACGACAAATGAAATAAAAGAAAATAAAAAAAAAGGTGGGTAATGTGGTTAAAAATACTATTTTTAGCAAACTAGTATTAAGCCCCATCGTGTTGCGGTAGGAACATAAAACCATGACAAATAACACCAATGACACACCACCGCCAACAATCATCAACACTAAGTTGATGTGTGTTAATGTAGAGAAATTAGATCAAAACGTAAAACATATAAAATAAGAACTAAGTCAATTTAGGACACACGTGTTGCGACGAACCTGTCAAACCGGGAAGAAATAGACGACAAAAAATGTTGAGCAACACGCGTGTTGCGCCATTTTAACTCGTAAAATTTAGAACAAAGTGTAAAATAAAATGTAAAAACGTTGAACCTTACACGAACGTGACGCCGTATTAATTCGCAAAATTTAGAACAAAACATAAACAAAAAATGTTGTGAAATAGAAAAAGTGTGGGGGGGACAAAGTTGAAAGTAAAAAATTTAAAAGATTATATTTGAAAAAGATGAAAACTTTTTAGGTTAAAAGTAAAAAATCAAAATAATTTTGATTAAAAGTATATATCAACTTTTATTGAAAACCTCTCTATGCACCAAAATATTTCTAATTTGTAGTAAATAAATAAATAAATAATGATTCTAGTTCTCGTGGTTTGACCTAAATAACCATGTCGCTTCCAAAGTTTTTTTAGTCCATTAGTTTTACATTCTTAGGGTGAAGGGAGTGGTTAAACATGTGAAAGTGACAAACTTTAAAATGGACCAATCAGAGTGTGCCATGTCAACAAGTGTGAAGAGTTTAAACTTTGGTGAAAAGTGTTGGTAGTGGTGTAGACACTTGAAAGTGGCAAACTTTTTTTTTCTTTTTTAAAAAAAAATTATGTGTTAAATAAAAACAAATAAAACATCAAATTAATTAAAAAAACAATTACTAAATGTTAGTATTACAGTGTAAGATATGCCTGGCATTTGTTTATTGGACCATATTGCCATGCCATTGATCATTGAACACCACATTTACCTATCAAACTTGGAAACATAGACAGAAACAGATAAGAAACAGAGGTGTGTCGACACAAAAAGACACCGAGACTGGAGAATCTTGAGGGAATGGCGGTTGACCACCGCCCTCGGTAGCGGAGCCACAGCGGAGCACTACGGACCACCGCCCTTGGTGAAAAGTGGCACCCTCAAAATCAACCCACCCTTATCACCTCCACCACCACCGGTTCCACCTCTATCACCACCGGTTCCTCCACCACCACCACCCTCAAAATCAACCCACCCTTATCACCTCCACCACCTCCTGTTCACCACCGCCGTAGCAACACCACCACCGCCACCGGTTCCACCACCTCCTGTTCACCACCACCGGTTCCACCACCTCCTGTTCACCACCGCCGTAGCAACACCACCACCGCTACCGGAAACCACCGCCACCAGTCGCCGTAGCACGGAAAAACATGCTCCAATCATTATTGCCCCCCTCTCTCTCTTCTTTGGTCACTCGGCATAGGTTCACCGATTGTTCAAGTTTGCCGAGCGGCAAAGGTGACCGGCGGCGGTGTTGCCGCGCGGCAAACACCTTTGCCGTTTGGTTTGCCGAGCCACTCCCTTCACCCTTATACCTTATAAATTCAAAGTTGTTGTATAGTAGTTTAATTATTTAATTGTTTGAGTTAATAGCCAAAATGGTCCCTGAGGTTTGCTCACTTTTGCCACTTTAGTCCAAAATCCAAATTTTTTAAATCTGGGTCCTTGAGGTTTGCATTTTTTTGCCATTTTAGTCCAAATTTCAAAAAAGTCAAATTTTGTCAGGATTTCTTACTGATTTTTGTCCTTTTCCTCATTTCTCCTAGGGGCAAAATTGTCATTTTGGATTATTATAAAGTAATTTATATTAAAAAAATCAATTATATATAATATCTATATATATATATACACCCACACAGATACACAGACATATCTCTCTCTCTCTCTCTCTCTCAACATGTCACCGCTCTCTCTCTCTAAACTACCACCACCGCCACCGTCGCCGCCACCGTCAAGACCATCATCATCATCAACATCGCCAACACCACCGTCTCTCTCTTCTCTCAATCTCACCACCGTCAAGATCATCATCATCATCAACATCGCCGCCGTCGGCACCACCGTCAAACACCACCACCACCGTGATGAGAACCGACATTGGGATTAGGGTTTTCAGTAGGGGTGGTGGGTTGAATCGTGTTGATTGCTGATTTGGGTTAGGGTTCCGGTGTTGGTTGCTGAATCGTGTTGTTGCAGGTTTGGGGTTAGGGTTCCGGTGGCTGAATCGTGTTGTTGCAGGTTTGGGGTTAGTCGAAGACGGTTTGTAGGTGGTTGGTGATTAGGGTTGTTGCAGGTTTGAAGGTGGTTGTGGTGGTGTGTTGTTGGAGGTGGTGGGAGAAGGAGGGAGACAGAGAGATGGTGGTGGTGATGAAATTGGGTGCAGGTCTGATCAATGAGGCTGTGATGATTTCACCTAATCGTTGTAACAAACAGGATGATCAAAATTGGGTCAACATTTGAGATTTTCCGCAGCTTGGCGTGGCAGAATCAGAGGAGGGCAAGTGCGCTTGCAACCTCTGTTTGCAGCCATGGCGGTTATTCCTCCTTGTTCCCAATGTAAAACAGATCTGACCCTCGTTTCTTTTTACAAATCGGTTTTTGTTTTGATTTGTTGTTGGAGCCTCGTTTCTTTTTACAAATCGGTTTTTGTTTTGATTTGTTTTTGTGATGGTTTCTGGTTTTGTGTTTTAGAGAGAGAGAGAGATGTTTTAGAGAGAGAGAGAGAAAGAGAGGGGGATACGGAGGAATGTTAGTGTCGCCGGCGTGAGGAGGTGGCGGTGGTGGCGGTAGAGAGGAGTAGAGGGAGAGAGAGAGAGAGGTGGTGGTAGGTTTATTATTTTTAATTAATAATTAGTTATAATAAAATGAAAATGACCATTTTACCCCTGTGCAAAAGGACAAAACTTGAGGTTTTTTTTGAGAAATCTGACCAGATTTCATTTTTGGACTAAAATGGCAACAAAATGCAAACCTCGGGGACCCAGATGTAAAAAAATTGGGTTTTGGACTAAAGTGGCAAAAGTGAGCAAACCTCAGGGACCATTTTGGCTATTAACTCTAATTGTTTAGAGCAATCACATTTTTAGGGTTTTTTTTGGTTTTCTAATTATTTTTTAAAAAAGAGTTGTAACAGAGTCCATCAAACATAATTTGGTTTTTTGTTTTTATAATTTTTTAATATAATATTTTAATATTATAATGCATTTTGATTAGATTACGTTTTGCGTTTATAACTAAAATGATACAATATTTCTAAAATTTCATGCATGTTATTGCAATATGTTTATTTTTATTTGTGTCTATTTAAAAATTTTATTTAAAACAGAGTTATACATGGTAATATAAATTAAATAATGTCGTTTACCCTTTTCTTTATTTAAGCAATATAATGCGACGTCTTATAAGTCGGTTAGCTTTATCGTTATTTGACAAATATAGTATGACGTTTAATAACATTTTGAATATATCATTGCGACGTGTTTATTTTTATCTACGATAAAATTTTATTTGAACGAATATCAATGCTGGCGTTGTATTCAGTTTTATGGTTTCCACAATATAGTGATACAAAATTCTTTGAGTTTTTTTATATACAGTTACATATTTTACCTTTTTTTTGTTATCCGAGCAACATAATATACAATTTTGAATACACTGTTGTAACATGTCTATTTTTATCTATGATTCGATAAAACTTTTGATCGAACGGGTAAATATAGATGATTTTTTTTTGTTCTTTAAGGTGTTGAACCGAGCCAATATTGTTCGAACATTATCGGTACTGGTATGTATTCGTTTTTATGGTTTTCTCGACGTTGTGGTATAAAAGTGATTGAAAATAAAGTTGTATTTGGTAATAGAGTTTTTTTAGTACCGTACTACTGTATACTATAGCGAGTGACACTGACCGAACCAATGCCCGCCCGAATAACATGACGACATTTGTTTTTATAGTTTTTGATCAATGTAAAACACGTACTGATATCATTTTGAACATATCTCTATTGGTAGTTATATTGTATGCATGTATCATACCTATACTTTAACGAACCGAGTCGATGCCGACCGAAAGGCTGCCGCAAAGCATAGGAATCCAACTAGTTCATATCAATTATAGCCCAACACACTAACCTGATCCAATATCATGTTAACTTTTTTTAGTAAAAATACCAAAATACCCTTGTCTGCTTAAACAAATATATACACCCATCATATAGAAAACTTACATAGAAACCAAGAACCAAGGTTTTGAAGTGGTGGTCATGTGGTGGAGAGATCTAGTATATGGTGAGACCACCACACCATTGCGCTCGATCACAAGTGATTGGTGCCGCCGCCCGCCACCTCTTCATACATGGCGTGAAACAAAGACGACCATTTGATTACTTTTGGGTATTTTTGGAATTAACAATAGTGCAAGCGTTTTTTAGTCTTTTAACAAAAAGATAACACAAAAGTTAGATACCAAAATCAAACTATTAGACTAAAAATGCCAAATTTAAACTTTGCACTAAAATGGTTATTTGGATCTTATAATGTTTAGAAATAGTGAAATTACTAAATTTCAAAATCAAAGCTAAGAAAATAGGTAAATTAGAAGAGCATGAATTAAAAAAAAAAAAACATAGCAGAAATTGAAAATACAACTAAAGGTTTGAGTAATGACGGCAGTTATAAACTAACAGGGATGTTTCTTAATTTTGATTTGATTTTGAATCTTTTGATATCTAACTCCCTTTCTGGTATATTATTTCCATGCATTGTCTTTTCAAGTTCTCATTGAAATCATTTTTTAGGATGGAGAAGGAGTTTATTGAGGAAATTGTTAACGACATCTACAGTAGATTGGGTGGACCATTAGGGATTATTACTCTGCCACAACTTATTGGGATGAAATATCACATTGAACGCATCAGTGCATGGCTAAAAGACGGGTCCCAGCATACCGCCGACATTCTCACTATTTGCGGTATGGGAGGGATAGGGAAGACATCTTTAGCCAACTACCTATACGAGTTACATCGTCATGAATACACACGCTGCAGCTTTGTTGGAGATATCAGCAGGAGATGTGCTGAAAATCAGGGAATGCTTGATATACAAAAACAACTTTATGGTGACATCTCTAAAAGAAATTTGATTCGAGTTCATAATGTTTTTGGATACACCTCCATGATTTCTAAAGCACTAGCACGTGAAAAGGTGCTTGTAATTCTTGATGATATTGATAGCGTTGACCAGTTGGATGAGTTACTTGGTGACAAAGGTTTTCATCCAGGAAGCAAAATAATAATAACAACGAGGGATGCATCTTTAACAGAAAGTTGCGCATTATTCAACCTGCAAGTCCAACCCAATCATAGACGAGTCCTACTTTGTGGTTTATCCGAAACTAAGTCACTAGAGCTTTTATGCATTCATGCATTTAAGAGCCTAAAACCCAAAGAAGGTTATAATGAGGTTTCAGAAAAGCTTGTGAAGTGTTGTGACGGGCATCCATTAGCTATTCAAGTTTTGGGGAAAGCTCTTCGTAACCGTGAAGATGTAGATGAATGGGAGTATTACATAGAAAGTCTAAAGAAAGAACCTCATTCCCGTATAAACAAGGCATTGAAAATGAGCTTTGACTCTTTGCCATTCAAAAATGAAAAGGAACTGTTTAAGCACATTGCCTGTTTTTTTGTGGGAATAGATAAAGATTTGACTGAAACAATATTAAATGCATGTGATATAAACACAAGATTTGGGATCCCAACTCTCGTAGACAGATGCCTCCTTAGTATTGAATCAAACAAGTTGATGATGCATCAACTGGTTCAAGAGATGGGAAGAGATTTAGTACGTCAAGAATCACCTGACAAGCCTTGGGAGCGAAGTCGATTGTGTTGTCCTAAGGAGTCATTCAAAGTGTTGGAACAAGAAAAGGTAAGAGGCCACACATGCTAATTAGTAAATGTATGTTCTAAGTATTTAGTTTGTCTACACATGTATAAACAAAAATTATTATTTATACCTTAATTATTATTATTATTATTATTTTTATTATTATTATTATTATTATTATTATTATTATTATTTTTGTTGTTATTTTATATTGCATTTCCTTCTTCTCAGGGCACGGGAAATATTCTTGGCATTGCTCTTGACATGAGAATGCTTGAGAAAGAGAAGTTACACGGATCAATAGAGCTGAAAACAGAAGCATTGAATAAGATGGATAGTTTAAGACTACTGCAACTCAATTATGTGCAAATCAAGGGGTCTTATAAGAATATTTCAAAAGAATTAAGATGGATGTGTATGCATGGTTTTAGTTCCAAGTCTATACCTTCAGAACTACCGATGGAGAATCTGGTTGTTCTTGACATGTCACATAGCAATATTGAATCATTTGACATTTCTTATAGTAAGTCACATGGATTTATGAATAGAC
This sequence comes from Helianthus tuberosus, assembly GCA_030545235.1. Classification (NCBI taxonomy): domain Eukaryota; kingdom Viridiplantae; phylum Streptophyta; class Magnoliopsida; order Asterales; family Asteraceae; genus Helianthus; species Helianthus tuberosus. The sequence goes on along the minus strand of CM060365.1, from coordinate 180,092,086 downwards.
TAAAGGTAATTAAGCGATTTTGATGAATATGATTTAATTCATATGTGATATTCTATGTTGAGCTAATGATATCACTAACTATCTATTTTAACTCATCTCCACGTCAGGGGTTGACTGGATCAAGCTCGAAACACAAACCATTGCTTGGATCACTGAAGATTCTTGTTCTAAGTTTCTGTGAACAACTTTGTAGTCTCGGTGGCTTTTACGAACTTCCTGCACTTGAGAGACTGGTAATCTCAAACTGCACAAATTTAATTCACGTCTGTGAATCCATTAAACATTGTGTTGAACTAGTCTTCATTGATGTGAGTAATTGCAAGAAACTTAAAACGCTCCCAAGAACTATAGGCATGCTAAAGAAGGTCAAAACAATTATATCAAATGGTTGTGATCTTTCTGTTTTCCCCATTGAGACAAGGGATATGGATTCATTACAAACGGTTGAGGCGGACAACATTGCCATAAACTCACAAACCCCTTCATCTGCCTGTCTTGAAGTTATACAGAGAGATCTGATCAGGTCTTTTATAAGTTGTTTACCGTTACCATTAGTACGCTTGTCCCTTAAAAATAATAACTTATCAAACAAATCCTTTCCCATGGACTTCAGTAGCTTATCCATGCTGAAGGAGTTGTATTTAGATGGTAATCCAATTGATTCAATGCCCAGTTGTCTGAGAACCCTTCCTAGGCTTCAGATACTTAATATGAGTTACTGTAAGATGTTAAAGACAATCGAGCATCCACCAAGTTCACTAAGAGAGTTGGTAATATCTGGAGTTGGGGACAGGCTGCGGGTTATGAAATTCAATCCCGAAATGTCCCCACTCAGTTTGAATGTGGTACCCGGAAAGCGCTTTAATGTAATTGAAGGCATGATTGAAGTCCAACCATTGGCAAATGTTGAAAATGAGGTGTTATGTAATTTGGGATGGGCTAATTTTGAGCTCATAAAATATCAACACTTGACGTTTTTAAACACATTAAAAGAAAAGGAGAGATTCCGCATCCAGGTTAGGATTCTTCCTATTAACTTTATGTCAATATGTTAACTGAGTATGTATATATATGTTTTTTCTTTATAAAGAATGAAGGTTTTACTTGACAGATGTATTATGAATTTGGAATATTCAGCACATTTTATGAGGGGAAAGAGATGCCGAATTGGATTAGTTGTAGAAGCAAGGGACCATCAATTTCATTTACCATCCCTCCATCTTCTAACAACCTCCGAGGATTCAATTTCTGCTATGTAACGGATAAATTATCCTACTTGGATGGGGGTTTCGATTTGCCAAGTATAAGATTCAGTAATAGAACAACGGAATTCAGCTGGACATATAGACATTTTATTTGTGGTCAAATCCTGGTTGACGAGTGTCTAATATTTTTAAGCCATTGGATGTTTGGGAAGAATGAGATGGAAGATGGTGACCAAATTACTATTTCTGTGGAAAAGAAAGCATATAAAGCTGGTAGTATTAGGGAGTGTGGGGTAGGTCTTGTTTATGATGATGGAACAGTGAAAGATGTGTTGGGTTATTACAAGTCATGGAATCACATCATTGGTGGTGATCTCTATTATTTTCAATCAACAACTTATGGAGAATACAAACTAGACCACTATTTTTTTATGGGTAGGCTCCATATCATTCCTAAATATATTGATATACAAATCTATGATAGTACTCTTGGATTAGCCTAAAGGAGAGATACTTGTCTCCTATGTTCAACCAACAATGTCTTCCCATAGCAATATGTCACTACAACTTCGTTCCAGTGGATGCTTATGAACAATCATTAACATATTGCTTTTCTCTATTTTATGCAGTTGGGTATATCAAATTTAGAGCTTTCGCCCAACAGTCTGATTTGGTGGTGCACCAAAGGTACGTATCTGTTGAAATATCAATTTAGGTTTCTAACTTTCTTTGTTTAAGACTTATGTTGTATTTGGGTCTTAAAACTGAAAGGGAGCGTAGAGGCAGTGTTCCAGAAACGAAGTATATTGGAAGTGTTGCAGTGAAGATTATTGAAAGCTTGAGGACTAAAATTGGCATTGCCGAGTTCTTATACAATATGTTCAAGTGTTCAAAGGTAAAAACAAGAAGTCAGCTTTGTTTCTCCTTGAAGCTTTACACATGCTCTCGCTTTTTACTTATACTCTATGTGTTGCTGGTTCTTCACTGTTACAATTGAGAGCATTTAGAACAATATAATAACCTTATATTTGTTGAAGAATTATAGGTATACGAATACTGGCTGTACTTGTAAGAGCTTTTAAGAGTTACTTTGATTTTTTTGTATTTCAATTTATTAAAAGTATTGGTTCCCTTTCTTCTTATTAAGATTTATTAATGTGATAGAATCCTTGCCATACACACACAATCTGAACATGTGCAGCGTGAGATCATGGGGAAAGAAATATGCACCTGTATAATTTTAGTAATTGGCTTTGTTAGTTGTTCTTTTGAATTGAGTACTGAGAGCCGAGTACTCTTCGCCGACTCCGAGTATTCTCTGATTAGAGTACTATCCGCCTAGAAAGAGTATATCCCAAGTACTCTCAACTCCGACTAGGGAGCGACTAGTGACTTTTGCAACCATGATGGGTAGTAGTGATCATGTAAAGCTATATAACAGCCAAATATGTATATCTTCTGGCAATGAATGTAATATTAGAAAATTGCTCCAAATGAGTGTGTCTATTCTTGTCTAATTCTTGGGATGCATGAAAACAACTAAAGCATAATAACTAATATAACTAAAACTAAATTCATGTGGAGACAGGGTTTACTGCTGGAATTGAAACATCTTTAGGTTAGGATCGTTAATCCGTATTCTTGGGGAATTTCCGAAAAACGTTTGGATGATTTGAGAGTCGTGTGTGACATATTCATATCGAAACAATTCGAGCTTGACCCCAGCCAAGGTGTAACATCCCGCAAAATATATCGAATTATAACGCGACACGTGTCCAAACTCTCCATATAGTTCCGATTTGTGGAAGGAGAAGGACCAAATGCATCAAAAATGGTAAAGATATAAAGTCCAAAGACTAAATATGCAAAAATGCCAACATTTAGCTTCTGGAGGTCCCTTACGGACCGTAAGGGTACACGTAAGGGTACCCCTTACGGACCGTATAGGGTTAAAAAACTTTTAGGTGGTGAAAACTCCCCTTAGGGACCGTAAGCCTCCTCTTACAGTCCGTAAGAGGTGCCCATCGACAGAAAGATGGCTGGCCTGCTAAGGCTGCTATGCTGCCACCTAGCTCCGGTTTATGCCACTTTTACTCTCCTTCCTCCATGTGTTACGACACTAATCAACTCCTAATGATCTTTGGCAACACTTGTCATGATTTGGGACCTTTTGGAGTAGTATAAACAAGTGTTCATAGTGTTATTTACACTCACACCTTCACAATCACTTTTAAATCTTTCTTGAAGCATTTCTGGAGTTAGAAACTGCTCTCTTAGTGTCCTCAGTAGTTCCTCAATCCTAGTAAGTCATCTCCCTTGGTCAATTTCAATTAATTAGCTAGTTTTCAACTGAAAGTCAAACAATTTGACTTTTCATTTGACTTTCAGTTCTGACCATTATGGTACTTTCCTACGTGATCATAATTACGAAGGTATGAATCCCCTACGATCATACCCTCTGACAATCACATTAATTAGGCGAATGATGAGTCAAACATGTTATATCTAAAAGTCAAAACTAGTAAATATGCATTTTGCGATAATTGAACTTTTAACTATCTAAACCAATTGTTGAGATCATTTCAGTTTATATAGACTTATAAAACATATTTTGACATGCTCAACTTATCATACTCAGTTTAGACTTCAATTCTATATCGAAAGTCAAGCAATTTGACTTTTTCTTTGACTTTCGATTCTGACCTGATTGGTCTACTTTGAAACCTAATCAAGGCATATTTTATGACCTTAATATCATAGAGAATAACCCTCTGAGGTTATACCTTATGGTCATACCATTTGAAGGGTAAATCGACAAGTCCACTATATATACTTTTAAAATGTCAAAAATGCCCCTACGATATCAAAATGGTTTTAAAACCTACGAGGCACATAATCTGACCTCAAAAATGATTATATATTATTTTGAAATATGTTTTGAGATAACAGATTTGTCATAGATCCATTTGACAATCCAGTGCCGCGTTTACGCAAATAACTAGTTTAATATTTATAAAATATATCAACTAGTCGAATTTGGTTTAAACCTTTCAAAATCATTCCAAATCAGAATGGTTGGTTAAATAACCCATATCTAACGAGGCTTCAAACTCGGAAGGTTTATAAACCACATTCTACCCGGTCAACACTTAATCTAGGGAGATCGAACAAAATCCTAAGTAGCGAGTCATATAACTTATAAAAAGACTCGTGAACATTCTAACTGATATATAAATCTATTTCATTCTAGACTATAGATCTTTCTAGATAATCGTGCCTAGGATATACAACTTGAAATACGGCTTTGCTTCAAAGAACTTAGTAAACAGAATATTTGCTAAGCAAAGGTAAATACTCTTAGCCTAGTTTTAATTGAAAACTTGGGATATGGCATTAGCCACTTGGAGCAGGCATTATATAATTGGACAAATGCTTTCATAAATATAATAATCCGGTTTAATCTGTATTGCTTGAATAACATTAAACACCGTGGGTTATGGTACCGTGTCCAGACGTCCCGACTCATCAAATAACAATAACCATATAAAATATGCGTAGGGTAGTAGGCATACTCCCGGAAGACGTTATATTAAAGGTGGTGTGTACCATAATCACATACGTACCCAGTTGTATTGACAAGAATGTAAAACTGGCGACAAAAAAATCTATCCCAAGAAATACTAAATGATTATCCCACAGGTTATCATCATACTCCCGGAAGACGTTATATTAAAGGTGGGGTGTACCATAATCACATGCGTACCCAGTTATATTGACAAGCATGTAAAACTGGCGACAAAAAATCTATCCCAAGAAATACTAAATGATTATCCCACGAGTTATCATAATATGTATCAAATGATTTATGAAAATGATTTTTAAAAACTAGTCGGTTAATTGTATTAATCAGTGAAAACAGGTGTATTTTCAAAAGATTAAGCCTAGAATATAGGGTGGAATGGTTCGGTCAAAGAAAAAGCTTTGAAATTTGTGACTCCACTGCTTAAAGGCCTATGATGTCCTAAGCTCGCTTTTTATTGGATCCTACTTGTGGAATATTGTATCAAAAACTTATTATAAATTCTATTTAATAAATTTCAAACTTTTATGTTATTACTTTACTATTCTATCTTTCGCTGCTTATTTGTGAAGTGTTATCAATCGTCACGCATAAACCCACCGGAAATCGGGGTGTGACATGTTGGTATCAGAGCCACAATTTGAGGGATTTAGACACTAGCCATTTATGTCTAAACTCAACTTTCACAAATGCAGATTCCTTAGGAAATTTCGAGTCTAGGATTAATCTAAGACCACTCCTATCTATATATTTATTGATTTTATATTTGTCTGGAAAATGCTTCCACGACGACAAGGGCAAGGCTAGGGACCGATGATGGGCCGAGGACCACCGAGACCTCAACAATCACACTCAAATCATTCCAGTGAGTCGTTTCACGCCTCTAACTATATGAACTCTCCTAACCTAAGCCAAATACCTCAAGACGATGATTTTGACCCAGAAATTCCCAACTCTGGAACCAAACGCCACCCCATTGAACTATCTAGTGACACTACCTCTTACCACGGTTCCCCATATCTTGGTCCAGGTGAATGGAACATGTATTTCAGTCAGTTTACCTTCTATAATACCCCTAAACACCAATCATCTAAACATCCCCACACACATTCTAATGAACCTCCTCAAACTCCATCACCTCCATTAGATGACACTCCCTTATTACCTCACCAACTGGTGGAACAACAGGTTCAACCAAGAAGGAACCACACCGAACCGAGAATATCGGTCGACCTAGAGTTCCTCTAAGCCTTTTCCCCTTCTTCCTCCATCCACTAGTCACTACGCACCAATTGAAGAGGATCCACAAATGGGAGGACCCTCAAACCCGACTCCGGCCGAAAATCTTGCACCACCAGGTTATGATAACCTCATACCAACATACCCAAACCCACCGAGGTACGATAAGCCCTACACCTCAGCAACTTTGGATTATACCCACACTGCTCCATCGTAGGACCCCTATGTACATGCAGTCATACAAAACTCTCACTATCCACCACCTTTTCCACCTACATACCTTGGTTATCCTAACTATGAATATCCAAACCCTCACTTTCTCTCTCTAAATGTGTCTATGTGTTTGTGGTAAAATGAGGACAATGGAAGTGGTCTAGATTCTGGTGACCGAGTGAAACAAAGAGAAGGACAAAAGAGGTGGAACGTGGCACATTAGAGAAGATTGGTGGTGCATGAGTTGTAAAACCAAGAGCTACGTGCCCACAAAATATAAACAAACACTAATTAATCAGAAGGTACAACAAAAGAAACAAAATGTACAACTTCAGTATGCTAGAAAAAACATATTATGCAGGGAGTACAAAAACTTAAGGCCTTAAAGTGTTACAAATCCTCTATACTATATAATAAAAGAAACCGTTTGTGGGACACTTGTCATCATATTAGGCCATCTCTTATGGATAATTATTGTTTACTTTAATCTCTTTTAATTAATTATTGATAATACTTATTTATTTTAATCTCTTCTGAATAATTATTATTTATTTTAATCTCTTCTAATTAATTATAGATAACTCTCCTACTAAATATTATTTAGTTTAATCTCTTCTACTTAATTACAGATTATTATTATTTAGGTTAAATTTAATATATACTTCTCATTTATAATAATATTTATTTGATTTTCTATATGATATTATCTTCGTTCTTTATATTAGCTAACGTGTCATATAACATATACAATTTTTAGCTTCCTTTTACCCAAATTATTAATTCTTTTTGATAGACACCTGCTTTGTATTTGTAATATACAAATTTACTCATATTCTTTTCAATGATTTAATTAAACTTTAAACTTTTACCATAGTATATATAATGCTAGACATAAAATTAAAAAACATTTTGGATGACATCAACAACTTAAGACAAAATATAATTATATGTGTAATATGCACTTTCTAATAAAATAATACCAAACAAAATTGCAAATATAAAATCATTGATTTTACTAACAATAACAAAGTCTTATTATTTTTTTAATAATTCAAAAAATATATAACTAAAAACATATGACATTATAATACAGTTAACCGATTTATCATAATACAACCTTTCAACTATTCAATCATATTTTTGTTCTGTTCTACTTTAAATGTCGAATAGGATACTTCTATTTTTCTTATAAAATATTATTCTTAAATTTAAATTTGTAATTTAACATATTTTTAAATAACCAAATTATTTATCACCAAAACCAAACTTTGTATTAATATATTATTTATTTTTAATTCATTATTAAAAAATTATTATATTGATTTTATTACATAATTTTTAAACAAATTGTATACAACTTTCAATATTACTTTATATATAAAATTAGATTTATTACGAGTTTTTTAAATATAATTTATATTTTATTACTCAAATGGCTGCGTTTTTTGCTTCTTAAATAATATGTTTGACCATTGTATCTTCTTTTCAATAATTATCTCCACAATCACAATATCTATCGCGTACCAAGTATATCCATTAGTTTTTTTTAAATATAATTTTCTTATTATTTGTTATATAAAATCATATGTATTCAACTTGTGTAATACCCAAGGGTTTTTAAAGATATAACTTTTTTATTTGGTAAAGTTGAACAAACAGTACCTGAAACGACGGAACTTAATTACTAGCATTTATTATAATACGCGCCAAAAACTTCCTTTATAAACAACCTCTCAGACCTTCTATTAACCACACCAAACCCAAAACGCCATATTTTCCTATATACCATTCATCTTAGAAAACGCCAAAAAAACCTAATTATCAAATATTCCAAATCGACGTTTCTTTAAGATACACTATTTTCTTAGTAAACTTTCACTCAATGTGATGGGCAAAATCCTTATACGGGGATATTGTCCATCTCATTGAGTAAAATCTTATCGAGTCTATCCTCAATATAAACGCCAAAACATACAAAAACCACAAAATTGCAAAAACGTCATTTCTTGGAGATTCAGTTTTGTTCTCAATAAAGTTTAGCTGAACGGGGTGGACAACTGATGTGTGTGAGGGTGTAAGTTTAAGTATATTTTAAGCCCTTTTTACCCGTTAGTCAAGTTTTAAATTTATAAAACATGATATTTTACTAACACCAAACACACATATGGGCAAGTGCACCCATCGTGAGCGTAGTATAGTGTTGGCAAGATACCGAGGTCGTCCAAGGACACAAGAGCTTTTAGTACCGGTTTATCCTCAACGTCTAATCAAACTAAAAGTTAGAAAAATGTTTTAAACTAGAAAAATAAAAATTAACTAAAATGCTGAAAAATAAAATAAAAGTAAAAACAGATAGACAAGATGAATCACTTGGCTCCGACTCGTGTTTAGTGTAACCTTTGATTATTTCCGCATTTTTGCACTTTTTAAGAGATTATCTTAGTTATTGTAGTAGGCCCCTCTTTTGAAGGTGACGTTACCCTCAACCCAGTAGTTTGAGTCAGTAAGGATACAATCATAAAGGGTCAGATTATTGAAAGACAATTAATTAAGTTATTAATGCATATTATGGTAGGCCCCTCTTTTGGAGGTGACGTTACCCTCGACTAAGTAGTCTGAGTCAGCAGGGATACAGTCCTAAATAGCCGGGTTAAAGTATTAATAGTAGCTTACATATGAGGGGATCAAAGAGTTTGGACCCCCGCCATCCAATACCGGTGGGTATTGAAGGAGATCCTACTAAATTTGACCCAGGTCCTTGCAGGATCTATACACTGAACAAGGCAAGACTCTTACCAAACTGTTCCCTTAACCCCCGACCAGGTAGCCAACATATCTCCATATAGACCGTGGAGATATGAATGGTGAAAATCTTTTATTTTATATAGACAGTAAAATAATGCCAAGACACCACGGACAAACGATAAGGAAGAATCACCTTCAACATAAGAAACTAGTTATTAAAGTCATTAATACATAACCAAGTAAAAAGTGCGAAAAGATTAAAAATAAAAAGTATTACACTAGACACTTGTCTTCACCAAGTGATGTAAGAGACTTAGGCAAACATGACCTTTGATTGTCAAGAACTCTTACGATCAATCTTGGATCCCGAGATGACTCACACACTCTACGATGGACAATGGATAATGGTGGTGGATGATGGTGTTGTGATGGTGGTGGGTGGTGGGTGAAGTGTGAGAGAGGTGGTGTGCCAAGGGATGGTTTGCAAATGAGCCAAGCACCCCTATTTATAGCCTGAACAGCAGCTCGGGCATGGCCCCGTGTCCACCTTCTTCTCTGTCTTCATTAATTGCAGTTTGTCTGCATTAGTTGACCACGCCCCCGTGTCCGCTGGGCACGCCCCCATGTGCAGAAGCGTATCTGTACTATCAAGATTTCCTCAGATTCTGCGAATCTTAGAGTTGAGCACAGCCCCGTGTCCGTTGAGCATGACCCCGTGGTGGTTGATAGAAGCTTCTACAGCTTTGTCTTTTCTGCTGACACTTGGGCACGCCCCCGTGCTCACTGAGCACGGGGCGTGTTCAGCCTTCTGTTCTCTTGTTTTGCTTGGGAAGATGCTGTCGGGGAGGCTGGGCATGCCACGTTTGTTCCTTTTCTTGTATTTATGTTAGATTTAGCTGCCTTTTTGCTTCTTTTGTTTATTTGAGCTCATTTAATCCTGAAAATACAAAAGGAAGACAAAAACACACTTTTTCCAACATTAGTACTAAAAAAGGGTTAGTTTTATGCCATAATTGATGTAATTTATATGTTGCATTTTGTGTACATCAAATACCCCCACACTTGAATCTTTGCTTGTCCTCAAGCAAAACTCTTTATAATGTGGCTTTACACTCCCAAATGAAAAAGGTAGAAGAGAAGGTTTTTGGGCTTGTCGTAGAGTGTCGGGATTTCCAAGATTCTTTATATAGTTTTATTTTTATTTATTTACAATCCTATTCGTCATGATTTATTTAAAACATTACATAAGATAAATTACTTATTAGGGCATAACATGCCTTTTTAAAATTCCATTTATATACAAGTTCACATACCTCACGGGGGATCACTCAACACTCGGCCGAAGATGTATTTTAGTGGATCACCCGAGAGCGGCATGGAACTTACTCCTACCATAAGCTTGCCAAGCAATCAATCCTCCTCCTTTTTAACTATATACCTTTGTAAATATCAAGAGGACTTTTGGGTGAAGGGTTAGGCTTGGGTTAAAGGTAGGTGGTTGGGTTAGTGGTTAGTAAAAAGGCGAAAGGCGTAAAAAGCGTCGGTTTTCATAAGACTTTTTATTTTTGAAAATTTTATTTTGATGAAGTCATTATTCAAACAAAGTTATTTTTGATAAACTTGTTTGTTTATTTCTTTATTGCTTCATCATCATTTTTTTTTTTTGAAAGTCTTGAGAAAAACCGAGCTTGTTACTAAAACAAAGGGTTAAAAATAAAAAGGTTTGGTGGGTAAAATGGTTTTTGTTTTGGGTTAAGAAATGAAAAGGTTTAGGCTCAAAGGGGTTAACTAGGGGGATTTTGGGTAGGTGGTAAAAAAAAGAAAAATAATGGTGTAGAAATAAAAAGGGTTAGTCCTAATGCCTCCATCATTTACTTACTCGGGTTTAAGTGGGTAAGGACCGGGAATGTATTGTCGTGGCAAGTTCTAGAGTCGTAAGAACTAAGCTGCTATTCACACAAGAAACGAAAAATGAGCATTTAGTTTAAAGATATGTATTTGTATGCTCAATAAAGGCTCAAAACTCACTTTTTGTGGGAATGGGTTTTTATGTGATCAAGTATATATAATCAAATTTCAACTAAGCTTGTCATGCCGTTTCATAATTTTCTTATGTTGGTTCTTTTTATCACGACGCTATCGGTTGTAAATTTGTAAAAATATAACCTTTTTTAGAACTTGAAATTTGGGGTGATTAGCCGTTTCAATAGAGTTTTGTGTAAGGCTTGTGATTAGGACTTGCAAGATTCAAGGTTTTAGCATCCCCCCCCCCCCACACTTAAATTACACATTGTCCTCAATGTGTCCCAAAAATAAGTTTTTAGGTTGATTGAATGTGTAAAAAGGTGTGAAAAAGCAAAATTTTATGTTACTGGGCGTCTGGACACGGCCCCGTGTCGGATGGACACGACCCCGTGGTCAGAGTGCCAGTAACAATTACTTACAGAAGGTTAACACGGGGGCGTGTTGGCTGGACACGACCCCGTGTAGACAATCTACAAAGGTGAAAAACAGGCTTCTGGCTTCGTTTTTCCTGTTCCGGCTTTAGTAGTACTAATATTTAGTACTCTAAGCCTCTTATTTACCTGTTTTATCAATAAACACTACACCAAACCATATCAAGCATCCTAAATTACCCTCGTTCAACATCCACATCACAAAGTCAAAAAGAAAAACAAATGCAGAAAATAAAAAGAGTTAAAGGAAAGTAAATTATTCAACACTCGGCACGCAGGTTGGAAATTGTTCATAAGAAAAAAAGGGTTAACCTGTGGGATCACCAACCATCTGCTGTGACATCTGTGCTTGTTTTATCATTTTGCAGACTCTGAACAATACAATATTAATAAAACAGTGTGTTTTGATCCCAATGTTTGTATTTATGTTTGATTTTATGCACATGTTGATTTTTGATCGATTTTGAACTCTATATCGCGTTCTGGGAAGTTATACGCAAACTGATGCGTAAACACGATCAGTTTAACGCGAAAAACACTCTGGAACAGCAACATAAGCTTAACATACCTTAAATAACATTTACATAACTTAGAAATAAGTTTTAAAGGGTTTGGTATGGTAAAAACAAGTTTATTCGCTCATAGGGACTATTTGCGTCAAACTGCAAAAGTCTGCCGCTCCGTAAGGCAACGTACAGTCTAGAACTTGATCATAATCTAAACATACCATAAATAACCTAAACATAGCTTAGAAATAAGCTTTGAGTGGTTCGGTGTGCGAAAACATGCTTATTTGATCTTACAGGGGCTAAAAGTGTCAAAAACGGCGTAAGTTTGCATTTTCGTGCATATCTTACGTTCTGGCCACATCTGGACATCCAAAATTTTTGTACACACTAAAATATTTTTATTTTAGTGATTGGGATGCGAGAACGCCATTCGTCGCGCATTTTGGATCGTACACACGTCCGTTTGAGTTTCGTCGTAATTTAACGAACAACGTGACCATACGACAAAACAAGCCGACATCCGAGAGTTTTCCGAGCACATTTTGAGTCCTCTAAACTTTATTGACCTTGTAGAGCCTTGAAAATGGCTTAACGGGGGTCAAAAGGGCCTGAAATGAGCTTATTCTAGTACAGGGACCAACACTGACATTTGCTTAAAGTTGTTAGCTTGCGCACCGCAAGCCTTATCTTTACGGTGCGCAAGGGAGGCCCAGCATCAGAAAACGTGTTTTTGAGCAGATTAGCTGTTTCCTTGTGTTTTCTTGCAACTTCCTTGTGTGGTAACCAAGTTTAAGTGTTCCCCAAGTCCCTCAATCATATCCTAACATGTGTAGGGCTGGGATCATTGTTTGATCACCACACAAAATGATATTGATGGCTCTTGATTCCTATAAATAGCCAAGCCAATTCACTCATTCCTTGCTCATTCTCTCATTTCTCCTTTCTCATCTGCTTTGGAGAGCTTCCTAATCTGATTGGAGGTTTATTCTTAGTAGAAAAGATAGCAAGGACCCTTAGTGAGCATTCTTTCATTCTTTTATTGCTTACTAGTTTAAAAAGTCAAACAGTGTTTGACTTTCAGTTTGACCAGTCAATTGGTCAAGTCAAAGTTCAATTGAACTTTGCAATGTGATTGTAATCACAATGGTTATAATCCTTAGTGATTATACCTACCGATTACCACATTAACTAGGCATAGTGACGAGTCAAAGTTTCGGTCAAAAGGCGTTTTAGCACGCATTTTGCAACGGAACTATTTTCGGGTATCAAAACCCATTGTTTTGATACCAAATCAGTAGGTTAAACATGTTTTGACATGTTTAACTCGTCACTAATAGTTTGGTGCTTGTTTAGGGTCGTTAGTTAAGCGGTCTAGATAACCGCTTAGATTTTCGAACCCGACCCGATTGGTCGATCTTTAGGATCCGACCAAGCTTACTTAGTGATCATAGTTACATAGGGAATAACCCCTGAGGTTATACTTTATGATCACCTAGGATTGGTTAGTCTTTTGCTAGTTAGCTTGTATGCCCATAGTAAATGACCAAAACGCCCTTTTGAAGCATAAATCCATATTTTGATTATGTGAACATATTTTTGACATATAATCTAATTTAGTAACATGTTTAGGCATAATTGGGCATGTAAGACTTGGCATAGCACATAGTTAACTAACCGAACATAGTTTTACGCTAACGACGCATTATAGTAGCTTATACTACCATAATGGGTCGAAACGGGTCAAAAGCACTTAGGTAGACTTTCAAATCAGAATGTAAGGTCTATTAAATCATACCATATGAGTTTAAATACTCATTTGATTTATAGAACCTCATTCTATCCTATCTCCCGATTTAGGAGCCGATTATTAACATAGTTACCTATACTAGGTGCCGGTTGATTCCGTGATACTTGGAGCTTAAATTGGTCTTATTCTCAAGACTAATTAGCAATCTCAAGTGAGTACATAGTTCCCCTCTTTTACCGTTTTCAAATATTTTGGGGTGATTCACATGTACATACTTGTTACTTTCATGTTTTACATGCTTTTATGACATAAACATGCTAGTTTTACTTAGTACATATCTAGTACATGCTTTTACTATGTTTTGCTATGTATGTTAAGCATGCTAGCACATTGATTTATTACACATTTGTTACATATGTTTACTTAGCATATGTACGCATTGTTTTACATGACATTTCTACTAGGCATGTTTACTTAGCATACCTAGTACATGGTTTTCATAGCATGCTTACATTGGTTATGACATTTGGTGTGTTTAATCGGGACAATAATACATTCATTAACATTAGCTACGCCGCTCGAACTTATGTAATGGTACCATAGGAATTGACAACTCCCGTTTCCGACTTCCTAGGTTTGTTTGGAAGTTGGGAATGACAGAATCCGACTACATAACTTAGATGAACCTTTAATTTGTTTAAAGGTTTGTCGCCACAGTCGCAAGGCTTGAATGTATGCGATTAACATTACTACATAAATGTTTGTAATCATAAAGCATTGTTTTCTGCAAAACATGACATTTGAATTAAACTTGGGTTTACTCAAAAACATTGTTTTGTACATTTTTTCTACGGGGTTGAGTAAATTCTTTTATTCACCGTACATGACATATGTTTCACATTGGCATTTTTACATAGTTTAAGTAGATGTTTTCCTACTTACTATGCATACCATTGGTTATACATAATACATTTACACATGACATTAAACATGGTTTATGCATAAACATTTTGACATTAAACATGACATTTTGTTGGGTAATGATAAGTGACTTATGTAACGAGGCTATGTGTCATACGATAAAAGCATGGTGGATACGCCGATGGTACTTCCTATATATAAGTGCTTTTATTGTATTTCACATTGTTGCGTTATATAAATCACTTGGACAAGACATGAAACATTTTTACAAGGACATGACATTTTATTACAAAATACATATTTCACACAAAATTTCTTTTACTTGGTTATTTATTTAACCATGCATATTTCTTTTATATCATTTGATTTTCATATCGATTTTCACATGATTTTATAAAAGAAAACATTTTACAAGGTTCATGACTATTTTTGTTAAACACTTCTTTTAAACTACAAGTCATGAATCCTGCATAAACAAAACCTATGTAACTCACAGGCATTTTTATGCTGGCGTACCTATTTTTACATGTGTTTCAGGTGCTGATGCATGATGATGTTTGTGCTTCACTTAGGCGGACTCGGGCCTTAGTGACTTAAAAGACAGTTATTTATGTTATATTTTGTTTGAACTCAAAAACAATGTAAACTTAATTCAATAATACATAAATTTAATTACCATGGTTGTTGAAACAATAATTCTGTCACCTCACTCCCCGGCGTTTCCGCCGCGGTTTGTTGTTTTGACGCGGCCGGGGTGTGACATCTGCTCCTAACTCTGCTCCTCCCGCCTAGTCCATGTCCTCGTCCTCATCATCATCTCCTCCTCCGTGCCCCGCCATGTACTCCCGGATGTTCCCAATGTCATCCTGAATGTCGGATATGTTTCTCTCAATCGCTCTGACCCGGGTGTACTTGTTGCTCGCCATGTTATAGGTGTTCCTGGTGCACATGAGGTTTTCCATCAATAAATCATGTAAACTTTGGAAGTTAGGAAAACCGCCTCCTTGTGAGGAGGATTGGCCCAGATCACCGTGGGGTTGGTACTGGTACTGATGATGTTGTTGAAACTGTGGAGCGTGAAGGATGAGTGCCTCTTGCGGGTTCCATGCATGCCCTTGGACTCTTTGGAAGCTAACCGACCCATCTTTGGCTTCATAGATCAAGTTCATGGAGCGGCAAATGTGGATGTCCACTCTTCCCGACCATGGGCTCTTTTGGAAGGACCTTGGCATGTTCACGAAGTGCTTGAAGAGACGGTAAATCCACCCCCCCGAAGAAGATAAGGGTTGGTGGAGTAGCAAGCCGATTCCAATGCATGTTGCGGAGCAGGAGGTACGGAACATCGAGGTGTCTGCGGTTGTGAATGCAATGAAGGACCACCAGATCTCTCAACCCAACAACGCCAATACTGTCATGCCTTTGGCTAAGAGAGTAAGTGAGGACCCTATGGATGTAACGGTAAAGCGGGTCCCTCAGCTTAGTGCTCTTAGTGCTGCTCGGGTTGTAGTGCCCTTCTCCAATTTGAGCCCAAGCGGCTTGGCGCTCGTTTTCATCCAACTCTCGTACCCCTCCGGTGTTTTCTTCATTACCCGCATCTTCCTCCGCATACAACCCAACCATCGACCCAAACTGTGCCATCGAAATCGAGTACTTAGATCCCCCACATCGGAATTCCACCCTATTATTGTCAAATGGGTCAACCCTTGAATTGAACACGAATGTGCTATAGAATTCCAGATTGTACTCGTGGACCGAGTGAAGTCGAGTGGTTAGGGCGACTCTTAGTGGGCCGGTAACGAGGTTGTTAAACTAGTTAAGTTGGTTCACCAATGTTAACAGATCCATGCACACTTGTCTTGGGTATTCTTCCGGTCTGGTTCGAAGCACATCGTATCTTGCTTTAGCGTCATGCTCAGCTGCATTGAACCTTGTGAATTTCTTTGAAATCTGAAAGAATACACCAAAAGTTAGCATGAAACAGTGAAATTTTCGGAAAAAACTGAAAACAGCTAGCTGGACACAGCCCCGTGTTCAGTGGACACGACCCCGTGTCCAAACGTCTGTTACTCAAAAACTTCATTTTTCGACCCGGTTTCGAAAACTTGAAAATTTTTGGTCCAATAGGTGCGGTTTCCCCCGAAAATGAAACCCCTAGTGCCGTTTTTCCCAAAACAAACCATTTACCCCTTCGATTTTATCTTTTTCGGTTCAAAAACAAGGGTTTGGGGTTTTTGTGAGAAATCGGGCAAATCTATGAACAATACAAATGGATTTACTTCCTATAACACTAATCTAATGCTAACAGATTTATGCAAAAATTTAAGGTTCGATCCGGATGAACTTCATGAACCCTAGATTTTCCCCCAAATTTTTGATGTTTTAACTACGTGCAAATGCTTAATCTAACTACAAATGACGATAGAATCATACCTTGATGTTGTTAGAAGTAGAGGAGACGTCGAAATCTTGCAGAAAAATCGCCTGAACCAGAGCGTTTTTGGGGAAACGGGGCGTGTGGAATGAAGTAACTTTTATGAAAAAGGGGTTTTATCCCGACAGTCGCGCGGACACGGCCCCGTGTGCAGCGGACACGGCCTCGTGCCGAGCAAAAATTGTTTTTTTTAGTGCTCGTGTGAGTGCCCCTTATTTCCCAAAAACTTGGTTAGAAGACTTACCGATTTGGATGTTAACCCATTCGTTCGTAACTTACCTGGTATGATGTTGATGCTTTCATTCTTCGACCGTTTGAAGCGAGATTTCTTCCTCTTCATCCTCAATGAATCCTTGATAGAGTTTCAGCCGTTGGCCATTGACTTTGAATGGAGGGCCATTTCGAGATTTAATTTCTACTGCACCGTGTGGGAAAATATGGGTGATGGAGAAAGGTCCTGACCACCTAGACTTTAATTTACCAGGAAATAATCGAAGTCGTGAATTAAACAATAGAACTTGATCTCCCACTCGAAATTCATTAGGTTTAATGTGTTTGTCGTGCAAGTTTTTCATTCTTTCCTTATAAATTTCAGAGTTTGAGTATGCATAATTCCTTAATTCGTCTAATTCATTTAATTGACAAAATCGATTTCTACCAGCAAATTCTAAATCTAAGTTTACATTTTTAATTGCCCAGTAGGCCTTGTGAGCTATTTCTACTGGCAAATGACAGCTTTTTCCATAGACGAGCTTATATGGGGTTGTACCTATTGTTGTTTTATAAGCAGTTCGAAATGCCCATAAAGCATCATCTAATTTATCGGCCCATTCCTTTTTATTTAACCCTACGGTTTTTTCAAGTATTCGTTTTAAACCTCTATTAGTCACTTCGGCTTGTCCGTTTGTTTGAGGGTGATATGCTGTTGAGACCCTGTGATAGACCCCATATCTTGTTAAAACTTTTTCAAGTTGATGGTTGTAAAAATGGGTACCTCTATCACTTATTAATGCTTTAGGTGTTCCAAAACGAGAGAATAATTTTTTCAGAAATCTTACCACGACTCTTCGATCATTTGTTGGAAGTGCCTCGGCCTCGGCCCATTTAGACAAGTAGTCTACTGCCACAAGTATATATTTGTTTCCTTTTGACGGTGGGAAAGGTCCCATAAAGTCGAGTCCCCACACATCAAAAATTTCACAAACAAGAATGCCATTTTGTGGCATTTCGTTTTTGGAAGAAATATTACCTGTTCTTTGGCAAGCATCACATGTCTTGATAAGACTTTGGGCGTCTTTGTAAATGGTTGGCCAATAAAACCCTGAATCAAATACCTTTCGTGCGGTACTAGCGGATCCATGATGTCCTCCGTATGGACCTTCATGACAATGGCGGAGAATTCTTCGTGCTTCGCGACCGTGTACGCATCGTCGAATGAGTTGGTCGGCACACATTTTGAAAAGATAAGGGTCTTCCCAAAAATAGTGTTTTACATCAGAAAAGAATTTCTTTCTTTGATGATGTGGCCAACCTTTTGCGACTATACCGCTAGCTAGGTAGTTAGCACAGTCGGCGTACCATGGCTCTTCTCTGTATTCCACCATTTCTAGGGACTCTCTTGGAAATTTTTCGTTGATTTGCTCATCCCTGGTTGCCTCCAAAGCTGGGTCTTCTAAGCGTGAAAGATGATCTGCTGCGGTGTTTTCAGCTCCTCTTTTGTCTTTGATTTCAATATCAAATTCTTGGAGGAGTAAAATCCACCGAATCAAATGTGTTTTTGCGTCCTGCTTTTTGAAGAGATGTCGAATGGCTGCATGATCTGTATAGACTATTGTTTTAGAAAGAACCAAATAAGAACGAAATTTATCAAAAGCAAATACCACAGCTAGTAACTCTTTTTTCAGTTGTTGTGTAATTTTCTTGTGCATCGTTAAGTGTTTTACTAGCACAATAAATTGGGTGAAAATGCTTTTCTTTTCTTTGTCCCAAGACAGCTCCAACTGCAAAGTCACTTGCATCACACATGATTTCGAAAGGAAATTTCCAATCAGGCGTTATCATGATAGGTGCATTGACTAGCATTTCCTTGAGGGTTAGAAATGCTTGATTGCAATCCTTGTCAAAGATGAAAGGGGCATCTTTTTCAAGTAATTTTGTTAGAGGCCTTGAGATTTTAGAAAAGTCTTTGATAAACCGCCTATAAAATTTGGCATGCCCTAGGAAACTTCTGATAGCTCTAACGGAGGATGGGGGTGGTAGTCGAGAAATAGTGTCTATTTTGGCTCGATCAACCTCCATTCCTTCGCTTGAGATTTTATGACCGAGTACTATTCCCTCCGTTACCATGAAATGGCATCTTTCCCAATTAAGGGCGAGGTTAGTTTCCTCACATTGGGATAGCATTCGTTCAAGGTTATCGAGGCATTGGTCGTATGAATCCCCAAAGATAGAAAAGTCGTCCATGAAGACTTCCATTGTCTTTTCTATCATGTCATGGAAGATGGCTACCATGCAACATTGGAATGTTGCAGGGGCATTACATAGACCAAATGGCATGCGGCGATAAGCAAAAGTTCCATAGGGACATGTGAAGGTTGTCTTTTCTTGGTCTTCGGGTGCTATCGGGATTTGAAAGTAACCTGAAAAACCATCCAAGAAACAGTAAAATTTATAACCGGATAATCTTTCTAACATTTGATCAATGAAGGGCAAAGGAAAGTGATATTTCCTTTTTGCTTCATTTATTCGTCTATAATCTATACATACTCTCCATCCTGTGACGGTTCTCATTGGTATTAATTCATTCTTTTCGTTAGTTATTACCGTTATACCTCCTTTCTTTGGGACTACTTGGACGGGACTTACCCAAGGACTATCGGAGATAGGATAAATAAGTTCGGCGTCAAGTAATTTGATGACTTCATTTTTAACCACTTCTTGAACATTTGGATTTACTCGACGTTGTGGTTGTATTACCGATTTGTAGTCATCATTCATTAAAATTTTGTGCGTGCACATGGAAGGGCTTATTCCTTTAATGTCTACAAGCTTCCAAGCAATCGCATTTTTGTGTTTTTTCAAAAGTTTAATTAATTTTTCTTTTTCTAAACTACCTAATTTAGACGAAATAATTACAGGTGATTTACCATCTTTGTCTAGAAAAGCATATTCCAAACCTTTTGGGAGTTCTTTGAGCTCAAGAGGTGGGTCTTTAGGAGACTCCTTATTTGGTTGCTCATTTTGATCAAGAACTTTAAAAGTTTGTTCTATGGCGACCTCTTCTTCAACAAAGTGGTCAATCTTTTCACTTGTATCGGGTGGTTCATCTTCATCTTCAATTAGGGGGTCATTATTGCCGAATGGATATTTCATTGATCGCTCAAGATCGACACTCTTTTTAAATGCCCCTAATTGAATGGATAGATTGTTGTACTTCTGGTTTTTTAAAGCTTCGTGGGTTTTTACAAAGGGTCGTCCCAACACTAGAGGAGCGTCATCGAGGATGACAAAGTCGGTTGGGATTACCATTTGATTTGTTTGAACCAAGACATCCTCAACTACACCGATTGATTTTATTACTTTCCGATTGGATAGAAAAATGGGTATTTGAAGTGGAGAAAAATCACTAATACTTAATTTTTCAAAAATGTAGTTGGGCATTATGTTAACGCAAAGATCTTTATCAATTGTGACGTTACTAATAAATGAATTTTGAAAAAAACATGGAGCTGGTGTAATGTTGATTTCAAATGGGTCTTCTATTATTAGCGAGGTTTGATCGTTAGTTAACTTAATACTTACCGTTTCGTCAATTTTATTGTTAGTGTTTAACTCTTTTAAAAACTTAGCATGAGTGGGTACTAAACAATTATTTTCAAAAGAAGGTGACAAGAGATTAATTTCTTCAAATTTAGACTCTTCTTGAATTTTAACGTTAACGGACTCACCTTTTTCGTTGTTTAACTCATGTGTCGGTTTTTCACTTATTTGTTCTTCCATTTTTACACTTTCAACTATCTCTTCTTTATTACAAGTTAATTCTTCTCTTGCGAGGGACTCCTCTTCCCTTGCGCGAGATTCTTTTATGTAGTGCTTGATAGTTTTAAGGTGTTCTAATATCCTATCGGTCACTTCAGTGATAGAGTAAGGATCAGGATTTTCAAAGCTCAAATTCGGTTGTTCGATCCTTTGTTCCTCATAATACCCATGTAAAGTAGATGGTTCACACCATTGTTCTTCATTGTAAGTATATGATGGATAAGGGTCGTAATTTTGTTCTTCATAATACTCATATGAGGTGGGTTGTTCATGCCATGGTTCATCATAATAAGTATACGAAGGTGGTGGCTCATATCATGGTTCCTCAAAGTATGATTATGAAGGCTCATACCTTGGTTCATCAAAATATGAGTATGAGGGAGAAGGTTCATACCTTTGGTCTTCATAGGATGTGTATGAAGTTGATGGCTCATACCTGGGCTCCTCATAGTAGGTGTATGAAGTGGATGGTTGAAATAAGTTACAATAATCATCCTCCTCATAGGTGTAGTTATAACCTCCTGAGTATTGATCCATAAGGATCACTCAGCAGACCACAACAACGACTCGAGACCAGAAAACAAAATTGAAAACGGAAACAGAGGCTGGACACGGCCCCGTGTACATAATCTGTATCTGGGCGTTTTAATTAAAGTTACTTATTTCGTTGAGCACGGGGCGTGTTCAGTGAGCACGACCCCGTGTTCAAGCTCTGTATCTGGGTGTTTTTATGAAAAATATGCAGCACGGCCCGTGTTCAGGCTACTGTAAATGCAAAACTAAACTAAAATGCAGAAAAATGTGCGCGCGTTTTGAAAAGGTTTTTAAAAACTGATTAGGCCGTCGATTTTAAGCTTTCTTAAAATCCTTGTGTCCCCGGCAACGGCGCCAAAAACTTGATGTGTGCGAGGGTGTATATAAGTTTAAGTATATTTTAAGCCCTTTTTACCCGTTAGTCAAGTTTTAAATTTATAAAACACGATATTTTACTAACACCAAACACACATATGGGCAAGTGCACCCATCGTGAGTGTAGTATAATGTTGGCAAGATACCGAGGTCGTCCAAGGACACAAGAGCTTTTAGTACCGGTTTATCCTCAACGTCTAATTGTTGGTGCATATGTCTGTCGAATTCGTCTTGTATCGAGTCTTGTATTTGATTAGATAGATCAGGGCACGATTTTCGAGAAAGTGTGAAAGGTGGGTATTTCGCACGAAATAAAACTAGTTCATTTCGTACGAAATAACATTTGGTATTTCGCACGAAATAACATTTGCTATTTCGTACGAAATGACAAGGTCATTTCGTGTGAACCTGTTTCGTGCGAAATAGGCCAGCCTATAAATAGGTGCCTTGATGATTTCGTTTGTAACTTCTGATTCCGGTAGCGAAGCTCTGCCGAAGTGTCTCCAGCTTTGTAAAACGACTTGATATCAATACAGAGACAGTTTAAAGTGATTTTCTGTGCAGTTCAGCTAAAACGACTTCGATACGTTTGTTTCCGCCACTCGTATTGAATAGAACTCTTCTGAACGACTCGTTTCGGTCGTAAAAACGATCCTACAAGTGGTATCAGAGCTCAGCAGGAAGAGTTCTTACCATTTCAGCTGAAAATTCTGTTTTCTACACTTTTTTTTTCAAAATTAACCGTGAAATTTTGGTTAAAATAGCTTGATTTTCAAATATATTGTGCGAAACAGTGTTTTAACAAACCCTAGAAAGAATCAGATCTTAATTCGGCTTAAAACTGGTTCAATTTTTACAAAAATTGAACGAAACTTTCATTTCGCACGAAAGCTGATATCATTTCGTTTGAACATTGCTTTGATTTCGCACGAAATCAGACTTCATTTCGCACTAAACCACTATTTCGTGTGAAGCAGTTCATCAGTTCATCATTTCGCACGAAATCAGCATTTGATTTCGCACGAAACAGCCATTTCGCTTGAAAACAGATCACCAGATCATCATTTCGTACGGAATCACCTATTTCGTTTGAAAGTCATTTCGCATGAAGGTTCATTTCGTGTGAAAGTTGTTTTCGCGAGAAAGGGAGTATTTTGTTTGAAAGTTGATTTCGTTTGAAAGTCTGTGTTTGGGAATTTTTGAGAACCGAATCATGGAAAACGAGTTTTATAATGCCTTTGCTTGTCCGATGACTATTACTCAGAGTACGTTGCTAGAAAATGAAACGGGGACAACACAAAAACCGCCTAAGCTCATGAGTATCGAAGAATACAGTGGATGGGTTGAACGTTTTGCAAACTGGGTTCAAGCATATCACTTAGATGCTTGGGAACATACTGAATTTCAATATAGTAGACCAGTCGAGGACAATGGAGTGAAAATTGAAATTAGAAATTTGAGTGTTGAGGAGAAAAAGAAATACAAAGATGAAAAAATGATGGTGAGTCTTTTGTAGCAAGCTATTAAAGAATACATCTTGATTTTACTTCAACACAACGGAAGTGCAAATTCGATATGGGAAGAATTAGAATCAAAGTTTCTTGGAAGTGATGAGATGATTAAGAATAAAAAGTCACTTATGAAGAAAGAATTTGATCTATTCCGAGGATTAAGAACTGAAAACACCAAGTAGATTATTGAAAGATATTGCAATTTATTGAAGAATATGAAAAGATTAAACATCCAAAAGGATACAGATGAATTGATTGAAAAGTTCGCCGATGCGTTGCCACATGATGTTTGGGGCACGTATCTTATGATGTTGAAAAATAAACCGGATTTTAACAAGCTAACGCTGAGTGAATTTATTAAACAGCTTGAAGCTCAAGAGATGGAACAACGAAAGATAGCGAGAATGAAGAATTATGATGGAGAACAAGACATTGGTTTGTATTACAAAGGTGGTGTCAGTGATAAAACCAATATTTCACCAAAGATTGAAACTGCTTTTAATGTAAAAAGTTCTTCTGAAAGTTCATCTCAAAGTTTAAGTAGCAAAATGGGATTCTCGTCATATCCATCATTTGATCCAAAATTTTCAGCAACCAAGAGTGGGAAAGTTCTTCAGTGCAACATTGCTTTAAATCTTGAAAATGATCAAAATTACTCGGAAGAAGTTGCTAAAAGTCATATGTCTCTGTTGGTAACTGTTTTAGAGTGGTATGGAAGTTTGGTTGCAGGAAGGATCGGAAATCCAATGCTGACTAAGGAGGATTACGATCAGGTCGATGCTGAGGAGATGGAATTGATGGATATAAAGTGGTGTTTGGCAAGCGTGTTGAGAAGAGCTGAAAAGTTTAAACAAATTACGGGAAGAGATGATTTTCATGATGCAAATGTTTCTACTTTAGGATTTGATAAATCTAAAGTTACTTGTTTTCGTTGCAGGGAAAAAGGGCATTTCAAGAGAGAATGTACAAACCGCGAAGCAAGTGGAGCTCAAAATCCTTTCGGAAACAATGACTACTATCGAAAAGCGATTTATCATCAAGTTGCTCAACAACCATATCAACAACAACCACAAACTGCACATGCTCAGAAAGTGATTGAAGATTCAAAGAAAGCTTGTCTTGTTAATCAAGATGATGGAAGTTCATCAAAAGAAAACAGTTGGGATAAATATGTTTCAGCAGAGAGTAAAGCATGTTTGATGAACAAAATGATAGATCAAGATGATGAAAGACTTCCAGAGGGTTTCAGTTGGAAAGATTTCAGTTGGGATGATTATGATCCTAACAAAACTTCTGGTCATAAAGTTTTTGTTGCTCAAATTGTTAAAGATAATGGTGAAAAATACACTACTGATGATTATTGGGCAGAAAGAATAAGAAAGCGTTTAAACTCTAGAGCAAAGAAAGAGGAGAAAGTTGAAGAAGAGGTTCTAGTGATAAAGAAGCAAGTTAAAGAAATTCCAGAGTTTGAGATAAAAAAGGAAGCTGTTGCAGAAAAAGTGTCTGAGAATTGTGAAAACTGTGAAACTATGAAGAAACAAAATAGTGAATTGATTCACAACATGAATAGGCTGAAAGAATCGTATGATGTCTTGAACAAAGCGATGAATCAATACAACCAGTCAAGCAGTGAACAAGCTACAGCCATGAAGACACTAAATGGAGCATACATGATGAAGCAAGAAATGATCAATTATTAGATTGGGTTGATTGCTGAGCTTGAACAGAAGTTGGAAACTCAAAAAATTGAAACTGAGAGAGTAAACAAATTGTTGAAAAGTTACTCTTGTTCTTCTTATGTGATTGATAAAATTTATCCTATTGTAGCAGGTATGAAGACATTTGAAGAAGAACCGTCTGAAGAGAAGAAGTCTGAAACAAAAGAAGATACTGAAATGAAGGATTCTGGTAAGAAACCAAGTGTCAGTTACAACAAGTGTCCACCCCCGCTTGAAAATGGATATTCTTCACAAAATCCAAATTCAGAAAGAGTAAAAAAGGCAACCAACTTACAGTGGGAATCTGAGTCTTCAGATAACTTACCAGAAAACATTGATGTCATTTTCATATTGTCTGATACTGATCATGAGTCCGAGTTAATAAAGAAAGTGGTCGATCAGGTTTTGGATAAAGATGAAACCGAGGAGTCAAAGTCGGAGTCGAAGTCAGAGTCAAAGTCTAAGTCCGACACGTCAAGTTCAACAGTCAAAAAGGACAAACGGGTTTACAATAAAGATTTTCTATTGTCAAAGAATAATTTGAAGGATGAAACATTCAAAGTAGCATATACATTGAATGATTCTGACAAATTATTTTCAGATGAAGAATTTCCAATAGGAGGTGTTAAAACAGAAATGATCAAAAAAGTTTTTAAACTAACATAAATTAAAATTTCTGAAATAAAAGATGAAAATCTTGCTGAAAAACCTAAACCTTACACCTTAAGAGTTCAACAAAGAGAAAACAAGAAAAAGGGTTACAGTTCTGGTTCAGGTTATCGAAAGAAACCAAACCATAACGGTAATTTCAAAAAGAAGGGATTAGGTTTTATTCCACTGAAAAATTATAAAAATGAGAAAACTTATAAACCAAAAACTGTATATGTTTCAGGATCAAGTGCAGAGGAGGAAGAAAAGAGTTTATTCTGGAAGCAGACGAACAAAGAATTCCTTGCCAAGAAGCAAGAGGAAATGAAGAAGGAAGTTGTTCAGAAGAAGAAGGAGACAAGAACCTGTTTTCAATGCAAAACAGTTGGTCACATTGCCAGGAATTGTCCAAAGGCAATTCAAACAAAACAGGGAGTCTCTAATAAGCTAAAAGAAAAAGTTGTTGAAAAAAGTAAACCACCAACCAAAAGATTTAAAGTTTTTGAAAACTCAACATTTGAGGTTGGAGAATGTTCAAAAAGGGTTTACAAGAAAAAAGTCAATCTTGACAATCACAAGTGGATTGTTAAGAAATCAGAAGATAATCTTGGCAATGAATCTGATTCCACAAAATCAGATGAGCCATAAGTTGAATCAAAAGATGAAAAATCAGTTCCACCAAGGGATGATGTAAATTTTCCACCATTGCGGGCTGAGAATTTTAAGCAAAAAGTTGGAAAAATTGAGATTTCAAATCAATTTTTTTCTGAAAAGAAAGAATTTGATATTGAAAAGGCCTTTAACCCCAAAGTGAAACATATTTTTGGAAAAATGATTGATCGAAAAGTCAAAGGGGTAAAGGAATTCTATGAGAAGAAGATGGAAGGTAAGCAACCGAGTGTTGGTAACTCGGAATCTCCCAAGGACCGTCAGGCTTGGGAGAATATCTATAACTAAAAACCCTGACTTGCCGGAGCTCTCAAGTTGGTAATCGTAGAGCAGGAATCGGCATATTTCTTGAGAAATTCACATTTGTGATATTTCGATCTACAAGTGGTGTGTTTGTTGAAAACCTACAAGTGGTAATTGGTTTGATTCTACAAAGGATTAATCAAGGACATTAAATTGTACTTGATTTATCTTTCCTACAAGTGGTATTTTTTATTAAACAAAGTGATGAGTTTATCCCCATTCCTATAAGTGGTAAAATCAACAAAACTTATTTTCCGGAAAAACCATTTTGATTAAAACAAACTTAAGTGTTTTGAAATCTTAATGGGAAAATAGTTTGTTGTCAGGGGGAGTTCTGATTGTTTATGCCAAGTGGATGGCGAATTGAAGCAATTTACAACACTTGTTACTTTATTTGTACAGTTTATTTTCAAATTTTTTCTTGATTTTGAATTTTAGGGGGAGTAAGAAATTTTAGAAAATCCAAAAACATTAGAAAATTTGAAAAACCCAAAAACATGATAAAATCAAAAATGAGTTTTGTTGTGAAAAAGAGGAAATGATAGTACATCAGTGGACTATCACAGCACACTAAAGAATTGGAAAGTTCAAATGTGATAAACGGTCTCACTGATGATATGCCAGTAGGTTTTTGCACACTTAGTAGATTGTGTTCGAGATATAAACCTGAATTTAAAACTTACTTATCTCGTGGGGAACATCTCTTGGATATATGGGTAACCCCCGAAATCTTGTTTGAAAGGTCCCTCTTTCTGAGATACTAGGTCTTTATGCTTAGTGATATCTGGGGTATTATCCCGGGATTTCTGATTTTGCAGAAGCAATGGCCTAGTCCCTGTATAATACTTTTCGCTTGCTTAAAATAAAAGCACTACCCTCAGCATAAAAATGATGAAACATTGCAAAATGCTAATCATGTGCTGTTGAAGAAAAGATTCTCTAAAGGGAACACACCTAAAGTCGAAGCCACCATCTCTCTGATTTTGCGGAAGCAATAGCCTGAGCTTTCATGGCCCTCGCATTTAAGCCTTTACAGATATCATCTAGGTATACTCACCTGTAAGACTGAATATTGGGATCTAGATACGGGAGTATATTCTGAGGTGGGATGCTCGAATAAGTTTAAGTTCTTAAAACATTAATCTCGTATCTCGAAACAATTGAAATTTGTGTGAAAATTTAAGTGGATCAGTATACTGACAATCTACGTGAATCGTTTAGAACTTAAAATGTTTAAAGCTTAACGGTGTTGGTGATTTGTCTCAAAAACTGATATGATCCTCTTACACAAACTCGAAAAAATTATTGTTTGTAAATATTTCTTTACTGCATTTCTTTATATTCAAAAATCCAAAAAGATTTTAGTGTGTTTTAGCATAAAGTTTGAAAAATTCAAAAAGATTTTCGACAACTGATGTTGAAGAGCTAATTTTCAAAATTCCAAGTGCTGAATATGATGAACAGGTTTGGGAGAGTGTTTATGAAGAAGTTTGTACAAGTGGTCGTCAGAGATTAAATCATTTTTGAACAATACATGTTATGAAGTTTCTAAATTTATAAAGTTTTAAATTTGAGAAATTTATTGGGAGGTAGAGTCTGTGCAAGATTGAAGATTGGAAAAAGCCAGGTTATGTTTTCTGAAGATAGGCAGATTCAAGCCAGGTTCCAGATCCTGAGGATTCAAAGATTCCAGACTGCGATCCCAGCTGATTGAAAGGGGGAGTTTGAAGACATAAGAGCCAACATCAGATTCTGGATCAAAGATCAACTTTCAAGGAGGAGTTTGAATGGTTGAGAGCCAGGTTTAAATCCTGTGATTCATGCAAGCTGATGATGCTGATGAACTTATGGAATCAAGAGACTTGTTCAAGAAAGTGTATAGAGCCAAGTTGCAATTCTGGAAGAAAGAGAAAGAGAGAAAGAGATTGATTGAAGTCACTTACAATGGAGAATCTTTGGAGAGAGCGAGAAGACTGAGAAAGACTGAAGGTTTGACAACCGAAGACTCGACACCGAAGACTTCGTCAACATCCAAGGGGGAGTCTGTTGGTGCATATGTCTGTCGACTTCGTCTTGTATCGAGTCTTGTATTTGATTAGATAGATCATGGCACGATTTTTGAGAAAGTGTGAAAGGTGGGTATTTCGCACGAAATAAAACTAGTTCATTTCGTACGAAATGACACTTGGGTATTTCGCACGAAATAACATTTGCTATTTCGTACGAAATGACAAGGTCATTTCGTGTGAACCTGTTTCGTGCGAAATAGGCCAGCCTATAAATAGGTGCCTTGATGATTTCGTTTGTAACTTCTGATTCCGGTAGCGAAGCTCTGCCGAAGTGTCCCCAGCTTTGTAAAATGACTTGATATCAATACAGAGACAGTTTAATGTGATTTTCTGTGCAATTCAGCTAAAACGACTTCGATACGTTTGTTTC
This sequence comes from Helianthus tuberosus, assembly GCA_030545235.1. Classification (NCBI taxonomy): domain Eukaryota; kingdom Viridiplantae; phylum Streptophyta; class Magnoliopsida; order Asterales; family Asteraceae; genus Helianthus; species Helianthus tuberosus. The sequence continues at coordinate 180,062,805 of CM060365.1, read as the reverse complement.
CGCCACTCGTATTGAATAGAACTCTTCTGAACGACTCGTTTCGGTCGTAAAAACGATCCTACACTAATCAAATCAAAAGTTAGAAAAATGTTTTAAACTAGAAAAATAAAAATTAACTAAAATGCTGAAAAATAAAATAAAAGTAAAAACAGATAGACAAGATGAATCACTTGGCTCCGAATCGTGTTTAGTGTAACCTTTGATTATTTCCGCACTTTTGCACTTTTTAAGAGATTATCTTAGTTATTGTAGTAGGCCCCTCTTTTGAAGGTGACGTTACCCTCAACCCAGTAGTTTGAGTCAGCAAGGATACAATCCTAAAGGGTCGGATTATTGAAAGATAATTAATTAAGTTATTAATGCATATTATGGTAGGCCCCTCTTTTGAAGGTGACGTTACCCTCGGCTAAGTAGTCTGAGTCAGCAGGGATACAGTCCTAAATAGCCGGGTTAAAGTATTAATAGTAGCTTACATATGAGGGGATCAAAGAGTTTGGACCCCCGCCATCCAATACCGGTGGGTATTGAAGGAGGTCCTACTAAATTTGACCCAAGTCCTTGCAGGATCTATACACTGAACAAGGAAAGACTCTTACCAAACCGTTCCCTTAACCCCCGACCAGGTACCCAACATTTCTCCATATAGACCGTGGAGATATGAATGGTGAAAATCTTTTATTTTATATAGACAGTAAAATAATGCCAAGACACCACGGGCAAACGATAAGGAAGAATCACCTTCAACATAAGAAACTAGTTATTAAAGTCATTAATACATAACCAAGTAAAAAGTGCGAAAAGATTAAAAATAAAAAGTATTACACTAGACACTTGTCTTCACCAAGTGATGTAAGAGACTTAGGCAAACATGGCCTTTGATTGTCAAGAACTCTTACGATCAATCTTGGATCCCGAGACGACTCACACACTCTACGATGGACAATGGATGATGGTGTTGTGATGGTGGTGGGTGAAGTGTGAGAGAGGTGGTGTGCCAAGGGATGGTTTGCAAATGAGCCAAGCACCCCTATTTATAGCCTAAACAACAGCTCGGGCACGGCCCCGTGTCCACCTTCTTCTCTGTCTTCATTAATTGCAGTTTGTCTACATTAATTGACCACGCCCCCGCGTCCGCTGGGCACGCCCCTGTGTGCAAAAGCGTATCTGTACTATCAAGATTTCCTATCTGCGAATCTTAGAGTTGACCACGGCCCCGTGTCCGCTGAGCACGACCCCGTGGTGGTTGATAGAAGCTTCTACAGCTTTGTCTTTTCTGCTGACACTTGGGCACGCCCCCATGCTCACTGAGCACGGGGCGTGTTCAGCCTTCTGTTCTCTTGTTTTGCTTGGGAAGATGTTGTCGGGGAGGCTAGGCATGCCACGTTTGTTCCTTTTCTTGTATTTATATTAGATTTAGCTGCCTTTTTGCTTCTTTTGTTTATTTGAGCTCATTTAATCCTGAAAATACAAAAGGAAGACAAAAACACACTTTTTCCAACATTAGTACTAAAAAGGGTTAGTTTTATGCCACAATTGATGTAATTTATATATTGCATTTTGTTCACATCAACAACATTGTTAGATATCTTTCTTGACTGAGGATTAATAATGTTGTCCATCTCGTTCAGCAAAACATTATTGAGTTTAGAATGACCAAAATTAGAGGTTTATGGTAGTTTTATTTAGTGGTGTGTTTTTTTTTTTTGGCGTTTGATTTGCTTGTCTGATCTTATATTTTTTGTTATCTAACTTCAAAGATGAACAAATAGACAGAAAAAAAAGATGGAAAAAAATTGATATATAAGAGATGTAAAACGCCAAACTAAAATCTGTGTGTGTTCTGTAAGAATGAAAAATACAATGTCACACCCTGACTTTTTACGGAAGCGTATGATGTGTAACTTGCTCAATATCATTGCATTCAATTATAACAAACAACTATATGATTTAAAACAAGATGTTCATCCATTCATAAGATTGAAATGTTACAAACACGAGCCATTTAAGTTTCAACCAAAACCCTCAAGTTATGATACAAACAAAAGTGGATGACATCTAAACTTGAAATTTACATCTTGAAAACAACACCAGTGTCCAAGATCCAACTTGTTTCCTGAAATACATGTAAGTTTTGTAAAAACGTCAACATAATTTTGGTGTGAGTTCATGCAGTTTTTGTATAAACATTTAAGCATTCGTTGTAGAAAATGGTATGTAATTGTACTGAAATATGTACTTCTGTAAATGTAAGGAAATCGAGATCGCTAATGGTTTGCAAGGCCATTAACATGTGACACGACATAGGAAGCATCCAAACCATAGGCATTTTTAGTTGTCGATTCATGACTGTCGATTCACGACTAGAGACACAAAATCACTGCTTGGTAAAAGAGTGGCCAAGAGTGTGGTTGCCTGAAACCCAATAGATCTAACCTTTTGTTCCGTGGTCTTGGTATGTAACTGATTAATTGTGCTTATGGCACCCTATTCGTGACATGATCTAAAGTTTCATTCCTTAGTTTTTGTATTCAACATACCATAACACATGTATTTTCCCCAAGTTTAGAAAACAAGTAAAAGTTTAGAAGTGGGGACATGAACTCACAACTTTGCGTATCCTGCGTCGTAAACTTCACCGGTTGGTTTTGTAGCGTCGTGACCTATACGTGTTCTATGTATGTTAGTCACTAGACTTGTATCACACAAGTACAAGTCACCATCTTTTGTTTATGTATATGTTCTTTGTATGTTCATTCTTTATGAGGTTGTACCCTTGTTTTTCAGGTCTCGCCCGTTTGTCATGCCTTTGCACTTTATGTATGTAATGCATTTTAGTAAATATATATTTTACTTCTCAAATATATATTCATTCATGTAGTCCCTTTTCAAGGTAATAGATGTTAAAAATAATTTATATTTTAAATTTTTCATGTATGTTACTTATATTATTTTCCCAAAAATAAATATAAGTATTTCGTAAAATAATATTCTCAATATTATTTTTGTACAAGTATTCTTAGGAAAGTATACTTGTATTTTATGTAAATACTTGTGTATTTTGTATTTTTCACCAAGAATCAATACTTTTATTTTTAGTACTTTCCGAAATTATATTTCTTAAAAACAATATATTTTTAAGACTTGTAAGAAATATATATATTTTGTCATGCTATAAAATATATATAATCATTCTCGTTATTCACCCGATTTTTGTATATTTGTATACTTATGTATTCTCATGTAGTTGTATGTGTATTTTTGTATTCATACTCCTTGGGAGTATTTAGTGTATTTTCAAGTCCTTAATACACTACTACATATAATACACACAATATACACTTAGCACAAAATTTGGTGATCACTAAATATATATATATATTTTCCCCAAAAATATACATTCTTAATATTGATTTTAACTTGAAGAAATCACCATTTCTTGACTTGTAATTTTACACAAAAATTAGGGAAACCTTGGTAAATATTTTTAGGTGAATTTTTAGGGAATAAGTTTCACCAAAACTTATATTTTTCTAAGTGTCAAAATTTTATAAAAATTTTGACATAGTTTCCCCTAGAAATGGAGGTTTCCCATGTTTTCAAAACATGTGTTTATTTTCTTTTCAACATCAAAACAATTTTCCAACAACAATCATCAACAATAAACACTAACTTCTTCATATGAAACATCATGGTGAACATGTCTCTTGTTAAAAATTGTGTAGTCTTTTAGATCTACACTTTACATATTATGATCTTTCCAAAAACAAGTGTTCTTTTGTATTTTAAACAAACTTATGTGAAACTTTAATCCACTAACTCATTCATCCATGAGTTTTATGTTTTCAAACCTTGTAAATCATTTTCTAAAACTACTTTTATGTTTATTAGAAAGATCATCATTTTTAATATCATGTTTAACCATGGATCTTTCAAGATCCATGCTTAATATCTTTAGGTCCTTCAAAAACAAGCTTTATGTTATATTTAAAAAAAACTTTTTATGAGTTTTAGTTTCAAAAATTAGTTCTACACACACTTTGTTCTTCATAATTACAAGTTTATGTGTAAAAATCCATTTTTCATTTCACATAATGCTTCATATGTTCATATTCAAGTTTAACCATGGATCTTTCAAGATCCATGCTTAAACTTGTTAGATCTAAGCTTTAAGATACTTGATCTAAACATAAACTCAAGATATAATATCAACAACATCAATACATACTCTAAAATTTCATGTAATCACTTATTTTCTTCATGAATATGTTAGATCTTTTCATTTTTAACATTAGAAGTTAAGTTGTTTAGATGGTGAAACTTGTACATAACATAAACATAAACATGACAAAAATTAGTGATCAAGAAGCTTACTACTAGCTCTAATGGCTAGGGAAGTGGCATAAAAATGAAGATGATGAATAAGGAAGAAAATGAGAGGTTAAAAGCTCCACAAGGTGGTCCGTCAAGTTCTAGCACCATACACCTTCCTAAATGGCCTCCATACACCTTCTAGTAAGCTTGGATTGTGAGGAAATGAAGTGACAATGAATGTGTATGTGAGTGTGAAGTGAGCCGTGAGTTGGGGAGGTTAGGAGGAAGAAGATGATGTGAATGAGAAATGTGATTAGTTTAGGATTTTATAAGATCTTCCAAATATTCTTATGGTATATTTGCTAGAATATTCCCCAACATAAGATCAAACAAAATCAAATGAAATCAAATAAAATCCCATGGTGGGACCCTTGTCCCAACCGTCCAAGGAGGGAAGGGAGGGGGGGGTAATGTGTAATTTTTGAGAGGTTGAAGGTTTAAAGTGCAAACAAGGGGGTTTAAGTTAGTTTTAGTGTGTTTAGGGGGTTTTATGATTTTTAAGGTGTTCTAGCACCAATACTAGTTTAATATCATAAAAACATTACTTCTAGTCAAATTTTGATGTCCCAGTTATTGTGCGGTTGTTCGGTTCGTTACGGTTCGTTAAAGTGCTGAATTACGCAGTTTCACTAGGTATAAAGCACCTTTTGTGGCAGTTTTAATTCCCGACACTTTGTAAGTTATTTTGGACAATAAAACATAAATTCTATATGATATTAATGTGCTTAAAAGCTGATTATGGCCGAATTGTTGCTGAATTATGCTGATTTAAGCATTTTAGATAAGTTTCGGGTGCTTTTTAGTGCATAGTTTGGCTTCCGGAAAGTTTATATGTTAACCCTCGTATCCACACTTGGGTTTTAATGTATTTTAGATGTTGGACCTACTCCTAGGCCCTAATTCTATTATCTGACTGCTTTCTGCAGAGCTGCTGACACAGTGTGTCTTACCGGTGAGTTTACTAGTCTTTTTGACGCAACGCTAAAAGTAATGCATAAAGCAATATTTGAAGTATAAAATGAGCATGAATTCACATGTATAGCATGCAATCAGACTATTTTGACATTTAAGTACATAATTGCAGATATTTAATAATTAATTAGACTGTACGGAAATTACCGGTTTTGTGCCAGTTGTCACAGTCTCCCCCCGTTAAAAGAATTCCGTCCCGAAATTCAGGCTGAGTCATCTCCCGCAGGAGCTTTCTCGAATAGATGGGGGTACTTGGCTTTGAACCGGTCTTCACGTTCCCACATGTACTCGGGTCCATGTTTAGAGTTCCAACGTACTTTGATAAGCTTAATGCGACTCCTTTTTGTTTTATGGATCTTCCAATCCGTTACCTCAACAGGCTATTCTGTAAATCGGAGTGTGTCGTCGATATGCACCTCATCCGCAGGGATGATAACTGTTTCTTGGGTTGGACTCTTTTTGAGGTTGGATACATGGAACATATCATGTACACTATTAAGTTTTTCTGGTAATTTTAACTTGTACGCCACGGTACTAACCTTTTCCAAGATCTTGAATGGAAATTTTTTGCTCATCTTGATTTTGAAAGTTTGACGACGCAATTTTGCTGGATACATTGGACCATTCACCGTGGATTTGACTTTCCACGTTTTTTGAATCTTGCTACACCTTTCCAAGGTGAGACTTTCAACAGGCCTTTGTCTCCCACCTTGAATTCTAAGGGTTTTCGTCTTTGATTAGCGTAGCTCTTTTTGTCGATCACGAGCTGCCTTAATGCGCTCTCGGATCTGCACGGTCTTGTAGGTTGTCTCTTGAACGAGTTAAGTTCCAATCAACTGTTTGTCTCCAGCATCTGCCCAACACAATGGTGAGCGGCACTTGCGGCCATATAGAGCTTCGAACGGTGCGGCTTTTATGCTCGTATGGTAGCTGTTATTATAGGAAAACTCAACTAAAGGCAGATGAGTATCCCAGCTACCGCCTAGAGCCATAACACATGTGCGAAGCATATCTTCCAGTGTTTGTATGGTCCGTTCGCTCTGACCGTCTGTTTGCGGATGGAGGTCGTGCTTAGATCTAGTTGAGATCCAAAGGCCTCTTGGAAGGATTGCCAGATCCTTGATACGAAACGTCCATCTCTGTCTAAAATAATCGAAACAGGCATTTCATGCCGTGCTACAATTTCCTTAAGATATAGCTCAGCAAGTTTTCCGGTGCTATCCTTCTCTCGGATTGGTAGAAAATATGTAGACTTCGTCAATCGATCAACTATCACCCATATCATGTCATGCCCTCTAGGGGTCCTGGGTAATTTAGTTATTAAGTCCATCGAGATTTTTCTCCCACTTCCACATGGGTATCTCGGGTTGTTGCAGTAGGCCAGACGGTTTCTGATATTCGGCCTTGACCTTAGCACAGGTTAGGCATTTTCCAACGTAAACAGCTACGTCGCTCTTAAGCCTTGGCCACCAGTAGTATTCTTTCAGGTCTTGATACATTTTGTCCGATTCTGGGTGGATCGAGTTTCTCGACTTGTGTGCTTCATCAAAGATGACTTCTCTACTACCGCCATAGAGCGGAACCCAAATACGCCCCATAAAGTATAAGGTTCCCTCTTCATTTGGCACTAATTTCTTCTCCGTACCTCAGCGATATTCAGCTCTATGATTTTCCTTCTTAAGGGCTTCTTGTTGTACGTCATGAATGCGTGTAGTAAGATTTGTTCGAATAGTCACTTCCAATGCTCTAACCTCTAGGGTCTTAACCATTTCCTTTCGACTTAACGCGTCTGCTACTACGTTCGCCTTACCATGATGGTATTTAATCTTACAATCATAATCGTTTAGCAGATCGACCCAGTGTCGCTGACGCATATTTAATTCCTTCTGATCAAATATGTGCTGTAGGCTTTTATGATCTGTGAAGATTGTACATCGAGCACCATATAAATAATGTCTCCAGATCTTCAAAGCAAGCACCACCGCACCTAGCTCTAGGTCTTGTGTGGTATAGTTCCTTTGATACACTTCCAACTGTCTTGAAGCGTAAGCGATGACCATTTGGCATTGCATGAGCACGCAACCCAATCTTGACGCGAAGCGTCGCAGTACACCATGAAGTCCTCAGTGCCTTCAGGTAAAGATAGTATCGGTGCATCGCATAGCTTGCTCTTGAGAAGTTGGAAAGCTTCTTCCTGCTTATCACCCCCGTCGTACTTCTTATCCTTCTGCGTGAGGGACGTTAGCGGTTGAGCTATCTTGGAGAAATCCTCGATGAACCGGCGGTAATAGCCTGCTAATCCCAAAAATTGTCGAACTTCGGTTGGAGTTTTGGGAGCTTCCCAATTCTTTATCGTTTCTATCTTGGCTGGGTCCACATGAATACCCTTCTCATTCACAACGTGACCAAGGAACTGTACTTCACGAATCCAGAATTCGCACTTTGAGAACTTTGCATAAAGCTTCTCTTTCTTTAATATTTCCATAATGGTCTGAGGTGTTTCATTCGTGAATAAATCAGAATATCATCGATAAATACAATCACGAATTTATCGAGATATGGTTTGCAAACACGATTCATCAGATCCATAATTACTGCTGGCGCGTTCGTCAGTCCAAATGGCATCACAAGGAACTCATAATGCCCATAACGCGTCCTGAATGCAGTCTTTGGTTTGCTTTCTTCTTGGATCCTTAACTGATGGTATCCAGATCGAAGGTCGATCTTGGAGTAGTAGCTCGATCCTTGCAACTGATCGAACAAGTCATCAATCCTCGGTAGTGGGTACCGATTCTTGATAGTGAGCTTATTCAGTTTTTTAATAATTGATACACATTCGCTGTAACACCTCGTAAAATAACGTCCAATGATGTATTGACACGTGTAATAAATCCTAATAAAGTCAAACGTTGAATTAAGGGACTAATTTTGCGAAAGATCAAAAACTTTGATTATGGAAGGACTAGAAGTGTTATCATGCTTAAAATAAGTCTCTGAATAACCTCTCATGATATTCGTATTCCCATATTAAGCCACTTGTTGGATAAGCGAAACCGTTTGCGTATAAATCGAAAGTTTGCACGGTGAAGGGTTAGAAGCGTCAACATGTTTAATAATACCTCTGAATGACCTTTTAGCAAACCCGAAACATTATTATATCTGATCACATTCTTGTGAATGCAAAACACTGACCATTTAGGGCTTTAATGTAGATAAACAACAATACGCATAAGTTTGTGCGTTAAAAAGGGTCAAAAGTGTCAACATGTTAATTCTTACCTCTGAGTGACCTTTTAACAAACCCGAAGTATCGTAATGTTCGATAATACTCTCGAAAATGCTCAATATGGATAACATAGGGATTTGACGCAATAAAGCGATAATACGCGCAAGTTTGCGCGTTAAAAGGACCAAAAGCGTCAACATCTGAAACTACACCTTTGAGCGGCCATTTAAGCGAACTGGTGTGAACTGGAGTGTAGTAATACTCCATTATACTCTTGGGAATGCTTGTTATTAACTTTGTAAGGCTTTTACGCCATTTCGCGTTAATACGAGCAAGTTCGCAAAGTAAAGGGTTAAAAGCGTCAATACGTCAAACTAGGCCTTTGACTGACACTTTTAACATATCAAGAATTTTATGATGCTTGGTTATACTCTTGGAGGTGCCTGATGTTGGAAATACAAGGCCCTGTGTGCTAAAAACATCGTTTCAGAAGAGTTTGGAAGTGCAGGGGTCAAACTTGTCAACAAATGAAAGTTGTGGTAAGCTGGTGTGGTCCTTACGGACCGTATACAAGGACCCATACGGTCTGTATACAAGTGCCAGTAACAGAAATAATGTGTGCAGCCCTTGTTTCCTTCCTTATCTCACATAATTCGAATCTATGGGCTTGTTGCTTGTTTTGGACACCTGTTAGGACACTTGTACTGATCTTAGAAGGCCCCTAAACACTTGTCATCATCCAATCATCCTCCAAACACTATAAATAGAGGTGAATTCATTCCAAGAATTCACACCATTTTTGAGTTCTTGCTCTCTCTTCTCAAATTTGAGGATCCTGATCATTTGGAACCTCCTTCTGAGTTTATCTCAGTCCTAAGGACCACTTGTTAGTGTTCCTTTAATGCTTAGTTATTTTGTTTGGCTCTTAAAGCCGAAAAGTCAAGCGTTTTCGATAAACGCTTTGACTTTTAGTTAGACCTTGTATGGTCAAGCCATTGTTCGCAACGAACATGGCTACGTGATCGTAATTAGGTAGGTGTTAAACCCTCAAAAGGGCACCTCCTAATTACCACGTTTACTTAGTTAATTGTCGGGTCAAAGTAACTAAAATAAAAGTCAAACGGGTCAGTTTTTAAATAAAATTCATAACTGATAATGTAGAGGCTATAAAATCAGTTTTATCACTTTAATAACTTGGTAAATATTAATTGAACATGTCTAAACATGTTCGACTCGACAATTCTGAGTTTAGGATCGGTTCGCTACCGAAAGTCGCAAAAGTTGACTTTTACTTTGACTTTCAGTTCTGACCCGAATTAGCTTAGTATAGTTATGCCTTAGGGTTCCTTTGTGACCATATTATATGTTAGTATAACCCCCTGAAGTTATGCTACTTGGTCCTTTAGAATTAGAGTTCATATGCATGTTTCCATTATATGCTTAAAAGTTGACCGTTATGCCCTTTTGATGTAAAAACAAGATTTTTGAAAATATGAGAGGACAAAAACCTTATTTACTGATTTATAAACATGTCCTAAAAATTTGACATCAGTTTGAGGTCTATATTAGGAGTTATGCTCAATATCGTAAATTGAAGCCTTTTTATTAATTAAATGGCAATTTTGGCATAAATCCTATTTAAACCCAAATTTTAACACCAAACCTTTTTCCTACTCATGTAATATAATATTTAGAGATTTTTGAAGATTTTTGTTGAATTTTAAACTGATCATATCATAGGGTTCTTGCAATGACTCGGTAGTTGACGGTTATGCCCTTTTTGCTAATAAAATGAGTTTTATACATCCTTTACATGCCAAACCTTTTTCTACTGATTTTATATATTAAATAACTTATTTAAAACAGTAAAGGTTGATCAAAATCTCAGATTCCCTTAATTAACTCGAATATCGTCAAATACCGACTTTTATGCGATTTAGGCGCATAGTATGGTTTAAAACCATATTAGGCACCTAAAGCTTGATACCTACTGATGTTATGAATAAGTTTTTATACTTTAATAGTAAATAAAAGTTTTGAACTCAGATTTCCAAAACTAACCCTTAAAGCATATGTGAAATGACCAAAATGCCCCTACGGTGCATAGTTTGGCCATGAATGGTAAATTTCACACAGGTGAGATATCCTACTGATATAACTTGATAAAAAAAAATTTTTACTGATTATTTAGACCAGAAACTCAGATTATTATTTAACCTCTTTTTATAAACGTTAAAATGACCGAAATACCCTACGGGGCATAAATTGGTTTTAAATTCGTTTTGGGCATAATGGAAGGCATCCTACTGATATCACAACATATTTAAGGCATATTAACTTGTGAAACATGTTCATGACTCTTTTGGTTACCCGTTATGCATTTTTCGCGTTCGGTACAGTTTATGTAACTAGTTTGCATAAATTAACCGAAACGGGTCAAACCTTATCATTTTCACTTCAAAATTCAGAATGTGTTTAGTTTACCCATATTATACAAGTCTCCATACTTGTCGAGTCTAAATCACATTCTAATCCAGTCTTCGCTTAATCTTGCGTTTTGAACCGTAAACCTTTCCTTAAAACTAACAGGTCTAAGTTACAACTTAAATAAGACCCGTTTGGAATCTAATAGGTTAATAAAACCTCCGTTCCAGATTGAGAGCCCCAGTAGAGGTACTTGTGCTTGCTGATATACGGCTGAGTATAAATTGCATTTTAAGCTCAGGTAAATACTTTTAACTTATTTTCCGTTATACGGGCTTGGGATACGGTATTATAAAAATACCGATTGGTCGGGTGTAGAAACCTGTTAATCGAAGATGATTAAATTGCATAATCCCGTTTTAATCAGTATTGCTTGATAACAAATAACATTGGGGGTTAATGACCGTGTCCTGGATATCCTTGGCTCATTTAAAAAGTGTAAATGGCCACAACTTAAGCACAAGGTGTAGGCATAACCCCTCCTGTTGTGTATGTAAAAGATATACTCACTCGTGAGGTAACTTCTTGTGAGTTTTATTTGTGGTGTGTCGATTAATTTTGATCGGTTTGTTTAATCACCGGCCCTAAATGTTGGACAAACTTGTAAATCTGATACAAGATTGTTATTAATATAATTGTCCCAAGATATAAAAGAATATTTGTGCCTTGTGCATTTAAATCAATTTTTATAAAGATTTTCAAAAGAGTCAGTTAATTGTATTTACCAGTGTAAACTGACGTATTTTCCAAACAGGTTAAGTGACAAGTATTGTACGTAAATTGGCTGGGAGCTCAAGGCGTTAATAGGGAATCCTGCAAGTTCTAAACGTCTAAAGTCTGTTGAACTGTGTTTATATTTCTGTTTTAAGATCCGCCTGTGGATCCATCTTACAATCCGTTTGTAATATTTGATGTTACATTCGAATCGGGTTGTAATATATTTACTTTAGACTTCCGCTGTGCATTGAACTGTAATTATTTGACTATGATGATATCAACTACGTCACGATACTCCCCACCGGGCCCATCGGTAATATGTGGAAATATCGGGGTGTGACAGGTTGGTATCAGAGCCAACATTGAGTGAATTGAACACTAGCCTTTTGTGTTTAATCTCAATGAAACAGTAGCACATTCCTTGACTTCCGAGTCTAGACTTGAACTAGGAATGATCTCATCCCTATTATATGTATACATTGTTTTCGACATTTATGCATCTTAGGATCGTGGCGCCGAGCAAAGCTGCCATTGGTTGAAGCTCTCCAAATCCGAAGTTTAAGAATGTAAAGCTTCGAACTACAGCTCGAATTAGCATACGACCAGTATGGAGAAAGGACCTTTTGAACCCATTAAACCATATTTCAAATTTTGTACCCAAGACTTTTGAAACTACAAATGAGAAGCCAACATCGGAGGAGTTCATATCAGCTGTCCCTGAAGATCCCGCTTCAAAGATAATACCTAAGGAATCAAAGGACTCATATTTCTTACCTCCAAGTCTTGGAACCCCAACTTGGATTATACCTGTCCTGACCTTATTCATAATTCATATTATTAATTAACCATAAAATCCTTGGATTCCGTTTTTTCAAAGATTCCTAAAATGGAAGATTTCGACTGCATACCAAAACCTTCAATATTCATACCGCACACAGGGAACCAAGGAGAAAACTTTCAGAATTAGAATGAAGAAGGAACTTCCTTGTTATATTTCATTTCAATAGTAGTCCCTATAAGGACATATATATCTCTTAAGTCCACGCGTGGGTGAATTTCTTTGTATAAGATCCGTTTAGGGAAATTATTGTATTTTTGAGGCTTTCTATGAAAAGTTTCCTATTTTACTTTGGTATTAAACTATATACGTATGTATTATGTCCTAAATTAGAACGTCATTTCAATTTATGATTGCTCTGCCATTGTATATCAAAGAAAATCTTAGAGGTATAACCTAGCCTATATGTCATTTTCGACATAGCTAAGATGGTAAAGCCTTTTTAAGATAATAGATCCTTGTTAACACCTAAGAACATGTTAACACGCTTGACAAATGTGGTTCGAGAAAATCACAATAGTCATCCTTATATTGGATTCTTCCAATCTCTTATCTAGCCTAGTGATTTAGAAATCATGGCATAAATCATCAGATAAAATGATCATATCATAAACATCCCTTAGTGATGAAATGCCTACGGGCTATATCTATTGTCCTAAAGGACAAAAGACAGTTGTAGTCCTTGACTCTCTGCCAAGAAAGGTAATGAACTATGTTCAAACCTTAATGCCTCGATCCTATAAGATCATGGCTTATAAAAATTCAAAACTGTCATCGTGACAAGGCCTTTTGTGCCATTTCAATATCCTTAATAACTTATAACTGGATTAATTATAATGAAAATTTTAAAAATAAACCTGATTATCAAATTAACCAAATATGGTCTATTAATACCATGGTTAATGAATCATCGAAGATGATGATTCCAAAATAGGCTCCTAAGCAAAAATTATTGACAATTGTTTTATAGAAAACAAGCTACAGTATGTCTGAATCAGATGAAGTCAACATTCATCCCAATATGAGGAATAACAATACAAGGATGAATGTAACGGCTGCAGAGTTACAGACAATGATAGATAATGCTGTCGCTCGAGCCATTGACAGACAATTTAAAGAATCAAGTGGTGCTCGCACCAGGAATCAGTCTGCACCTCATACGGAGCCACCTTCTAAGACACATATAACTCATAAGGATGATTCTCATCATTCGTCGAATTAGAGGAGTGATCCATCCAGACAAATTGTGCTCAATCAGGAGCCACATATTAAGACCTACTCTTATAAATACTTTGTCTCTTGCAAACCAAGGGACTTCACAGGAGAAAAAGGAGCCATCGATTGTATGACATGGCTGGATGAGATGGACACAGTAGTAGACATCAGTGGTTGTGCGGAGCAGGATATTGTGAAGTTTGTTTCGCAATCATTCAAAGGAGAAGCTTTGGCTTGGTGGAGGTCTCTAATTCAAGCCATTGGGAAGACCCTATTGTCTAACTTATCTTGGGATCAATTTGTTGCATTGATCAAGGAAAACTTTTGTCCTCAGCATGAGGTAGAAAAGATAGAAACAGACTTCTTGACTCTGGTCATGAAGAATTTAGATTGTCAGACATATGTGACAAGTTTCAACACTATATCCCGCCTAGTTCCCTATTTAGTCACCCCTGAACCTAAACGCATAGCGCGTTTTATTGGAGGCCTAGCACCAGAAATTAAGGGAAATGTTAAAGCATCTAGGCCTACCACATATAGGTCCGTGGTGGACTTATCCTTATCTCTCACTTTAGATGCAATCAGGAATAAGTCTGTTAAAACCTCTAGCGAGGGAAAAAGGAAAGTAGAAGAGGAAAGCTCTCACCGATCTGACAAGAAGAAAAAGGGAACTTCTGAGCACTAGAAAGATTCTGAGTTTAGGAAAAATTCGAGTCAGTCTAATAACAGACCCAAATGCAGTAACTGCAGAAAGCAACATTCTGGAAAATGTACGATTAACCCAAGTGCTAAACTGTGTGGAATTTGCAAGACCAAGGGTCACAAGACTTTAGATTGCAAGGAGTTGAAGAACGCGACTTGTTACAACTGTAACGAGGAAGGGCACATCAAAACCAACTGCCCAAAACTTATAAAGAAGCCTGAAGAGGCCAAGAAAACAAACACGTGAGTCTTCCAGATGAACACCCAGGAGGCAGTACAGAATGATAACATCATAACAGGTACTTTTCCTTATCAATGATGTTTATGCGGGAATTTGTTGATTCTGGCGCAGATAAGTCTATTGTGGACAATAAATGTTGTGAACTGTTGTATCCACCTGTTAGGACTCCAGACATATAACACGAGGTAGAATTGGTCGATGATACTTTAGAAATTGCTTCAACAATCTTAGATAGATATTTTATATCTATTAGGAATCACTCTTTTCTGATATCCTTATGACAAGCTTTCAAGCTATCCAAATTCATCAATATAATAAAGACAGATGTGACATTTTGATCCCCTGTCAAAAAGGTGATGGACTAGGTCCAAACCTTAAATGCCAATAATGGTCTTTATATGGCCTAGGCTAAATATAATTGATATATATTTAAATAACATTCATTAAGAATGTTCGTACTATATTAGCCTGTATGGTTTAATGATACCATGGTTAGTATATGTTAGATCATCAGGATG
This sequence comes from Helianthus tuberosus, assembly GCA_030545235.1. Taxonomy (NCBI): domain Eukaryota; kingdom Viridiplantae; phylum Streptophyta; class Magnoliopsida; order Asterales; family Asteraceae; genus Helianthus; species Helianthus tuberosus. The sequence goes on along the minus strand of CM060365.1, from coordinate 180,047,521 downwards.
ATGAATAGCGGTTGCTGGATTGCAACTAAGTAATTGTTTCATTTGGTGTTAGGAACCAAGTCTCGGGTATGACAAACTCGGATAAGACAACCGTCAATCGCGCCATTGATGATGTGACACATGCTAATGATGCTACAATTGTGAACCTCAAAATTGACAAAGATGTTCTCCAAGCTATGATTGACGCAGCTGTTGGAAAAGCTGTGAGAAAGGTCATGAAAAAGTTCAAGGAGCCCAATACTACTTGCTCCAAATCTCATTTAAGACCACACTCCCTTACTCACGAGAAAGATCTTGTTCATGCCTCGGATGCAAAGAATGAACTAAAAAGGAAAAGGGAGGAAGATAACTCCCAGACTTCTAAGAAAAAGGGTAAGCTTGAGCATAAGGAGAACAAATAAAAGTCCAATAAGAAACCTGTATGCAAGACCTGCAAGAAGCGCCACCTCGGGAAATGCATATTTGAATCCCAACCTCTACCTTGTGGGATCTGCAACTCTAAGGAACATAAGACGTTGGATTGCAAGGACATAAAGGATGCAGTCTGCTTCGGCTGTAACGAGAAGGGCCACATCAAGACTACATGCCCTAACTATGTCAAGGGAAGTACGGCTAAGGATAGAAAGCCTAAGAATGAAAGCGTTTAAACTCTCCTGATGAATGTCAGAGGTAGTTCATATCAATAATGACATCAGGTACTGATGTGTGTAAAATGCAACATATAAATTACATCAAATAAGGCATAAAACTAACCCTTTTTAAGTACTAATATTGGAAAAAGAGTGTTTTTGTCTTCCTTTTGTATTTTCAGGATTAAATGAGCTCAAATTCACAAAAGAAGCAAAAAGACAGCTAAATCTAACATAAATACAAGAAAAGGAACATAAGTGGACTGCCCGACCCCTCAACGGCATCTTCCCAAGCAAAATAGAGAAGGCAGAAGACTGAACACGCCCCGTGCTCAGCCAGCACGGGGCCGTGCCCAAGAAGCAGCAGAAAAGACAAACCTATAGAAGTTTCTATTGCCCACCACGGGCCGTGTCCAGTGAGCACGGGGGCGTGGCGAAAGTACAGCAGGCGCATTAATTGTAATTGCGAATTACAATTAATGAAGAGAGAGTGTCAGACAGGCACGGGGGCGTGTCCAGCGGACACGGGGCCGTGCCCAGCCTTCTATTCAGCCTATAAATAGGAGTGCTTGGTTTCATTTCAACTCATCCCTTGGCACACCACCTCTCTCACACTTCATCCACCACCCACCACCACCATAACACCATCATCCACCACCATCATCCATTGTCCATCGTAGAGTGTGTGAGTCGTCTCGGGATCCAAGATTGATCGTAAGAGTTCTTGACAATCAAGGCCATGTTTGCCTAAGTCTCTTACATCACTTGGTGAAGACAAAGTGTCTAGTATAATACTTTTTATTTCTAATCTTTTGCACTTTTTATTTGGTTTTGTATTAATGACTTTAATAACTAGTTACTTATGTTGAAGGTGATCTTTCCTTATCATTTGTCCGTGGTGTCTTGGCATTATTTTACTGTCTATATAAAATAAAAGATTTTCACCATTCATATCTCCACGGTCTATATGGAGGTATGTTGGCTACCTGGTCGGGGGTTAAGGGAACGGTTTGGTAAAGGTCTTGCCATTGTTCAGCGTTTAGAGGTCCTGCAATGGACCTGGGTCAAATTTAGTAGGACCTCCTTCAATGCTTCACGGTATTGGATGGCGGGGGTCCAAACTCTTTGATCCCCTCATAAGTTAACTACTATTAATACTATAACCCGGCTATTTAGGACTGTATCCCTGCTGAATCAGACTACTTAGTCGAGGGTAACGTCACCGCCAAAAGCGGGGCCTACCATAATTTGCATTAATAACTTAATTCATTATCTTCCAATAATCCACCCTTTTAGGATTGTATCCTTGCTGACTCAAACTACTGGGGTGAGGGTAACGTCACCTTCAAAAGAGGGGCCTACTACAATAACTAAGATAATCTCTTAATTATGTGCAAAAGTGCGGAAATAATCAAAGGTTATACTAGATACGAGTCGGAACCAAGTGATTCATCTTGTCTATCTGTTTTTCTTTTTATTTTTATTTTCAGCATTTTAGTTAGTTTTTATTTTTCTTAATTTAAAAACATTTTTCTAAACTTTTTTATTTGATTAGACGTTGAGGATAAACCGGTACTAAAAGCTCTTGTGTCCTTGGACGACCTCGGTATCTTACCAACACTATACTACGCTCACGATGGGTGCACTTGCCCATATGTGTGTCTAGTGTTAGTAAATATCGTGTTTTATAAATTTAAAACTTGGCTAAATAAGTGTTAAAGGGGCTTAAAATATACACCTAATAAATATAACACTCGACTACGCATCAAGTTTTTGGCGCCGCTGCCGGGGACACAAGGATTTTAAGAAAGTTAGGAATCAACGACCTAATCATTTTTATTTTTCTTTTTAATTTTTTTTAGGATTTTCTTAGTTTTTCAGCTTCTGCAGAGCTCAGACACGGGCCGTGCCCAGCATCATCACTGGCAGTTTTTATTTTCTGAGTTACAGAGAGCTGAGCAAGGGGCCGTGTCGGTGCAACACGGGGTCGTGTCCAACTCCCAGTAACTGGGATACAGAAAACAATTACTGTACTTCTGACCACGGGCCGTGTTCACTGAGCACGGGGCCGTGGTGAACATTCTGACCAACGTTCTTTTCTGTTTTTATTGCAGGACTTGGAAACCAGGCACCACATTTGAACCTCCTACGTAGTGCATGAGCTCCAGTTCTAGTAGAGACATAAAAGAACCTTTAGAAGAACCCGAACGCTTTCTCAGAAAAAGACTTAAGGCTAAAAATCAAGAGAAAGTTTCGGGGGACCCACTTCCAATGGCGGACCAACGTACCCTCATGGATTACCTACGGCCCACCGTAGGTAATCTAGGCGCCGCCATCAATGCACCGAATGTCGAAGCCAACAACTTCGAACTTCGACCGCATTTGATACAAATGCTCCAAAACTCCGCAACCTTTCATGGGCTTGCGGACGAGGATCCCCATCTACATATTACTAATTTCTTGGAAATATGTGATACTTTTCGGATCAATGGAGCATCAAACGACGCCATTCGCCTTAGGATGTTTCCATTTTCACTAAAAGACCGAGCTAAGGCTTGGCTTAACACCCTCCCAGTTGGCTCGGTAAACACCTGGGATGAACTAGCCCAAAAGTTTCTATATAAGTATTTCCCTCCTGCTAAAACGGCTAAATTAATGACTGAAATTAATACATATTCACAAGAGGATGGGGAATCGTTATATGAAACTTGGGAAAGGTTCAAGGAGCTTCTAAGAAAGTGTCCTCATCACGGTCTAGCGGTATGGCAACAAGTATCCACTTTCTACAATGGGTTGTTGCCACACACAAGACAAACACTTGATTCAAGCTCCGGGGGACTTTTAGGTAATCGTCGCCCAAATGAAATATATAATCAAATTGAGGAAATTGCTCAAACCAATTTTCAATGGCACACTCCCCGAGGTAATAAATCTATTGCCCTGGGCGCCCATAAGGTTGACGAAAGCACCTCTTTACAAGCCCAAATCGAGGCCCTCTCTTCGAAAATCAAAAGGCTAGAAATGACAAAAACGGCCTCGGTTATGGCTTGTGAAGGGTGTGGTGGGCCACATGAAAATTGGAGTTGTATGAAAGAATTAGATGAACAAGCGGAAACGGTAAACTACATTGATAATAGACCTAGGCCGTCGGGTCCTCCAACGGGTACCTACAACCAAGGATGGCGTAACCACCCAAATCTTGGTTGGAGAGATCCCGGCAATAGTAGTAACCAACAAAACCAACGAACTAATTTTCAACAACCACAAAATTTCTCTCAACAACAAGGTGGAAGAGAAAGGCTTGAAGATACCCTATCTCGCCTCATCTCCGACACCGAAAAGAAAAACTCGGATCGATTTCAACAATTGGAATTGAATTTTAGAAATCAACAAGCTAGCATTCAAAACGTTGAAAAACAATTAAATCAACTAGCTCAAAATTTCTCCGAGAGACCACAAGGCGCGTTACCAAGTAATACCGAAACCAACCCAAAGGCGCAAGTACACCTCATCACGTTGAGAAACCGAACCGTGGGTCCCGAGGATGAGCCCTTACAACCAATTGAAGAAAGTCAACGCCAAAACACTACTTCACCAGAAAAGGCTCCTTCAACAAATCAAGAGTCCACCAAGACTCATCCGATCCCGTACCCCGGTAGGTTAAATCGTCAAAAGACCGATGAGCAATTCGCAAAGTTCAAAAGTTTACTAAAACAATTGCATGTTAATATTCCTTTTATTGAGGTCCTAACCCAAATACCTAAATATGCAAAATTCATGAGGGATTTCCTCACTCACAAAAGGAAAATTGAATCATTGCAATTAGTTAACTTAGGCGAAGAATGCTCAGCTTTGGTACTCAACAAACTTCCACAAAAGAAAATCGACCCCGGGAGCTTCACAATCCCTTGCTCGATTGGGAAGTCCCCCGTCCGTAATGCTTTAGCCGATCTTGGGGCTAGCATCAACCTCATGCCCATTTCGATGTTCAAGCGACTCGGCCTAGGAACAACAAGCCCTACGAAGATGAGCATACAACTCGCAGACAGGTCCGTCAAATTTCCACAAGGTGTCGCTGAAAATCTGCTAGTCAAGGTTGACAATTTCGTCTTTCCAACTGATTTTGTCATCCTAGACATGGAAGAAGACACCGACGTCCCTCTCATCCTCGGGAGGCCATTTCTAGCCACCGCCCAAGCAGTGGTGGATATGAATGACGGAACTTTAACATTGAAGTTTGGGGATGAGGAAGTAAAGTTCGAATGTGGAAAGAAAGTAGAGGAAGAAGATCCGGTCAACTACATGAAGGTCATAGACTCAAGCTTGGATGACGCTCTCCGACGGTGTAACATGGGATGCAATACATCCCACTTGGGTATCATATGACCAGGCTTTGGGTCTAGCCAAGGACCCTTATAAACGTGGCGCACCATGGAGGCATTCCACGGAACTATCCTTAGTTTAATTTAGATTAATTTTTATGTTTTCTAGTTAGTTTTAATTTTCAGGAATAAAACACACTCATGGTGGTAAGGGATGAAAAGGGGAACGAGAAAAATGACCTCATGCACAAGAACAAGGCAAACCGACAATTTTCTCCATTACAGAAGGTTCAACACGGGCCGTGCCCAACCAACACGGCCCCGTGCTGAACCCCCTGCAGAAAAACGCCCAGTTCAGGTAACTGGACACGGGCCGTGTTCACCAGACACGCCCCCGTGTCCAGGCTTCTGTTTCTTTTCTTTAATTTTTGTTACTGGCACCTGAACACGGGGCCGTGTCCGGTCCCCACGGGGCCGTGTCCAGACTGCCAGTAACATAAATCTTTGCTTTTAACACCATTTTACACATCTAATCAACCTAAAAATTTATTTTTGGGACACATTGAGGACAATGTGTAATTTAAGTGTGGGGGGGATGCTAAAACCTTGAAATTTTGCAAGTCCTAAATACAAGACTTACACAAAACTCTATTGGAACCGCTAATCACCCCAAAATTTTTTCAAAAATTTCATTTTTTTACTTGTCTAGGTTTAACTCGGGAAATTCAAGTTCTCAAAAAGGTTATATTTTTACAAATTTACAACCGATAGCGTCGTGATAAAAAGAACCAACATAAGAAAATTATGAAAAGGCATAGCAAACTTAGTTAAAATTTGATTATATATACTTGATCACATAAAAACTCATTCCCACAAAAGTGAGTTTTGAGCCTTTATTGAGCATACAAATTTACATCTTTAGACTAAATGCTCATTTTTCGTTTCTTGTGTGAATAGCCGCTTGGTTCTTACGACTCTAGAACTTGCCATGACGATACATTCCCGGTCCTTATCAACTTAAACCCGAGTAAGTAAATGATAGAGGCATTAGGACTAACCCTTTTTTCTTCTACACCATTATTATTATTTTTTTTTTACCACCTACCCAAAAATCCCCCTAGTTAGCCCCTTTGAGCCTAAACCTTTTCATTTCATAACCCAAACCAAACACCCTTTTACCCACCAAAACCTTTTTCATTTTTAACCCTTTGTTTTAGTAACAAGTTCGGTTTTTTTTCGTATGATCATTCAAAAAAAAAAAAAATTTGTGTTGATGATGAAGCAAAAGAAAATAAACAAACAAGTTCATCAAAAATAACTTTGTTTGAATAATAGCTTCATCAAAATAAAAGTTACAAAAATAGAAAATCCTACGAAAACCGACACTTGTTATGCTTTTTCACCCTTTTTCTACTAACCACTAACCACTAACCCAACCACCTACCTTTAACCCAAGCCTAACCCTTCACCCACAAAGTCCTCTTGATATTTACAAAGGTATAAAAGTTAAAAAGGAGGAGGATTGATTGCTTGGCAAGCCTATGGTAGGAGTAAGTTCCATGCCGCTCTCGAGTGATTCACTAAAAATACACCTTCGGCCGAGTGTGAGTGATTTCTCCCGTGAGGTATGTGAACTTGTATATAAATGGAATTTTAAAAAGGCATGTTATGCCCAAATAAGTAATTTCTCCTATGAAACGTTCTAAACAAATCATAACGAATAGGATTGTAAATAGATAAAAATAAAACCCAAAAAGATCTTGGATTCCCAACACTCTATGACAAGCCAAAACCTTCTCTTCTACCCATTCCATTTGGGAGTGTAAGCCACATATTAAAGAGTTTTGCTTGAGGACAAGCAAAAGTTCAAGTGTGGGGGTATTTGATGTGTGTAAAATGCAACATATAAATTACATCAAATAAGGCATAAAACTAACCCTTTTTAAGTACTAATGTTGGAAAAAGAGTGTTTTTGTCTTCCTTTTGTATTTTCAGGATTAAATGAGCTCAAATTCACAAAAGAAGCAAAAAGACAGCTAAATCTAACATAAATACAAGAAAAGGAACAAAAGTGGACTGCCCGACCCCTCAACGGCATCTTCCCAAGCAAAATAGAGAAGGCAGAAGACTGAACACGCCCCGTGCTCAGCCAGCACGGGGCCGTACCCAAGAAGCAGCAGAAAAGACAAACCTATAGAAGCTTCTATTGCCCACCACGGGCCGTGTCCAGTGAGCACGGGGGCGTGGTGAAAGTACAGCAGGCGCATTAATTGTAATTGCGAATTACAATTAATGAAGAGAGAGAGTGTCAGACAGGCACGGGGGCGTGTCCAGCGGACACGGGGCCGTGCCCAGCCTTCTGTTCAGCCTATAAATAGGAGTGCTTGGTTTCATTTCAACTCATCCCTTGGCACACCACCTCTCTCACACTTCATCCACCACCCACCACCACCATAACACCATCATCCACCACCATCATCCATTGTCCATCGTAGAGTGTGTGAGTCGTCTCGGGATCCAAGATTGATCGTAAGAGTTCTTGACAATCAAGGCCATGTTTGCCTAAGTCTCTTACATCACTTGGTGAAGACAAAGTGTCTAGTATAATACTTTTTATTTCTAATCTTTTGCACTTTTTATTTGGTTTTGTATTAATGACTTTAATAACTAGTTACTTATGTTGAAGGTGATCTTTCCTTATCGTTTGTCCGTCGTGTCTTGGCATTATTTTACTGTCTATATAAAATAAAAGATTTTCACCATTCATATCTCCACGGTCTATATGGAGGTATGTTGGCTACCTGGTCGGGGGTTAAGGGAACGGTTTGGTAAAGGTCTTGCCATTGTTCAGCGTTTAGAGGTCCTGCAATGGACCTGGGTCAAATTTAGTAGGACCTCCTTCAATGCTTCACGGTATTGGATGGCGGGGGTCCAAACTCTTTGATCCCCTCATAAGTTAACTACTATTAATACTATAACCCGGCTATTTAGGACTGTATCCCTGCTGACTCAGACTACTTAGTCGAGGGTAACGTCACCGCCAAAAGCGGGGCCTACCATAATTTGCATTAATAACTTAATTCATTATCTTCCAATAATCCACCCTTTTAGGATTGTATCCTTGCTGACTCAAACTACTGGGGTGAGGGTAACGTCACCTTCAAAAGAGGGGCCTACTACAATAACTAAGATAATCTCTTAATTATGTGCAAAAGTGCGGAAATAATCAAAGGTTATACTAGATACGAGTCGGAACCAAGTGATTCATCTTGTCTATCTGTTTTTCTTTTTATTTTTATTTTTAACATTTTAGTTAGTTTTTATTTTTCTTAGTTTAAAAACATTTTTCTAAACTTTTTGATTTGATTAGACGTTGAGGATAAACCGGTACTAAAAGCTCTTGTGTCCTTGGACGACCTCGGTATCTTACCAACAGTATACTACGCTCACGATGGGTGCACTTGCCCATATGTGTGTCTACTGTTAGTAAATATCGTGTTTTATAAATTTAAAACTTGGCTAAATAAGTGTTAAAGGGGCTTAAAATATACACCTAATAAATATAACACTCGACTACGCATCAGGTACATTCCTTATCATCTATCAGTAATATAAATGCTAAGAGTTCTGTTTTGATTCGGATACCAATAAATCCTTCATAAATTATAAGTATAGCAAACTTTTAAAATCTTCCATAAGAACCTCAGAGATTAAGTGTAAGGTAAACCTTACAGATGAAAATCATAGGAACTATCTCTTCTGTACCTGTCAGAAATCTTCAGTCATAAAGTTCTAGAGTACCCCCCCTCTCCAGATGGAGTACGTCAGTATATGTTAGTTTGATATCTCTTTGATTTCTATCAATTGCGAATACCAGACTGTATGATGAAAGTGTCATATGAGGATTGGTGTATCTTAATATGTCCCATAGATTGCTTCCATGCCTGATCAGTATGGAGGTTTAATGCATGGAACCACTGAGATATTCCAATGTCATATTGTACCTAAGTCAGCTAATGGTATTCAAAGAAGATATCCAGAATAGAAATGTCCAAATAAGTGTCGATGAATAAGGCATCCATGGATTTGTAAAGTAAATGTGACACTTATCTGACGCAGGCAAGGATAGATGAATCGAAGCTCGAGATTTAGAATACCTTTGAAATATCCTTGTGTCTTGATTGTCTTCTTCAAAGACTACCCTGTTTACCTCCTGAGACAAGTAGAGTTAAGATTTACATCCCGCTTATGGCTGTATTATTGTGAAATCTCCAGGACGACTAGTTCCATCATTGGAAGAATCAAAACCCTGATTAAGTGAGTTTTAAGATAGAGGTTCATAAAGCCTAATTCAATATTTGGAGAATTCGGTATTATTAATTAAGAAAGACGGTTCATTTTGCTTATGCATTGAATACCGCAACCCTATTTAGGCAACAATTAAGAATCGCCATCAGCTGCCCAGGATCGTCGATTTGTTCGGCTAACTGTAAGGATTAGCTATTCCTTAAGATTGGTTTTAGGGAGTAGTTGGAATAACCATCTCACCTTAAATAAGCTATTTTATAACTAATATTTAGTATGAAAGCATCAAGGCTGCTCCTTTGGAGACCTTGTATAAATGGAATGTCAAAAGTCCGTTGTTGGACAGAAGTTTGGTAAGTCTAAACTAGCAGGACCTGAAATTTCCTTGGAAACAACGGATAAGGTCATATAAATCCGTAATCGTATGAAAATTTCCAATAATCGGCAGAAAACCAATGATTTATAAGAATCGCAAACCTCTTGAGATCTTATAAAGGGATAAGATTCAACAGAAAGTATCACCCTAGAAATGTGTACTATATTTTGATGTAAAGGGAAAATTAAACACTCTATAAGTAGTACCATTCGTGAAAATCGAATACGTCAAGATCAGTAGCTTATAAGCTAAAATTTATTTAAGGGGCTTGATAGAACTCGCAATGTGTCCCACACTTGCGATTTAAAGATATGGCTGGACAATATGCTTATAGAAATGTCACATAATGATGTGAGGATTAATAAAAACTTATGTTGTGAAGAAATCAGTATCAATTGAGGGACGATAAGATTAGAAACTCTGAAAGAAGACGTGTACCTATTATAAGGGTCAACTTGGGTGCCTTAGAGGCCCAAATATGCTGTGGAAGATTAAGTCCATTATAAGACAAAAAGTACTTCCATCTTTTGTGCAAATCTCAAGGTCGAGATTTCTTTTAAGGGGGTGAGGATGTAACACCTCGTAAAATCACGTCCAATGATGTATTGACACGTGTAATAAACCCTAATAAAGTCAAACGTTGAATTAAGGGACTAATTTTGCGAAAGATCAAAAACTTTGATTATGGAAGGACTAGAAGTGTTATCATGCTTAAAATAAGTCTCTAAATAACCTCTCATCATATTTGTATTCCCATATTAAGCCACTTGTTGGATAAGCGAAACCGTTTGCGTATAAATCGAAAGTTTGCACGGTGAAGGGTTAGAAGCGTCAACATGTTTAATAATACCTCTGAATGACCTTTTAGCAAACCCGAAACATTATTATATATGTTCATATTCTTGGGAATGCAAAACATTGACCATTTAGGGCTTTAATGTCGATAAACAACAATACGCACAAGTTTGTGCGTTAAAAAGGGTCAAAAGTGTCAACATGTTAATTCTTACCTCTGAGTGACCTTTTAACAAACCCGAAGTATCGTAATGTTCGATAATACTCTCGGGAATGCTCAATATGGATAACATAGGGCTTGGACACAATAAAGCGATAATACGCGCAAGTTTGCGCGTTAAAAGGACCAAAAGCGTCAACATCTGAAACTACACCTTTGAGCGGCCATTTAAGCAAACTGGTGTGAACTAAGTGTTGTAATACTCCATTATACTCTTGGGAATGCTTGTTATTAACTTTGTAAGGCTTTTACGCCATTTCGCGTTAATACGCGCAAGTTCGCAAATTAAATGGTTAAAAGCGTCAATACGTCAAACTAGGCCTTTGACTGACACTTTTAACATATCAAGAAGTTTATGATGCTTGGTTATACTCTTGGAGGTGCCTAATGTTGGAAATACAAGGCCTTGTGTGCTAAAAACATCGTTTCGGAAGAGTTTGGAAGTGCAGGGGTCAAACTTGTCAACAAATGAAAGTTGTGGTGAGCTGGTGTGGTCCTTACGGACCGTATACAAGGACCCATACAGTCTGTATACAAGTTCCAGTAACATAAATATTGTGTGCAGCCCTTGTTTCCTTCCTTATCTCACATAATTCGAATCTATGGGCTTGTTGCTTGTTTTGGACACCTGTTAGTACACTTGTACTGATCTTAGAAGGCCACTAAACACTTGTCATCATCCAATCATCCTCCAAACACTATAAATTGAGGTGAATTCATTCCAAGAATTCACACCATTTTTGAGTTCTTGCTCTCTCTTCTCAAATTTGAGGATCCTGATCATTTGGAACCTCCTTCTGAGTTTATCTCAGTCCTAAGGACCACTTGTAAGTGTTCCTTTCATGCTGAGTTAATTTGTTTGGCTCTTAAAGCCGAAAAGTCAAGCGTTTTCGATAAACGCTTTGACTTTTAGTTAGACCTTGTATGGTCAAGCCATTGTTCGCAACGAACATGGCTACGTGATCGTAATTAGGTAGGTGTTAAACCCTCAAAAGGGCACCTCCTAATTACCATGTTTACTTAGTTAATTGTCGGGTCAAAGTAACTAAAATAAAAGTCAAACGGGTCAGTTTTTAAATAAAATTCATAACTGATAATGTAGAGGCTATAAAATCAGTTTTATCACTTTAATAACTTGGTAAATATTAATTGAACATGTCTAAACATGTTCGACCCGACAATTCTGAGTTTAGGATCGGTTCGCAACCGAAAGTCGCAAAAGTTGACTTTTGCTTTGACTTTCAGTTCTGACCCGAATTAGCTTAGTATAGTTATGCCTTATGGTTCCTTTGTGACCATATTATATGTTAGTATAACCCCCTGAAGTTATGCTACTTGGTCCTTTAGAATTAGAGTTCATATGCATGTTTCCATTATATGCTTAAAAGTTGACCGTTATGCCCTTTTGATGTAAAAACAAGATTTTTGAAAATATGAGAGGACAAAAACCTTATTTACTGATTTATAAACATGTCCTAAAAATTTGACATCAGTTTGAGGTCTAAATTAGGAGTTATGCTCAATATCGTAAATTGAAGCCTTTTTATTAATTAAATGGCAATTTTGGCATAAGTCATATTTAAATCCAAATTTTAACACCAAACCTTTTGCCCACTGATGTAATATAATATTTAGAGATTTTTGAAGATTTTTTTTTGAATTTTAAACTGGTCATAACATAGGGTTCTTGCATTGACTCGGTAGTTGACGGTTATGCCCTTTTTGCTAATAAAATGAGTTTTATACATCCTCTACATGCCAAACCTTTTTCTACTGATTTTATATATTAAATAAGTTATTTAAAACAGTAAAGGTTAATCAAAATCTCAGATTCCCTTAATTAACCCGAATATCGTCAAATACCGACTTTTATGCGATTTAGGCGCATAGTATGGTTTAAAACCATATTAGGCACCTAAAGCTTGATACCTACTGATGTTATGAATAAGTTTTTATACTTTAACAGTAAATAAAAGTTTTGAACCCAGATTTCCAAAATTAACCCTTAAAGCATATGTGAAATTATCAAAATACCCCTACGGTGCATAGTTTGGCCATGAATGGTAAATTTCACACATGTGAGATATCCTACTAATATAACTTGATAAAATAAATATTTTTACTGATTATTTAGACCAGAAACTCAGATTATTATTTAACCTCTTTTTATAAACGTTAAAATGACCAAAATACCCTATGGGGCATAAATTGGTTTTAAATTCGTTTTGAGCATAATGGAAGGTATCCTAGTGTTATCACAACATATTTAAGGCATATTAACTTGTGAAACATGTTCATGACTCTTTTGGTTACCCGTTATGCATTTTTTCGCGTTCGGTACAGTTTATGTAACTAGTTTGCATAAATTAACCGAAACGGGTCAAACCTTATCATTTTCACTTCAAAATTCAGAATGTGTTTAGTTTACCCATATTATACAAGTCTCCATACTTGTCGGGTCTAAATCACATTCTAATCTGGTCTTCTCTTAATCCTGCGTTTTGAACCTTAAACATTTCCTTAAAACTAACCGGTCTAAGTTACAACTTAAATAAGACCCGTTAGGAATCTAATAGGTTAATAAAATCTTCGTTCCAGATTGAGATCCCCAGTAGAGGTACTTGTGCTTGCTGATATACGGCTGAGTTTAAATTGCATTTTAAGCTCAGGTAAATACTTTTAACTTATTTTCCGTTATACGGGCTTGGGATACGGTATTATAAAAATACCGCTTGGTCGGGTGTAGAAACCTTTTAATCGGAGATGATTAAATTGCATAATCCCGTTTTAATCAGTATTGCTTGATAACAAATAACATTGGGGGTTATTGATCGTGTCCTGGATATCCTTGGCTCATTTAAAAAGTGTAAATGGCCACAACTTAAGCACAAGGTGTAGGCATAACACCTCATGTTGCGTATGTAAAAGATATACTCACTCGTGAGGTAACTTCTTGTGAGTTTATTTGTGGTGTGTTGATTAATTTTGATCGGTTTGTTTAATCACCGGCCCTAAATGTTGGACAAACATGTAAATCTGATACAAGATTGTTATTAATATAATTGTCCCAAGATATAAAAGAATATTTGTGCCTTGTACATTTAAATCAATTTTCATAAAGATTTTCAAAAGAGTCAGTTAATTGTATTTACCAGTGTAAACTGACGTATTTTCCAAAAATGTTAATTGACAGGTACTGTACGTAAATTGGCTGGGAGCTCAGGGCGTTAATAGGGAATCCTACAAGTTCTAAACGTCTAAAGTCTGTTGAACTGTGTTTATATTTCTATTTTAAGATCCGCCTGTGGATCCATCTTACAATCCGTTTGTAATATTTGATGTTACATTCGAATCGGGTTGTAATATATTTACTTTAGACTTCCGCTGTGCATTGAACTGTAATTATTTGACTATGATGATATCAACTACGTCACGATACTCCCCACCGGGCCCACCGGTAATACATGGAAATATCGGGGTGTGACATTCGCAGTGTTCCATACTTCTTTTTCACGAACAAAACCGGAGATCCCCAAGGCGAGATGCTTGGCCTTATAAATCCTTTATCCAACAACTCTTGGAGTTGTGTAGATAATTCTTACATCTCGGATGGCGCAAGTCGATATGGTGCCTTGGCTACAGGAGCGGCTCCTGGAACCAAGTCAATATGGAATTCGACTTGGCTTTGCGGAGATAATCCTGGCAGATCTTCGGGAAAAACATCAGGAAATTCCTTCACCACTGGAATGTCTTCGAGTTTCAGCTCCTCAGCTTTCTTATCAACAACGTGTGCCAAGAATGCAACACATCCTTTCCTTAAGGACTTCTGCGCCTTCATAACCAATGTGGGATGTCGCAATCCACCGCCTTTGGGGCACAGCGTCCCTGCATCAACTGCGTGAAGGCCGCGTACTATAAGTGCTTCATCATCCGTAAGAGGAAGGCGAATGACTTTCTCATGACAAACCACTTCAGCGTTATCCTTGGATATCCAATCCATGACGACTACCACATCAAAACTAACTAAACCAACTGGTAGAAGGTTGATAGAGAATTTTCGTTTCCCCAAGTCCAAGTATACAACCCTTAATAGCTTTATCCATTTCGACTGATTTCCCATTTGCCAACTCTATAGCATGTGGGGAGTCGAGTTTACTTGTTCCTAAGCCAAGTATATCCTTAAGTTCCATAGACCTAATACCAAAGTCAGCGCCGGTATCAAATAGAACGGATGCAATGTGGCGGTTTATAAGGAACTTACTCGTAACTACGTTCGGGTCCTAGCGTGCCTTGCGTATTCCCTTCATGAAAATGCTCCCAAGAGCTTGAACTTTTCTTCTAACAGTCCTTCCGATAGTGCCCTTTTGTCGCCACATCCGTAGCAATTCTTGGCCTTTGCCATTGCCATTACTGTCCAAAATTCCATTCACATGTCTAATACCAGACCAGCATGCCTCCTTGCTATGCCCGGTCTTGCCCCAATTTCACACCTACGAGTCATGCACAGACCTGTGTGATAATAACCATATCTATCACACTTTGGTAGTTTTCCTTGGTAGTTTTTATCACCTATCTTGGTCATGACAATGCCTTGACTTTCCTAGTCGCAGCGGTTTCCTTATGTTTGTTGTCTGCTTTAGATCATTACTTGGGATGTGTATACTTCCTCTTATTTCGCCGTTGTTTTCAGTGTTGGTTGCTTCATATTGGACGATTGCTTCAGCAACTTGTTGGTTCCACAGAGCTTCAGGCTCAGCTCTTATTGCAGGTAAAGGTTCTGATTAAACTCGGCCAACGTTTCCTCTGTTGTGGTTCCCAGGGTGTGAATGCATTACCCAAACGATGGGGTGCACCACGGGATAATGAGGGTGGAAGTACTGATGGGTGCGTCGGTGTTATAATATGGGTAGAAGTGTCTGACACGAAGTAGGCAAAGACATGTTTCCTACTTGTAAGGTGCTATAGCAATTATCTAGGTATTGCCCTACTATATGAAGGTGTGAACACTTAGAAAGTTTTGGATGGGTGGTGATCATTAGGTTGATCCGCAAAGTCCACCAGGATTTCCATGCACTATAAGTCGTTATTACGTGGGCCCCCGTAATAATAAATTGTCTTGCACGGTCACCCCAACTTTCTCTCGTTCAAAGTAGATGATCAACCACAGAGGGGACACTACTGTCCTTATACCTCCGACAGGGAAAGGACCATTATGGTGGTCCACGCGCCATCATTTGTTATCGCTACGCGCGTATAGGCACAATGCTTTAGATGTAATAGGAATATGGGGAATTCCTGGAAGTTGGAGGGGCACCTTCAAGATGAGTACTTCATCTTTCTTGATTGGACGGGAGTGTCGTCAATCTCGCTTCGTAAAAGCCGCCGGGGTCTTGTCTCACTGATAAGGTCGTTGTCCAAGGTTTCCTCCTCCACCTCGCCGTCACTGCCGTAGTCAGGCACCTCCGCATTCAAGGGGAAGAACAGCCATATTCTACAGAATCCAGCTCGGGGCCTCGTTTGGTAATCAGCCATAAGCTCCGCAGTGTACGCGAGGTTGATAATCTCATTGCACAAGTCAAGAACAATAATAGGATTCGAAGTCGAAGGTATCTCGTCAATAACCATTCCGTACACATATATGCATATATATTAATATATAATAACGTTACTTAGTATACACAAGCAAATAAATGCTACATGTCTCATATAACTCTCGTTTGTTCTTTCCTTTGAAAAATGTTGGATTCATGGATCTTGGCACTTTTTGTAAATGCAATGAAAAACCTTTTGTAAAAATGTTTTCGTGAGAGAGTCCTAATAATTGTAGTCTAGACTCGAGAAGGAATCCTAGTTCACTACAATCGAAGCTCTGATACCAAACTGTCACACCCTGACTTTTGCGGAAGCGTATGATGTGTGACTTGCTCAATATCATTGCATTCAATTATAATAAACAACTATATGATTTAAAACAAGATGTTCATCCATTCATAAGATTGAAATGTTACAAACACGAGCCATTTAAGTTTCAACCAAAACCCTCAAGTTATGATACAAACAAAAGTGGATGACATCTAAACTTGAAATTTACATCTTGAAAACAACACCAGCGCCCAAGATCCAACTTGTTTCCTGAAATACATGTAAGTTTTGGAAAAACGTCAACATAATGTTGGTGTGAGTTCATGCAGTTTTTGTATAAACATTTAAGCATTCGTTGTAGAAAACATGGTATGTAATTGTACTGAAATATGTACTTCTGTAAATGTAAGGAAACCGAGATCGCTAATGGTTTGCAAGGCCATTAAGATGTGACACGACATAGGAAGCATCCAAACCATAGGCATTTTTAGTTGTTGATTCACAACTGTCGATTCACGACTAGAGACACAAAAGCACTGCTTGGTAAAAGAGTGGCCAAGAGTGTGGTTGCCTGAAACCTATTAGATCTAACCTTTTGTTCTGCGGTCTTGGTATGTAACTGATTAATGGTGCTTATGGCACCCTATTCGTGACATGATCTAAGGTATCATTCCTTAGTTTTTGTATTCAACATACCATAATACATGTATTTTCCCCACGTTTAAAAAACTAGTAAAAGTTTAGAAGTGGGGACATGAACTCACAACTTTGTGTATCCTACGTCGTAAACTTCACCGGTTGGTTTTGTAGCGTCATGACCTATACGTGTTCTATGTATGTTAGTCACTAGACTTGTATCACACAAGTACAAGTGACCATCTTTTGTTTATGTATATGTTCTTTGTATGTTCATTCTTTACGAGGTTGTACCCTTGTTTGTCGGGTCTCGCCCATTTGTCATGCCTTTGCACTTTATGTATGTAATGTATTTTTGTAAATATATATTTTACTTCTCAAACATATATTCATTCATGTAGTCCCTTTTCACGTAATAGATGTTAAAAATAATTTATATTTTTAACTTTTCATGTATGTTACTTATATTATTTTCCCAAAAATAAATATAAGTATTTCGTAAAATAATATTCTCAATATTATTTTTGTACAAGTATTCTTAGGAAAGTATACTTGTATTTTATGTAAATACTTGTGTATTTTGTATTTTTCACCAAGAATCAATACTTTGATTTTTAGTACTTTCCGGAATTATATTTCTTAAAAACAATATATTTTTAAGACTTGTAAGAAATATATATATATATATATATATATATATATATATATATATTGTCATGGTATAAAATATATATAATCATTCTCGTTATTCACCCGATTTTTGTATATTTGTATACGTATGTATTCTCATGTAGTTGTATGTGTATTTTTGTATTCATACTCCTTGGGAGTATTTAGTGTATTTTCAAGTCCTTAATACACAACTACATATAATACACACAATATACACTTAGCACAAAATTTGGTGATCACTAAATATATATATTTTCCCCAAAAATATACATTCTTAATATTGATTTTAACTTGAAGAAATCACCATTTCTTGACTTGTAATTTTACACAAAAATTAGGGAAACCTTGTTAAATATTTTTAGGTGAATTTTTAGGGAATAAGTTTCACCAAAACTTATATTTTCCTAAGTGTCAAAATTTTATAAAAATTTTGACATAGTTTCCCCTAAAAATACAGGTTTCCCATGTTTTCAAAACATGTGTTTATTTTCTTTTCAACATCAAAACAATTTTCCAACAACAATCATCAACAATAAACACTAACTTCTTCATATGAAACATCATGGTGAACTTGTCTCTTGTTAAAATGTGTAGTCTTTTAGATCTACACTTTACATATTATGATCTTTCCAAAAATAAGTGTTCTTTTGTATTTTAAACAAACTTATGTGAAACTTTAATCCACTAACTCATTCATCCATGAGTTTTATGTTTTCAAACCTTGTAAATCATGTTCTAAAACTACTTTTATGTTTATTAGAATGATCATCATTTTTAATATCATGTTTAACCATGGATCTTTCAAGATCCATGTTTAATATCTTTAGGTCCTTCAAAAACAAGCTTTATGTTATATTTTAAACAAACTTTTTATGAGTTTTAGTTTCAAAAATTAGTTCTACACACACTTTGTTCTTCATAATTACAAGTTTATGTGTAAAAATCCATTTTTCATTTCACATAATGCTTCATATGTTCATCTTCAAGTTTAACCATGGATCTTTCAAGATCCATGCTTAAACTTGTTAGATCTAAGCTTTAACATACTTTATCTAAACATAAACTCAAGATATAATATCAACAACATCAATACATACTCTAAAATTTCATGTAATCACTTATTTTCTTCACGAATATGTTAGATCTTTTCATTTTTAACATTAGAAGTTAAGTTGTTTAGATGGTGAAACTTGTACATAACATAAACATGACATAAATTAGCGATCAAAAAGCTTACTACTAGCTCTAATGGCTAGGGAAGTGGCACAAAAATGAAGATGATGAATAAGGAAGAAAATGAGAGGTTAAAAGCTCCACAAGGTGGTCCTTCAAGTTCTAGCACCATACACCTTCCTAAATGGCCTCCATACGCCTTCTAGTAAGCTTGGATTGTGAGGAAATGAAGTGACAATGAATGTGTATGTGAGTGTGAAGTGAGCCGTGAGTTGGGGAGGTTAGGAGGAAGAAGATGATGTGAATGAGAAATGTGATTAGTTTAGGATTTTATAAGATCTTCCAAATATTCTTATGGTATATTTGCTAGAATATTCCCCAACATAAGATCAAACAAAATCAAATGAAATCAAATAAAATCCCATGGTGGGACCCTTGTCCCAACCGTCCAAGGAGGTAAGGGGGGGGGGGGTAAAGTGTAATTTTTGAGAGGTTAAAGGTTTAAAGTGCAAACAAGGGGGTTTAAGTTGGTTTTAGTGTGTTTAGGGGTTTTTATGATTTTTAAGGTGTTCTAGCACCAATATGTCACACCCCGACCACGTAAAACAACAAATCGTGGCGGAAACGTCGGGGAGTGTCGTAACAGAATCATTGTTTCACAACACATGGAATTTAGAATATTGTTTTATTACATAAAAAATTACATTGTCTTGGAATTTGATCAACAAACAGTACAATTGCCATTCATGTTTTTATAATTACTAAGTCCCATGTCCATCCTATGTAAAGCAATCAACAGTCATCACGAAATAAAACCTGAAACATATGTGAAAGTAAATACGTCAGCATAAAAATGCCTGTGAGTAACATAGGTTTTGTGAATTAGATTCATGGCTTTGGATCATATAAGAAAAGATTATATGTTTATAAAAGTAGCCATGAATCCTTGATAAAAGTTTGGTTTCTAGAACACTTTGCATTGATATAAAAGTTGTAGTATACATAAAAATATACCTTGGTTTTAAGAAAGTCGGATAAGTAATATATTAAAATATATTTTAGTTTCAAAACAGTTAAATAGATAGTATATCAAATATACTTTAGTTGTTAAAATAATAGTTTTTGGTAGTATATCATAAGTATACTTTGGTTTTGTAAATAACATATCAACTATGTTTTAGTAACTAACAAAATATATGTTGGATTTGTACATAGTATATCAAATTATACTTTAGTAAATAATAGCATATCAAATTATGCTTTAGCAAACAGTATCACGTTGGTAGTATATCGAAATATACCATAAATCGCGATTTAGCAATACATTCAAACCTTAGTGCATCAAACTACACTTTAGAGACTATAGAAATACCACAAAGGCAAATTCTATTTGGATAAAATTCGGTTTCTGACATTCCATACAACAGGAATGGGGTGTCTAGTCCTATAGCGCTATATCGTACTACAAATCGGCTTGATCATTGTTAATGAATGTATAAATATCAGTATAAATAAACAATTAGTTCTAACAAACCTTAGAAAATCAGTCGTTTAAACCATAGATAATAGTTCAATTCGTCAAAAGATAGTACTTATACATGTGAAACCATATAGTCGAAATCATGAAAATAATGAATAGGCACATATGAATCACCCCAAAACATTTGAAAACGTAACAGAGGGGACTATGTACTCACCTTTGGGTGCTTTTTTATATGTTAACACAATCTCTCAAATTGTGTATTCGTCCTAAATTAAATAAGAACGATTTAATAATCAAAAACCCACAAAAATACATAAGTTTCTCCGATACTTAGAATTTTCACATAACTTTGAGATCTTCTCGAAAAGTTATTATTTTTTATTATATTGGTTTATTTATGTATATATGAGTTCATATACATATTTTAAGAACTTTGCGACTTGAACGATTTTATAAGTGACTCTCATCATGTTATAAGCAATATATCTACGATTTGCGCGTCGTAATATATATACTCAAACGTAACATACTAATAATAGTGTAATACACATAATCTTGTCAAGTATTAACATGTCATCATACACATATTATAATACACATAACACATTGTAACACATAAAATTAACCCATTAACAACCCATTCTAGTGTACATTGAAAAACACGTATTTTAGTGATTCGGTAACGTTTTTGGGCGCCGGAAGTCACGTATGACTAACCAAACACCTAGTAAACTTAATGTAAGTTAAAATACTTATTTTTATATCAAAAATATCAGTTTGGTTACTGATCTAAAACAGTTTTATAAAAATCATCCGAAAAGCCGATTTCTAACTGTTTTACCGCATAGTTTTGCATCAAACCTTACCCTAACCATCCCAAATCGAAACGACTTGATATTTTAACATAACCCATTTTATTTACTGAATAAAATAGTGGTTATACTCATGATAGTTCAGGTCTCACATAAAGCACATAAATCATGCAAATTTCACATATTTACCACTTTTTAAGCTATATGTACAACATGCAAGGCTATCAAACCTATGTCAAAGTTTCATGCCATTATAATATACCAAATGATATTATTTTTAGTGTTTATAACCTGTTCTAAAACACTTTTGTCGTACCATCATTTTTTATCATTTCTTGAGCTTTAAATCAACATGTATTCTTATGTACAAGTGCCTAAAGCACACTATCATATCAACATCATTTTATATGAATCTAAATGCAACAAATATGCAACTTATTCATGTTTATTTGCTGATATATTTGAACATTTATCATATCATGCATATATCATCAAAACCCTTGCATTTTAACTATCATTCAAAACTGGGCTATTTTTGGGAATTTTAATAAAGTAGTTAACTTACTCCAAAAATTCCCAATTTTTTACAGAATGTTCTAAACGATCCAAATATTATTGTGTAAAAATATCGAGATCCAATTCATTACCAATATTTTATAAAAAATCATTTACTTGACTGCAATCAGATTCGTCAATTTCTGACTGCAGTCCACAGAATAATTTATTTAAAATTCTTCGTAAGTCCGATTGATGAAATTATAGTGGGAGAATTACAACGACATCAGTGGTCATCCACAGTACAAATTTCATGAGCTAATTCTACACAGATTTCAAATTATGACGAAAAACATAACACACATTTTCTGTAGTAAAAACGCAGCTTTTGCTGCTGTACAAAATGGACCTTTAAAAATAGTAAACCACCTCGAAAAACTATGATTCCAGTGCCATTTGATTGGTTTTTCGAAAAAATATAATTTAGACTTCAGAAAATCGATTTTTCGATTTATAACGGTCCGTTTACAGCCAACTGAAGTTGGCTGTAAATGTTACTCAGCATGTTGTTATTCGCTTAAATGTTACTAAAACATGCAAGCAAATATCCTAAACAAGTGTTTATCAAGAAATCAAACTCCAAACTCATACACCCATAAACATCACCATTTTTATTTGTATCAAGACTCATTTCATTTTAGATTTCAAGTTTGTGAAAATTCCAAGATTCAAGAGAAAATTCAAATCATCAAGAACAACCAAGAATCAAGAGTATGATTTAAACATAAATGTTATACCTTCAAGATTCAAGTAAGTTGTTGGATGAGGTTTTGATGATATGGAGCTTGAAATCACTTGAAAGCACCTTGGAAACACCTTTGGATCTTCACACCAACTTGAATTTAGCTTGAAATGGGGTTGAATCTTGAAGAACAAAGTTGAGAGGTTGGGAATGAAGGTGGTGGTGATGGTTACGGTTATGGGGAGGAGGAGAGAAGGAGATGGAGTGTTGAATGAAGTGAGAAGTATGGTGTATTTATAGGATTTGAAAGATTTGTAATATCTAAAGAATCCAAGGGAAATCAAAATAGTATCAAGAAAGATCAAATTAGATCATGAAAGATCTAAGCAAATATTTGGTGGGGTCCCCTTATTATAACTGTGAATTTCAAGGGGGAGGGGGTAAAGTGTAATTTTGTTTGGTAAATTAGATAAAAACAGGTGTTTAACTGGATACCGGGTATTTTATCTAGCGTTTAAATCCCGGTTTATGGCGTTCTAAATTATTTTTATTATTCGATAAAAATAAACTCGCCAAAATATTACTGAAATAAATTTAAATTGCCGAGACTGGCTGCGTTGTCTGCGGTTTGCAGTATAAGCACTGTGTTGCGCAGTAACGCGCGGTACGCGCTTAAACTTGAAAAATAACGTTTTTAAGCGTTTTAATTTATTTTTCAACACGAACATGATTAAAAATAAAATTTTAATCATAACAGAATAGTTTTAGGATTTAAATATTATCCGGGCAGTCACCAACGTTCGTTTCACAGTTTTGTCGTAATTAGTTCTTTTAGTTCAAACAAACATGTTTTCGCCACACCGAATCCTTCGAAACTAATTTCTAAGTTATGTAAAGGGTATTTAGGGTATGTTTGGCTTATGTCACAGTTCTGAAGTGTACGTCGCGTTAACTGATTATGTTTACGTAACGGTTTATGATTTCACTTCCAGAACAGGTTTGAGAGTTCAGAATTGAACAATGATTGAAAACGTACTAATGTCACAAATAATTAAACAAATATTGAAATTAAAACGTCATATTTCATTAAACACAAAGTTGTTCGGAACCGTACAAGGGTTAAAATACACAGAAGTCACAGTCTCCCCTACTTTTGGAAATTTCGTCCCGAAATTTAATTAGAGGAAACTTCTGAAGGCTTCTGTGATGGTTTCGCTTTCGATTGAATCCCTCGAACCCTAAGTAAAATCTGGGCCATGTTTGGATTCTTAGCGAATTTGTCAACTGTCAAAGTGAAGTCCTTGTAGTAACAAAACATGGAGTTTCGAACTATGGACATAAGAACGTTTCTTATGAAGACTGTCATAGGAACTTGTGTGTGTTTGAAATCGGAATTGGAGAGTGAAAAATAAAATGAGATTGGTCACGGTTCAGGACTTCTAGTAACTTAAATAACGCTACGTTCGCAATGAAATAAGGAACACTTATATATAGGAAGTACCAGCGGCGTATCCACCATGCCCTTTTCTACATTTTTCCCATTTCGTTATTCTCATCACTATAGGTCTTACACATGACAAAACTTGCTGTGGTTTTTGTGCACCGAATTCCATAATTATGTTTGCATCCATAATTACGTAATTCCTTGCACAGTCCGCATAGTTCATTTCATAATGCGTAGGGGAAAGATCAATTGAATAAACATGAAGCGACTTGACTAGACCACCAAAGGATCTTTTTAACTAGATCAACGAACGATCTTTTTAACTAGATCAACACATGATCTCCTTAACTAGACCGTCGTACGATCTCCTTAAATAGACCACTTAAGGGATCTTTTCAATTTTATCATCACAGGATATTCCTAACTAGACCGTCGTACGATCTCCTTAATGTGCTTAAAAGCTGATTTTATCGGAATTTTTGCTGAATTATGCTGATTTCAGCATTTTAGATAAGTTTCAGGTGCTTTTTAGTGCATGGTTTGGCTTCCGGAAAGTTTATATGTTAACCCTCGTATCCACACTTGGGTTTTAATGTATTTTAGATGTTGGACCTACTCCTAGGCCCTAATTCTATTATCTAACTGCTTTCTGCAGAGCTGCTAACACAGTGTGTCTTACCGGTGAGTTTACTAGTCTTTCTGACGCAACGCAAAAAGTAATGCATAAATCAATATTTGAAGTATAAAATGTGCATGAATTCACATGTATAGCATGAAATCAGACTATGTTGACATTTAAGCACATAATTGCAGATATTTAATAATAATTAGATTGTACGGAAATTACCGTTTTTGTGCCAGTTGTCACATACAAAACGCCAAACTACTCTTCACTGGCTCTCGAATACCTTGTCGATCTTCTTTTAGTTACAACCTGTTTGCATGTCGATGCGTGGTGTCCATAGCCTTTGCAGTTCTGACACTGTCTTTCTTTGGCCTTGGGTTTCGACTTTGATTTTTTTTTCTCGATTGCTATCTCCTGTTTAGATTTCAGGCGCTTCCGAGATCCAGAACCTTTGGATTTATACCCAACAGTAACTCTTATCGGATTCGTCGTTTTTATATTGACCGGTTATCTCCGCAAATCTATCCCTAGTACTAGCGGGGGGGGGGGGGGATAAACAATCTGCATATCTTGAACCTTCTTCATATAAGATTGAACATGATCCTTGTATAAGGATAGTTCCTCTTTATTACCAGATAAACGGTTCAAAGTATACTTCGTTGAAAAAATAATCTCTCGCATCATACTTTGCACATCGGGATCAAGCTCGGTCATATATTCACGACTAATTGAGTATTCAGGATAGCAGTTTGGGGAAGCCTCTTTGTGCCATCTATTCAAAATGTATTGTTTTGGAAATTCCCTAATGTCCAAACTTCTCAAAACATAGAATTTATGTCTACATAGCAAACCAAACTGCTCAAAACACCTGCATGAGCAACTGCATGTGCAATCAGACTTACGGTACATTACCTGAAAAATGCCAAAAATAATATCTCTATAACGCCATACAGAGAATGTTTGTCTAAAAAAATAAAAAAACACAACTAGATATGATAAAACGCCATGTACAGAAAACTCCATATAAAAAACAAAACGCCATTGTTTACCTCAAATAAGGATGTACAAGGCTGCTGGAAGTCATTTATATAAAACTTAACAAACCCATCGGGCTGATCTTCGTAACGTTGATTTATGCAATCTGCAATTCCAATTAGCTCATCTTGAACGTCACAAAAATATTTTTTGTGTATATGTCAGCAGCTTGGCCGTCCAACACTTGGTAATTACTCTTCAACTGGGGTCGTTTGTATCAAGATTCATGATCATTTTTACGGTGAGTGTGACGCTGTCCTTCTATTGCAGTTTCGTAATGAGTCATGAACTCAGTAGCTTTTGAATTGCACACTTGACCAAAAAATGATTCTCACTCTCCGACCTCGATGTCGTTCGGATAAGGCCCGACAGCTCTTCCATTCTATAGTATGCAGGGATCCAAGATTCCCTAAGTGCAAAAATATCAGATAGCCAGTCATTATCTGCTAAATTGAACTCTCCGATAACCACTTCCCATTCTGATTCAAACTCTTCAACTGTAAGGATATCCGTCCACACAACACCACAAATACGTTCTTAGAAATTGATGGAATTGCATAGCCTAACAGCAACATATGTATTACACGAAAACGCCATGAAATATATATATATATATATATATATATCACACAAAGACAAAATGACGTGTGCGCGTATATACATATTTTTATAATGAAATTACACACGATTCGGTTTTAAATTTATGAAAGTGATTTATACTTCAACATCAAAACACACACGAAAGAGGCAAGTGTACCCCGTCATATATGTAGTAAAGTATCGGTAAGAACCAAGTATCGATCCAAGGAAGTGGGCTGAGGAATAATACTAGACCTTTGTCATTAAATTAAAGGAAGAAAGATAAGTTGTTGATTTTATAGAAACTAAAATAAGCATAAATAAATATTTATAAAGACATAAAAGACTCCAAATAAGAAAATAGATAAATAGCCTTGCTTTATACACAACCAAAGCATGGAAACTAAGTCGGTTTTGGCACTAGAAACATTTGGTCAATTCTTCATTTTCAAGACAATTAGTATCCCTTTCGGGAATCCTAACATGACAATTATTCGGAAAGCTAAAACGATAAACACACTTTAACCACCTAAAATTGTTCTTTAACGTGCAATTGATAAATGTCTATAAAAATCTCTTAAAAATAAGTTAGTCATCTCTTAGGAGTTTTCTAACCTCACTTAATCAAGGAAAGTGACACCGATAAATACAATGCAACCACCGAGACAAGCATAAACTAGATTAAATCACAACCGAGTTCATTTTACAAATCTTGCACATAAATTCACCAAGATAGCAATTTTGGTCTAAACTACTAACTAAGCTAACAATTAATGGCAAGAATTCATAACAACACCATTTAACCCGTTAAGGTCCTTACGTGACGGAAAGCTTTCTTGATTAACAATAATTACATTTTATTAAACCACTAACCATTTCTAGTATCATGGTGCACACATTTTAAACAAGTTAAACAAGTGAAGCATGTTCAAAGTCTACCAATACATGATTAATTAAGCTTCATCTTTCAACTATCTCAACTAACCATATACTAATCATCCAACATAATTACTTATAATCAAGAAATCAACATCAATAACAAGGTTGCAAACTAATCATCAAAGATTAACATAGAAAATACTTCCAAGTGTCATTACAAACAAAATTAACATACTAATGGTTATAATTAAGCAAGGGATTGTAGTGTTTTTGCCCGTAGGCTACAATAATACATAAAACATTAATCTAAATGCTTGAAACTTTAGCAAAATTATGGAAAGATTAGAGAACCAAACCATAAACAAGCACTAGATTAAGAATCCGGATGATAACGGAGCTAAACGGCACAATGTGGCTTGAATCCGGGTGAAAGCTAATGCCTCCGGAGCCTGAAAATCGCCTGAAGAGCTCCCAAAATGTCCAGAGTTACGAACAGAATGTTTCTGCCTGTTTTTTATAACATTTTGCGATCGCACGGTCGTGCCAATAAAGTGCACGACCGTTCACTTTTTGAATCATTGGAGTTACTGTTCACCATACCGCATGACATCATCAGATCTTGACCGGTCTTCGATCTCGCACGGTCGTGCCAATTGTTGCACGTGCGTGCATTTCTGGGTTCTGCTGGCATGACCATCTGCACTGGTAGTGCAGTTCCTGGCTAGGCTTGGTCGTCGGGGTTGCACGGGAGTGCCTCTAGTCACACGATCGTTCCACTCCGAGAGAGGCTTGCACTCCTGATCGCACTGGCGTGCATTGCTGGGAAGAGCCTAGTCGCCGGATTTGCACGGTCGTGCCATTCATTGCACGGCCGTGCCAAACGCCTTGGTCAGAATCTTCACAGAATGTTCGCAGCTTTGTCGTTTCGTCCGGAAAGTCCTCGTTTTCACTATCATCTTGATTGGCATGCTGTTTTAGGCCTGTAAACAAAAGTATACCTGATTAAGTATCCGATTAACGGTTTTACGGCCGAAAACGCATAAAATGGGGATAAAATGGGGGACTAAAATATGTGTAAATTGGTGAATATCAAATCTCCCCACATTGAACCTTGCTTGTCCTCAAGCAAGCAAAACTAAAATGCAATAAAAACTAGAATCTAACAAGAACGAGAATTTACAAACTATCTACTAAAACAACTACAAACGGTTAGCCGGTTTTTCGAAAGACAACATCAAAAGAATCAAACCAAACAAGCACATTCAAATATGTATATAGATAACCAACAAGCCGTGACTTCACTTTCAATTGACTTAACATGCTAATCTTCACACACCTCACAATGTTCACATACACTCGGTTTTATTTATGAAACATACATAAAATGTGTATGTGCAAACACTCAATGCCATGTCGATGAAACGTGTAATATCATAAGCTTGTCATAAGATCTCATCTCCACCAACTAACATGCGAAAAAGTGCAAATCAAGAGGTCTTTACGGGTTTTAACGATAGGCTTGGGCGAAGGGTATGGAATGGGAATTTTAAAGTGACGAAATGGTTAAAACTCGGTAGGTACGTTTAATAAGCGCAAAACAATAAAATTATACATACATACGCCTTAAAAATGCGACTTTTGTGACAACGAGCTCATCAACGAGATTTCATCATTTAGCATTCAAAATTGCTCGAATTTTGTCGAATTCACCCTATTTTAGGGTGTTTTATTTTCTGGTTTTTTTTAACACAAAACAAACGAATGGATTTATACAATGAACAAATAACTACAAGAAGCGCTAGTTAAACGATGATTATAACCGAGTTTTAACACAAAAGGTTTAAAATATAAAAGGCTAGATTTGGCTAAGTGGGTGATTGGGTAAACAAAGGGAAACACGGGGAAGGCTCGACATGGTTAATCCTAAGGGGTAATGTAAGGTTTACGGGGAAACACAACACAAAGAACAAGGATAACAACAAAGGGGGTTTTCTAGGTGCCTCTATCACTTCTACACAATTTCGCAAGTTCATGGTCTTAACAAGCATGCTAGTGACAAGTTCTAAATTACACATGACATCCGGCTCACTCCTACATCCGAAATGAACAAATATATAACAATTTTAAGGCTCAAATATGCTCACATAACGGAAGGAATGGGTAACAGTGTGAAAATTAACATGCAAGTCTTTCTTTGTTTGTCACGCTTTCTAGTTTTCTTTTTTCAAAAATTATTTGGCTTGTCGGGTTTTTATCATATCCGAAGCTTTCTAAAACACAACCAACCGGTTTATTTACTAAAAATATATACAAATTACTGAAATTTTTGATTGATTTTTTTTTATTTTTGATTTTTGATTTTTTTTAAGGACAAACAAAGTTAACAAGTTAAACCCCTCCCCACACTTGAACTTCGCATTGTCCCCAATGCGAAACCCGAAATATAGAGATAAAGGAGAATAATACTCCCCTGAAGATGATTTTGATGAAACGAGACTTCAAAGCTGATCCTGTGATGTGCTCCGGTCCAAGACGTGCTTCAAACATCTGTAAGATATCACAAGGCACAGCAAAACAGAACAGAAGGCATAAACAATATAAATGCAAACAAACCATAACTTACATAAATAAAGGTACTAAATCTCCAAACATAGACAAGACAAATAAACTAAAGTGTCTGAAAAGATAAAGTACATATCCGAGGGTGTTTGAAATAGTAGCCAAAATGAACACCCGATAAACAAACTACTAAAATAACAAAACCACCAACCAACAACTCTACCTACTCCTCGTCATCGTCACCCGCTTCTCCTCCCGTGCCTGATGGGCCTGCCCCTCCATAACCGGGTGGGTTCCCGTATGGGAACTATGGGGGCTCCCCAAAGTAGTTCGGGAATGCATTATGAAGGCCCCCGAAAAGGTATGAGAACCCAGCCTGCACCTCCTGGCGCATGAAGTCTTGGTTCATCCTAATCGCCTCCTGGTTCGCCTGTAACTGCTCCTGACTAACATGCAGCCGCTCTAAAATGGGCCGCTGATGCTCGTGATTAACCTGCAGCTGCTCTAAACTGGTCCGCTGATGCTCGTGACTGATCTGCATTTGTTGGAACTGGCCATAGAGCTCTGGATACGAAGGAATGCCCGGGGGCCAGTGCTGATGCTGTGGTGAGTAGTGCTGCTGTGGTGAGTGTGGTGGTGAGTGTGGCTCATGCTGCTCGTGCTGCTCTCCCATCTCTTCATCCTCATCCTCAGCTGGGAGTGGAGGCAACGGGTCCCAGACCTCGTTGTTCAATCCCCTCAACTGATCCCCGTGATCTGTCTCTGCAATAAGCCCCATCGCCTTCAAGGAGGGGATATCAACATATAAACCCTCGGTCACCAAGGTAAGACCCTGAAGCACCTCATCAGTCATTAACCCCAAGTTGTAGGCGATCTTGGTCACATACTGACCGCCACGTATTTAACTGCTGTTGGTTCTTCCCGAACAATTCACAAAGTACTCCGCCATCCGCGCGGCGAGGTTGATGTGTACCCCCTCCGCTAGCGCATATAGAAATATAAGATCCGGTGTTAGACAGTTTCCCAAACTGTCCATGTGCCCGCATATGGTATGGCTGAAGATGTGATGCATGACTCTATGCAATGGGTCTCATAACCTTGAAGCCTTTGACATCCTAGGATCATATGGGTATCCAACTGCAATTTGAGCCCAAAAATCGCCCAGCGCTTCCTCGCTTGGGAAGACGAACTGATCTGTAAAGAATTCGGAATACATGTCCTCATTGGTGTAGATTCCTAGTCTTCGACCCAATCTTCTCACTGTCCAAGTATGCCAACGTCCACCCAATCTGAAACTTACCCTATTCTTGTAGCGGAAGTTGGGAACTTTATGCGCTTTTGACTTGTCGTATAAATAGGTAGCAAAGAATTCAAGCGTAAGCTCTCGATAGATCGGGCGGTCAATGGCGACCAAACGCGAAAGCGGAATCGTTAACATGTTTTCGAGACGGTCGCGCTGATTTAAATCGATCATAACATCCCAGTCTAGTCTTCTAGGGATGCCAAACTGCCCTCGCCTATTCCACAATGAGTGAAGTTTTGGGATGCAAAGACTTTCCCTCTCGTCTTCGGGGTCGAATTGTAGGAAGGGATGATTCATCTGCATGAGGGAAGACAGTTAAAACAGGAGAAACAGAAAAAATTTCATTCGGAACAGCCGAACACACAGTTATGAAGCTACTGCGTCGCTGATATGGGCAATTGGCACGGGCGTGCGACCAGCCGCACGGTCGTGCGTCACCGAGAACGAGCAATGGTGGTCGGCTTATGTCGTGACCGCACGGCGTGCAGTCAATCGCACAACCGTGCATCACCGAGACCATAGTAAATCGTCGAGAACAACCGGCACTGAACGACCGTTCCATACGAGGAACGACCGTGCGACCCGTTTTCTGCAGAATCCGAACCCCTGACTCTAAACTGCCTGATTTTTCCGAAAATAATCAAATG
Organism: Helianthus tuberosus; assembly: GCA_030545235.1. Classification (NCBI taxonomy): domain Eukaryota; kingdom Viridiplantae; phylum Streptophyta; class Magnoliopsida; order Asterales; family Asteraceae; genus Helianthus; species Helianthus tuberosus. Next base: position 180,015,928 of record CM060365.1, on the reverse strand, counting down.
TTTGGCAAACAGGGGTTGGAAATCCGACCGGATGCTCACGAAAAGCAACAATCTTACAAGGGTTAGGGTTTCGCTTGTGTTTATGAAGGGAACCCTAAAAAGCCTTGAAGAAATCGAACAAATCTAACCTAGAACGAGGATGAAACAGATAATCGACAAAAAAAAAAAAACATACCGTGCGAAAGGAACTGAGAAACCATGCAAAAAATCGTGCGATTTGAGGCAAAATCGGTCTGGAACGGCTGGTGCAGTTTAGGGTTCGCGACTTGTGAGAAATGACCAAAATGCCCTAAGCCATTCGCACGGGCGTGCGACAGTTCGCACGGTCGTGCGTATCCGACAACTTCTAGCCCCTGCACGCTGATCTCGGCAATGCACCGGGGTGCAACCCAAGGTGCTGGCTCACAACCGCACGGGCGTGCGGCCTGTGGCATGGTCGTGCGAGATCTGCAGATATGTCTATTTGCAGCAGAAAGCTGTTTCAGCAGCCGAATCGACCATTTTTCTCCGTTTTTACCATTCGCAAACTGTTCTAACATTATTCCCACATAGAACCTTCGCTCGGCATGTGTAAAAATAGTACAAACTTACGAAAACTACCAAACCCTCCTAAATTACGCTAAAACTACAAAAACATAAAAAAGACGATTTTACCCCTAAAGCGCCTAAGACGCTCTTGCTACATTTTTAATCCACTAGTCAGTAGCGTAGACTCTCCTCCCCACACTTATGATGTGTGCAGGACGTGGAGCTCAATAACCTCCACCGCCGACTTGATCGGCCCGGCAACGTAAAGCTTCAAATGATGACCATTTACCTTGAAAATAACACCGTCCGCGTTCTCTATTGCAACAGTCCCATATAGAAATACCTCTTTTACCGTGTATGGTCCTGTCCAACATGAATGAGGTTTTCCTGGAAATAAACGCAACCGCGAGTTGTAGAGAAGAACAAGATCGCCCGCTTGGAATTACTTATGGTCCTTCAAGCGTTTATCATGCAATCTCTTGGTGCGCTCTTTGTACAACACGGAGCTTTCATAAGCGTGTTGTCGTAGCTCATCCAATTCATGAATCTGAAGAAACTGGGCTTCACCTCTGGTTTTTAAGTCCAGATTTGCGGTTTTTAGAGCCCACATCGCCTTATGCTCCAACTCCACCGGTAAATGACACGCTTTTCCGTATACAAGCCTAAAGGGAGTAATCCCAATAGGGGTCTTGTAAGCCGTACAAAAAGCCCACAACGCCTCGTCTAGTTTGTCCGACCACTCCTTGCGGTTTGCACCTACCGACCGCTCAAGGATTCGTTTTAGCCCCCGGTTTGTGACTTCCACCTGCCCGCTCGTCTGTGGATGATAGGGCGTGGATAAACGGTGATGCACACCGTAGCGGGACAAAGCTTTCTCAAGCTGTGTATTGCAGAAGTGAGTCCCTCTGTCACTGATAAGCGACTTTGGTGCGCCAAACCGGGCGAACAAACTTTTCAAAAATCTCACGACCACCCTGGCATCATTGGTGGGTAAGGCCTGTGCCTCTGCCCACTTTGATACATAATCGACCGCGACCAGGATGTACTTATTTCCTCGTGAGGGGGGAAATGGTCCCATGAAGTCTATCCCCCAAACGTCGAAGACTTCACAAACTTGAATCCAGTTTTGAGGCATTTCATCACGTGCCGATATATTTGCCGCCCTCTGGCAGACATCGCACGCTTTAACCCAACTATGCGCATCACGAAATATAGTCGGCCAATAAAACCCGGAATCCAGCACCTTCTTGGCGGTGAAATTGGCTCCATGGTGGCCTCCGGTAGGTCCCTTATGACAATGGCGTAGAATGTCGGTCGCCACTTTTCCTGAAACGCATCTTCTGATCACCTGATCAGCACCCACCCTAAATAAGAAAGGGTCGTCCCAAATGCAGTGCTTGACATCCGAAAAGAATTTCCTCTTTTGTTGGTGAGTCAACCCTTTAATCAGAATCCCGCAAGCAAGATAGTTCGCAAAGTCGGCGAACCAAGGTAACTCATCGCATATCTCAACACCCATCAACGACTCGTGTGGGAAGTTGTCATTGATTGAATCCCAACGCGTGTCCTTGATGTCTCCATGCTCCAACCGAGATAGATGGTCAGCCGCTACTTTCAACGCACCCTTTTTATCTTGAATTTCGATATCAAACTCCTGCAGTAATAATATCCATCTGATGAGACGCGGTTTAGCGTCCTTTTTGCTGAAAAGATATCTGATGGCTGCGTGATCAGTATACACAATTGTTTTTGAAAGCACCAAATACGATCTAAATTTTTCAAATGTGAAAACAACAACCAAGAGCTCTTTTTCTGTCGTCGTATAGTTCTCCTGAGCGTCGTGAAGAGTCTTGCTCGCATAATAGATCGGGTGAATGTGCTTTTCTTTCTTTTAACTCAGAACGGCCCCTATAGCGAAATCGCTTGCGTCGCACATAATTTCGAATGGCAGACTCTAGTCAGGTGCAACCAAAATAGGGGCCTCAATCAATTTTTGCTTGAGAAGGTCAAAAACTCTCAAGCAATCATCTCCAAATATGAACGGAGCATCTTTCTCCAACAGATGGGTCATGGGTCTAGCGATTTTTGAAAAATCCTTGATGAATCGCCTATAGAACCCCGCATGACCAAGAAAGCTCCGTATCGCTCTCACAGAGGTGGGAGGCGGAAGTCGCGAAATAATGTCAACTTTAGCTGGATCGACCTCCATACCAGCACGAGAAATCTTATGTCCCAGAACTATGCCCTCTTTCACCATGAAGTGGCACTTTTCCCAGTTTAGGACCAGATTCGTCTCTTCGCACCTCTTCAACATCTTTTTCAAATTTTCCAAACAATGATCGAAGGAATCCCCAAATACCGAAAAGTCATCCATGAAAACCTCCATAGAATCCTCGATCATATCATGAAAAATTGCAACCATGCATCTCTGAAAGGTCGCCGGTGCATTACACAACCCAAAAGGCATACGCCGGTAGGCGAATGTGCCGAAGGGGCAGGTAAAGGTAGTCTTCTCCTGATCCTCAGGAGCTATAGGAATTTGGAAGTACCCAGAAAACCCGTCCAAGAAACAGTAATACAACTTCCCCGACAGACGTTCCAACATCTGGTCGATGAATGGAAGCGGGAAGTGATCCTTACGAGTAGCATCGTTGAGTTTGCGGTAGTCAATGCAAACTCGCCACCCAGTGACGGTACGGGTAGGAATTAGCTCATTCCTATTATTTGAGACTACAGTAATACCACCTTTCTTGGGTACTACCTGCACTGGACTCACCCACACAGAGTCAGATATAGGATAAATCAACCCGGCATCCAACAACTAGATCACTTCTTTCTTCACCACGTCTTGCATATTTGGATTTAACCGCCTCTGATGCTGTGCACAAGGTTTGTACTCGTCTTCCATCAGAATCTTGTGAGTACAAAAAGAAGGATTAATGCCCTTGATATCCATAATATTCCACGCAATCGCTCTCTTATGAAGTCTCAGAACCTCGAGAAGCTGCTTCTTCTCATCCTTTTCCAATGATGCCGAAATGATGACCGACAAGCGACACTCCTCGTCCAGAAATGCATACTCGAGATGTGGTGGGAGTTCTTTCAACTCCAAAGACGGTGGATCTTCAATCGAAGGTTTTGCTTTCTCTTCTTCTACATGGTCAATTTCTAGAAATCGCTCCGGACTCTGGGAACCATCGTCACCAATCTGATAGACTGGCTGCTCGAAATCGTGGCCCTCCTGCGTAATGCCAATCAGGTCCCCACACGACAGACGTGTGTCCGAATCAATCTCGTCAACAATGCCTTGAAAATGAGAGCACACACATGCGTCGACAATGTCGACATAGTAAAGCATGTCTACGTGACTTTGCGGATGCTGCATTGATCTTTTGATATCAAATGTCACGTGCTCGTCATTCACTCGGAGCGTGATTTGGCCAGCTGCCACATCAACAATAGTCCTCGCAGTATTGAGGAACGGGCATCCAAGTATCAAAGGAACTCTTAAATCTTCGTCCATGTCAAGAATAACAAAATCCACGAGGAAAACAAATTTATCTATTTTAACAAGCATGTTTTCAACAAATCCACGCGGATACTTGATTGAACGGTCTGCCAACCGAATGCTCATTCTAGTGGGTGACGGCTCACCCAGATCCAGTTTAGTAAAAACCTTATAGGGCATAAGGTTGATACTCGCTCCCAAATCAGCCAATGCATGGCTAACAGACATGTTCCCAATCAAACAAGGAAGCGTAAAACTACCCGGATCTCCCATTTTCGTGGGCAGACAGTTTTGCAGAATGGCAGAACAACTTTCATTCATCACCATACATGATATATCCTCGAGCTTCTGTTTATTCGAGAGGATGTCCTTTAAGAATTTGGCATACTTTGGCATCTGGGCCAAGGCTTCAACAAACGGTATATTTATGTGAAGTTGTTTAAACAACTCAAGGAATTTACCGTATTGTTCTTCGTTTTTCTGTTTCTTCAGCCTGCCCGGATAAGGTACTGGTGGAGTGTAATCTTTGACTGGCTCCTAGACTTGTGCTGTACTTGCTGGGCGTAGCCTGGCTTGCACCTCGTCCGGTGTATCAGTCGGGACCGCTCCAGTGATCGGTGATGAGTCCGATATGTCGGGTCGGGTAGTCTTACCACTCCTGGTCATGACCGCATTCACATGCCCGCGCGGGTTTGGCTCTGTATTGTCCGGAAGACCACCTGGGGGTCTTTCAGACATCATTTTGGCCAGCTAATCAACCTGGTTCTCGATAGTCTGAATCGAGGCTTTATGACTCCTCATTTCTCCCTCATGGGATAAAAAACGATCCTCGCTTTGTTGGTATCGTTTTTCTGCCAACTGATTTGCACTCGAGGAGCTAGTAAGAAGCTGAGCCATCATGTCCTCCAGCTTGGAACTAGGTTCAGGGGCCTGCTGCTGGGAACTACTCGCAGTGCCCTGATTCTGATATGAATATGGACGTTGCTGGCAAGGTTGGTTTTATGGTTGAAATTGCTGACCCTGAGCCTGTTGCGGCGCTGGAGCGCGCTGAGTAAATCCCAATGGGTTTTGATTGCCCGCATTCGCTCGCCACCCAAAATTTGGGTGATTCCTCCATCCGGGATTATAGGTATTGCTGTACGGGTTGTTCTGTGGCCTCGCATGATTACTCACAAAATCCACTTCTTCGTGGCCCTCATACACGACTCCCTGAAAGCATGCACCAGGCTCGTGTGACACTCCACACTGGTCACATCCTGAACCAACTTGCGCGGCTATCTGGGACTTATCGAATTTCGCCGCAAGAGCCGAGATTTGTGCAGTAATGGTCGTGTAAGCGTCCACAGCGTGAACTCCTGGGCGAGGTGCTGATGATGATGATGTAGCCCGGCCTCTATCTCCTTCGCGACGCGAGCTAGACTTCAATGCAGCTTTTTCAATGATATCATAAGCTTCATTCGGCGTCTTCGTTCCTAGATCGCCTCCTGCATTCACGTCTAATCTCTCCTGCGTGTTGTAACTAAGCCCTTGATAGAATGTCAAGACCAGTTGTCTCTTGGAGAAGCCATGATGTGGAACATCAATCAACAAATCTTTAAATCTCTCCTAGGCCGCGTGCAACGACTCTCCCTTGTCCTGGCGAAAGGTCACAATCTGGTTTCTCAACTTGGTTGTTTTCTCATGCGGAAAGTATTTCTGCATGAATAACTCCGCCAGCTCATTCCAGGTCCTGATGGACCCAGCTGGAAGTGACATAAGCCAAGCTCTAGCTTTGTCATGCAATGAGAATGGAAATAACCTCAACCGAACAGCATCCTTCGAAACACCTCTAATCCTAAACGTCGAACAAACAGCGAGAAAAGCAGCAATATGTCTTCTGGGATCCTCATGCTCACGCCTGTCAAACTGCACCGAATTCTGCACCATATTAATAATACTATATTTAATTTCAAATGTAGGTGCATCTATAGTAGGCTGCAGGATACTCGGCTCCAGGCCTGCCCCTCCGGGCTGATTCGATTCATTCAAAGGTCGCTCGTCGTCCGCCATGATTGCGTTTCCTGCTGCCCCTGAGCCCTCGGCTTCAGCGGGTACCACCTGCTTCGGCTCACCAGTTGTGAGTAGCAGCGCTACCGCGTGGGATCTATCACGAATACGCCTCCTCAGATCACGCTCGGGCTCGTCTGACGGCTCAACAGGATCGGGAGTGGGGGTTGAGGACATCAACCTGCAAACGAAAAATTGAAACAATGAATATTTTATTAATATAATAATGATGTTTTTTTTTCAGCTGAAATGAAACTGAATATTATTTTGAATGGGTTGAAAATTTTATAAAAATCCGAAAATAGGCCCGAAATTTTATAAAAATCATAACGAATCAAATAATCGAATCGGGTAGTGTGAAAATGATTGTTCGAAGCCGAAAACTCAAAGAATAAATAAATAAATAAATAAATAAATAAGTTCGAATTCAAACAAATAAATGGAATAAAAAATTCACAAGTGTACGAAATAATCTTGAAAACGAATAAATTGAAGAGTTAAATGCTTGGTTGGTCCATGTGGTTTGCAAAAATTGCAGACTTGGTCCTAGTGGTTTACTAATTACACGCGTGGTACCAAAACTTGTCAAAAATGAACTCGCTTGGTCCCCAGCCCTAACATCAGTTAAATATCTCAGTTAAATACATCTAAAATTACCAAACTACCCTTGATATTAAAAAACAAAAAAAAACAAAGACTAAAAAATATAAAGAGTTAATTGCGCGGATGGTCCCTGTGGTTTGTCATTTTTTCACGTTTAGTCCCCAACTTTTTAAAATTACATGTGTGCTCCCTGTGGTTTCATCGTTTGTTACTCGGATAGTCCCCTGACTGGATGAAGGTTAGTTTATCCAGTTAATTATGTGTGAAATTACTTAACTACCCTTTATACATATATTAAAAACAAAAATTAATATAATAAATAATGTGGGAACCATTCCTCATACAAAGAGTCAAAAACCCATCAGCCACCCATCAACCCACCGTTATCTCTCACAAACACAAATAGCTAGGGAGAGAAAGAGAAGAGAGCAGGAGAGAAGGGGGCTGGCTAGGGTTCCGGCGACTCCCACCGGCGCCATTTTCCGACATGTACCCTCCCTCGAGCCTTTCCCTTGTTTCAGTTCAAAACTCGTTAACCCATCGATGTTCCAAACCCCATTGACGGTGGTGAATGTGCGAGCAGAGAGAGGGAATCGGATGGTGGTTTTCGATGGCACCACGAAGGCTAAGGCTCCGTTGTACATGACGGGGGGAGATGATGGGTCAACAATGTCAGTTTAAAGGTTTGGTGGCATACCATATCTCCGATTAGGATTGCAAGCGTGAACTCCGGTTAAATCCGTTGACTGAGGTAAATATGGATTTGGTAGTGTATCTGATTTTGGTAACCCATTGACTGAGATAATCATAATTAGCGTTTGTAGGAGGTCGCCGGAGAAGATCAATTTGCTGGTGAATAATGAGTGGGTTTGTGGTGAAGTTTATTGGGTTGGTAGGCCAGCTCGTATTAAAGATGGTAACTAACATTCTCATCAAATTATGTTATAAAAGTGGGTTTTAAAAGGTTGTTCATGGATCATGGATTCAAAATCTAGAATGATATAAGTGGATTTTTATATATAACCAGAGGTTAAATGATTTCAGGTCGCCAAAAGTCACCGGTCACCGGAGTTGGTGAAGAGATTGGGTTGTTAAGCTGGCCCCACATATTTATTAGTTAATTAGTTTTTAATAATAATGGTAATTTAGTCATTTTACATGGACTTGACTGGATAAACTAACCTTCATCCAGTCAGGGGACTATCCGAGTAACAAACCATGAAACCACAGGGAGCACACATGTAATTTTAAAAAGTTGGGGACTAAACATGAAAAATAACAAACCACAGGGACCGTCCGTGCAATTAACTCAAATATAAATAAACAAAATTTATAAAGTATTATTTAATACTTTGTGGGCCCCACCTCCTTCTTCTTCTTCCCCAAACCACCACCACCATCTCATCTCCTCCACCAAATACCCCCACCACTGAACTCCCACTCACCACCGCATTTCTGCCAGAAAAAAGAGATGGACCCATCCCCATCATCTTCTTCTTCACCTCTCTCTCTTAGGACCAACATAATAAAAAACAAGTTATGGAGCAGACGAGACGAGTTTGACGGTGGACCGATTTTTGACTACTTATTAGACTGTGTGATGCATACACCATATGCCTCCTGCTGCTAAATCACCTCAGTTTTCGAATGTTAATTTCTAATTGATTGCAACATACCCTTAACAGTTGCAGAGAGATAACCATTCAAATATTTCATGTAATTAAACCTTTCACATTAATTGCATCAGCATTGGATATGTTCTCGGATATTTCATCCATTCAAAACTAAAAACATGAAAGCTGGTAATCAATTTATCTGGTCAACATCATCCATCATCGAGCTACACCTTTAAACTTAGCGTGCATCACCATCACCAATTAGAAACCCAGCATCACCACCTCCGCTGCAAACGACCAACACTCTCCACCATAACCATCGTCACCATCAACTACCCACCGCTACTCCGACCACCGTAAACCACCACACAACCACCACCATCGCTATCCCCGCCGGTACCCACCACACCGGTCGCCGCCTGTGTTGCTGCCGCCACCACCGTCATGGCTCTGCCACCACGCTAGCTGCCACAACCTAATATAGAAAATTTACACATGTGTAAAAACATCTAAAAAGAATGATTTTGAAAGGAGAAATGAATTATTTGATGTTGTAAATTCTTTTTCTAGTGTTGTATCTTAATTAAAATGAGTTTTGTATTAAAAAAATTGGTTTTGATTGGTTTTTTCTGTCGTTCTCACGTTCTCACAATATTTAGCGTTCTCAAGATAACCCTCCCATATATATATATATATATATATATATATATATATATATATGAGGAGTACTCGCTCTATTTGAGTGTTTTTCAATTTTTTTTTATTCTGGTTCATTAAATTGTATTGATTCACTCTGCTCTTGTTATGTAACCATCAATCATTAACGCTTTCAATGTGGGGCTAACCCACTTAGTAGAGACACGTGGCTCTTTAAGGGAAGGTTGCAGGTTCAAACCTAACCCACTTGGTAGAGACACATGACTCTTTCAAGTAGTTTAGAATTATTGGTGTAACAATTACCATTAAAATTAATTATCCTTTAGCATGGTATCGGGATTGAAAACGTCTGTCATTCGTCTAGGTTGATAGATGCAAAAGTATCAAAGTAAGTTTATGTGACGAACATATAGTAATTGGAAGGGTTAGGTACCGGTGGTCGGGACGTCCTTTCTAGGCTGGCTATCATATAAATCCAATAATGGATCAATTTGCCAATCTGGGGACTAAGGATGAGAGTACTAATACCTATTAGGCCAAAGCATGTCACACCAAACGTCACATAATATAACAACACTTTGATAAGTCAATGTGTCCGTGTTAAGTCATGGATGCCCTCCAACATCATCTCATATCACCCCAACTTTAGGTTCATACATCAATTTCATGATTTCTTCTTTATGGGTTAAGTGTATTTTAATGGGTGAACATATGTAGACCATGAGAAAGCTCGGTAATTACGGGGGCCCACGTAATTACGAAAGTGACGCATGGAAAACATACAAAAACCCTATTTACGTACCAAACCTAACAATTTTCAATATTTCATTATGAAATATCAACTTATCATAAATTTGTTTCTATCTTCGAGTTTCAAATGATTTTAAGTGTTTTTGGTTGGTTATATTTGTTAATGTGATGTCGCATTTCGACTTTTCATTTTTTCGCAAATCATAAGTTTCACATTTGTCACACTATACATTGTGTCACTAATTTCTACTGGCAGGTTGTTACTTTTAATCTTGTAGATGTTGGCTAGACGTCACCGTACCGGGAAACATGCTGGAAACTCCAGCCGACACATGGCGGCCCAAATTGCCGAAGAGATGGCCGCTGTAATTCCAAACATCGTCGTATAAGTCCAAGAAACCCTCAATAACCAAGAGACCCACGATGGAGCTAATACCTCGAAGTGTTCCTAAAAACACTTCAAATCATGTGATCCCCACACGTACGAAGGCACCGTTGGTGCAACCATTCTCTTCCTCTGGTTTGAGGAGATGGGGAGTACATCCCTCAATTGCGAATGCCCTGACAACGCAAGGTTCATTATGCAATGGGCCGCTTTTTAGGGAATGCACTCACCTGGTGGAATGCTGAAAAGAATATGTGTGGTGATGAAGCCATAGTGGCTTTGACATGAGATCAGGTGAAGGAGCTAATGACTAAGCAATTATGTCCTCGCCACGAAGTTAAGAAACTAGAGGATGAGTTCTGGGTTTTGGAAGAAGACATAGGTGATAACTTCGCGTACAATAAGCGTTTCCAGGAGTTGAGAAAAATGTGCCCATTGTCACACCCCAAACGATGGCAGAAACATGGAGTGAGACAGAAACAAGATTGCTCGAGACTTCATATCGTGCTAATGTGATAATATTTAAATATATCATGTTTCATTGCATATTAATAGAGGATTACATTGTTTTGAAATGGAAAAGTACAATAATTGCAACTTAAACTAATTCAACATTGGAATTACAAATAAAGAATTTAAATGCGTTTCTAAATCTACCCTAAATATCAAGCGTCAACATACATTTCCTGCAATATATATTAAAATAAAATCAACACAAAGTTGGTGAGTATACAAGTTTGATTACATAGCATACGTATAAAAGATTGTATCAAATCCAACATGACAATTTATATATTAAGTTGAAGCTAGCATGCATAACTATAGGCCAAACCCGAGTGTCCACTAGAACAATGTGCATCCCTCGTCATCGAAGTGAACGAGACCGTAAAGTTTAATGTGCGTCCCTCGACACCGAAGTGATCAAGACCGTAAAGTATGATAACTTAACAATACCCCAATGAGTGGTGTGCTACTCCTATAGTGCTATAATTGTTAAGGTGGGCTAGCTAAGTTAATGAAAAATAGAGTGCATGAAAGTATTCTAGCATAAACAACCTAAGCGTAGCAAATAGTATGTTTGGTGGATAGAGTGATTGAATATGATTGATTGTGCGTATTGTGAGTTTTGATAGTTTATACATGTTACGCCCAAAGTGCATTAAAGCTTAATAAGGGTCAAGTATACTCATGGTTTGTGAAGTAATTTCCACTTAGCGAGTTTGACGAGTCTTGAGTTTATGGAACACCGAAATTACCCTAAGAGGGAAACGAAGGTGTGTGAGTTGCGGTTTTGTTTAATAGATTGGATACGGAATTTAAAAGTTAACATATTACGGATGTAAATCAAGGTACCATGAGAATGGTCATGAAAGGAGGTAGGATGAATTCCATTCATTTAACCTCATTATATGAAGCACCAATGCACAAAATCATCAACTTTGTTGATGATTTCGGTTGGTCATGAATAAGAAAGTAATAAGTGATACGTGGTTGAAAACCGGTGTTTGTTATTGCATCACTTGATGTTTTTACATGAGTTTTAATTTCGGATAGCCTACTTTTAATCAAAAATGTGTTTTGCAGGTTTGATGAAGTTTAAGGAGCTTTTCGGGAGCTTTACGAGTCATCGGGTCGAAAACCGGAACACCGGGACGCATCACGGATCAACAGGGAGTGCGAGAAGTGAAAAATGGAAAGTTAGTGTTCAAGAGGTCGTCGGCGACGGGGTATAACCCGTCCCGGACGGGCTCTAGAAACACCCATCGGCCACTAGTACCCGTAACCAGTCACTTAGGGCGTCGGAAGAAAAATTCACCAGACGAACCCGTCGGCGACGGGGTCATGCCCGTCGGCGACGGGCAGCAGAATACCGAAACGAGATTTTTTGGCTGTTAGGTGCTGTGAACGATTTTTATTGGTCCGCGGGCATTCATTTCGGAAGTTACACTTCTTCTTGAGTTTTGAAACCATTCTTGGAGCCATTACCTAGTACGAATCACCTATCAATCAATCTACCATCCACAACACATCACCCGAATCAAGACCATCATCATCAACCATTCCTAATCACCAATTCCTCCATAAACCCTAATTCTCCATACTTCACCATTACCAATCATTCCACAAACCCTAATCATCCACCATTCCTCCATCCTTAAAGCTTCAAGATGATCTCCACCAAGTTCCAATCATCAGGTGATCAAGCTTCTTCAACCATGAGCGGCTAATCATCTCGGTTTCACCCCGGTGTAGGTAGTTGTTAAATTTAGGGTTTTGAATTGTTCTTAATTCAACTTTGTGACAACTTGTGTTTGATTTTTGAAACCATTGATAATAGTGTTACATTTGTTTCGAATTCGTAAATTGTCGAACGATGTTAAAAGTTATGACTTTACGAAATGGTTATATGTAATTGTGCATTGTCGTGGTTAGGTTTTACTTGTGTTGATTATAAAGTGCATTCTTGTCCGTTTTTCAAAGCGTTGATAGTTATTAGCACCTAAGTCACGGTACACTAAATCCGCTAATCATATACATTTGAGTTGAATCTAAAACTTGTAGAAACCCTAGGTTGACAATTACCGAAACCGGGTGTGAACCCTTTTTCTCATTATCGTTTATTAATCAAACTTTTGTGCAATCTTTAATTCTTAGTTGTCAATCAATTACACCAATTTCATTAGATTAAATTCACATCTCTCAATTAAACAAAATAAAATACAAAGACATTCTAGTAAGCTTCATAAATCATGACATTTATTTTAATTCAATCGATTCCACACACAAACCACATACTCTTCGTGGTTCGACCCCTTGCTACCACTAACTATTTGTTAAGGGTAATTTGGGCTTATAAATCTTATCTTTGACCGGAGCGCGACACTCCGATCAAATTTTGAGTTAGGTTTGTTGTTGTTGTAAATTATTTTCCACATAAATCAAAGTGAAGTAACGCACGGCTTGGTAATATTTTCATAAAAGTGGTAAAACTAGGTAACTAACAAATTTTGATGGTTGTGAGAAGCATGCTTCTACACAAGGGTTAGAATTTGTAGGTACATGATGTTGAGAGACAACCGTTTTTATGAAGAGAAGAGGAAGATGCGAGCATCAAGTGACTAAAATCAGGTGCATGCGTTTCCTTTTTACTTTGATTATTAGTTTAGTAATAAGTGGATTGTATTTTTGTAATTTATTTTTCCGGGGTGAAATTTTGGGAAGGTTAGCCGTGTCACATCCCTTGTGCGTTTTAAAACTCTAGTTCTTACACATTGAGGACAATGTTTACCTCAAGTGTGGGGATGGGGGAGTTGTAAAAGTTTTCGATTTTGACCCGTTCATTTAAATACTATACATTGAGGACAATGTTTACCTAAAGTGTGGGGATGGGGGAAAATTTCAAAAAATTTTCAAAATTTCTTGTTTCAAAAGCGATCTTAAAAGCACAAGTAACCAAGTCAACGAGGGATGTCACAACCCATTTGGTCTTTTGTCATGGTCAAGTTCAAATTAATAAGCATAACGGGTGGTTATTTATGAATAATTCGCCCAAGGAACTAGCATTTTATGCATATCACATATCATACCCTTATACGTGAGGTTTTGAGCCACTTTTATATCATAGATTTACATTTACATTTACATGTTTCTTTGTTTGAGTGGACCATTAGTCGCATTTTGTAGAACTTGCAACTTTTGATACGTTCAAGACCATAGACCGAATACAAGCATGAGAATGATTAAGGCATTAGGTAAACCTTTTCCTTTTACACCATTTTTATATCCTTACCCAAAAATTATCCCTTAGTAGCCAACTTTGAGCCTAATCCCTCCGTTTGATCACCCTTTAGCCAATGACCTTAAAACCTTTTTCTTTTATACCCGTGTGATGCAAATTCGATTATAGTAGCAAAGCTTTGATAGTTGTATTTGTTTGTTTAAAAAAAATAAAAGAAAAAAAAATTCAGAAAATGTACGAAAAAGAATGAAAGAGTATTGAGAAAAACACAAAAAGATGTGCTAGTAGTTTATTGAATAAAAGGAGAAAGTTCTTGCCTCATAGTTGATGCTTATATTTAGTTTTGTTTAGTTTAGTGGTTTGTAATAAAAAAATCGAATTTTTCATCACCTTAGCCACTTTAAAATATCCTATTTCCTACCCTTAGCCTAGCCCCGTTACAATCCTTAGAAAGACCTTATGACTTGTGCTTAGTATTCGTGATCGGTGGTGGAGAATGATTGAGTTGCAAGCCTATGCGGGTACGTGTTCTAATCGGTTTTGAGCGATTAAGTGATTGAAGTGCTAATACATTATACACATTAGCCAATTTTAAGCCGAGTGGAGAAAACATTGTGAGGGATATGCATGACTTGTTAGTTTTACGGGCGGGTTAATCTTGGATAACCATTATTATATGTGATTATTCACTTGACCGGTAAATATGTGAAAATTGTAAAAGGTTTGAACTTTTGTATGACAATAGACCTTAACCTTCGTCTCGGGAATGGGAAGTGTATTCGTTGTTCGACCCACGTGAAAGTGAAAAACAGATTTGCTTGAGGGCAAGCAAAAGACAAGTGTGGGGATGTGATACATGGTTGAAAACCGGTGTTTGTTATTGCATAACTTGATGTTTTTACATGAGTTTTAATTTCGGATAGCCTACTTTTAATCAAAAATGTGTTTTGCAGGTTTGATGAAGTTTAAGGAGCTTTTCGGGAGCTTTACGAGTCATCGGGTCGAAAACCGGAGCACCGGGACGCATCACGGATCAACCGGGAGTGCGAGAAGTGAAAAATGGAAAGTTAGTGTTCAAGAGGCCGTCGGCGACGGGGTATAACCCGTCCCGGATGGGATCTAGAAACACCCGTCGGCCACTAGTACCCGTAACCAGTCACTTAGGGCGTCGGAAGAAAAACTCACCAGACGAACCCGTCGGCGACGGGGTCATGCCCGTCGGCGACAGGAAGCAGAATACCGAAATGGGATTTTTTGGCTGTTAGGTGCTGTGAACGATTTTTATTGGTCCGCGGGCATTCATTTCGGAAGTTACACTTCTTCTTGAGTTTTGAAACAATTCTTGGAGCCATTACCTAGTACGAATCACCTATCAATCAATCTACCATCCACAACACATCACCCGAATCAAGACCATCATCATCAACCATTCCTAATCACCAATTCCTCCATAAACCCTAATTCTCCATACTTCACCATTACCAATCATTCCACAAACCCTAATCATCCACCATTCCTCCATCCTTAAAGCTTCAAGATGATCTCCACCAAGTTCCAATCATCAGGTGATCAAGCTTCTTCAACCATGAGCGGCTAATCATCTCGGTTTCACCCCGGTGTAGGTAGTTGTTAAATTTAGGGTTTTGAATTGTTCTTAATTCAACTTTGTGACAACTTGTGTTTGATTTTTGAAACCATTGATAATAGTGTTACATTTGTTTTGAATTCGTAAATTGTCGAACGATGTTAAAAGTTATAACTTTACGAAATGGTTATATGTAATTGTGCATTGTCGTGGTTAGGTTTTACTTGTGTTGATTATAAAGTGCATTCTTGTCTGTTTTTCGAAGCGTTGATAGTTATTGGCACCTAAGTCACGGTACACTAAATCCGCTAATAATATACATTTGAGTTGAATCTAAAACTTGTAGAAACCCTAGGTTGACAATTACCGAAACCGGGTGTGAACCCTTTTTCTCATTATCGTTTATTAATCAAACTTTTGTGCAATCTTTAATTCTTAGTTGTCAATCAATTACACCAATTTCATTAGATTAAATTCACATCTCTCAATTAAACAAAATAAAATACAAAGACATTCTAGTAAGCTTCATAAATCGTGACATTTATTTTAATTCAATCGATTCCACACACAAACTCATACTCTCCGTGGTTCGACCCCTTGCTACCACTAACTATTTGTTAAGGGTAATTTGGGCTTATAAATCTTATCTTTGACCGGAGCGCGACACTCCGATCAATAAGAATAAACCTACTAAATCTACAAACAACCATGTGAGCTTGCTAGTTGTATGCATCCCAAACATTGAAAGTGTTTAGGGACGTGATGTAGCCTTGTCCGTTTGATGGAATTTGTTTAAGACTTAGTGGTATGATAACAAATCAACAAGTGTGGTGGTGGAACAAGATTGGAGAGCCAAAGCTTCCATGGTTCAAACTTTCACCACAATACAAGTCTCACCATATTGAAGATGGTAAACTTGAATGGTCTCATCACTTGAAGGTTGTTTGAAACCTTGTCAAAACAAAAAGTTTAGAAGGTGTTTGCACCTCTAAACTTATAGCAATCAACCATACACAAGCTCCATAACCATAGGTTTGGTTAGAAGCAAGGTAGGTGCAAGTTTGTTTAAGTTTAAACATGTTTATAGAAGTTTAAGTAGAAGCATCTTCAAAACAGAAAGTTTGGGCCTCAAAATGGTGATGTACAACTTGGTTACACCTTGGTCAACCTTGAGTAACATCCATAGAGGTTGTCCAAGGAGTTTCGAAGCAAGAACAAGCAGAAAACATTGAGAAAAATAAAGAAAGTGAGTGTAGAACTCACTTATACACTTGAAAGTAATTTGCCATTAACTTGATATTCCTCTAAGTTTAGAAAGTTTAGAAAGTGTTTAGAGGGTTTGGAAAAGTGAAAACAAATGAATGGAGGCTTGGTTATATAGTAGAGGTTTAGGGTTAGTGTTTAATGGAGTTTAGATGTTGATTGGTGAGGAAAATATGTGAGAAAATGGACCAACCCGTATGAAGGAAACAAGTTTCTACGAATTAGGGCTCCTCGAGTCCTGTGGGGAGCATACCCTAAGCTCCCCCAGGGCGCTGTGTGTTCATTTTCCACAAAAGTTTGTTTTCTTTCATTTTGGCCCCTGAACTTTGGTTTGTTTGATATTTGAGTTACAAACTTGTGTTTTTTGCTACTTTTCAAGCATCGTAAGGGTATCAAAGTATGATGCAAGTGTGATATATGTATAAGTGACGTTCCAAAAAGTATAATGAGTATCGATTTCGCTTATGAACATGTATTGGATGATTGTTTGGATAACGAACAAGTGTGGGTATTAACATGATAAGTATAAAACACGCATTCCATTAAGATTAACGGCTCGGTTTATGAGATTGAAATACAAATGTAAGGTTTCTAAAAATAAATGCGAATACGAGCTTTCTAAAAATAGGAATACGGAAATACGAGGCGTTACACCCATACTTATTCACACCTCTCACTCGACTCCTAGAGCAATACATCAAGGGTTTACCTCCTATCATAAAGGATATTGTGGAAGGTAGTAGACCTGAAACCCTAAAGGTAGCTATGCCACTCGCTGGACAACTTACTCAGAATCGGATTAAATCAAAGCATCTGGAACATAAAGGGGATAAGGGATCAACTAGCAAGGCTCCAGCTGAAGAGCCGAAAGAGGTGAAAGAAATAAGGTCGAATCTCCATCCCGCTCTGGTTCATTTAAGAAGTGTAAGGGTAATGGGATAAACTATGCAGTTACTACAAACCCGCTTATACCAGCCACCCCACTAAACTAAGTTGCACCTACTGATCGTCCGAACAAGAAACCCTATACCGGTCCTCACCCATTTGATGTATTGTAAAATACATCCATTTATCGTGTATAGTTTGTATAATTTTCGTATTTGTTTGTTTAGTTTTTAGTTAGAATTCGTTCCTTTGATTAGTTTTTATGTTTTCAGGTCGTTGGTGCTGAAAGTCGATGAAAAGGATGAATAAACGGCTGATTATTAAGTTGAAACGGAAGTCGGTTCGTTGCATATATGAACTGTAGCTGAAAAACGAAGGAATATGGTGAAATTGAGTCGTCGCGTCACGCGACAACGAAAGAGAAGTATTGTGGCGCTACGCCACGATTTAAATAATATATTTATGGAAGAATACATGCTCGCGCTACACGACAGCAAGAGGAGGCCCCTGTCGCGCGACGCGACGGGGTGGTGTGTTGGCAATTCCTTGTTACGCAATCAGGGTTACGTATTTATTGATTCTTAACTTCAAACTTGACACAACTTACGAACTATAGAGCTTTTGGACGAATTTTCAGGTTCTTTGCAAGCGTTTTCGAGTGCTCGGAGCTATCGGTTGAAGATTTGAAGCTTAGGGAACCATCCTTGTTGCAAATCTGCTATTCGGGTGTCTTTTACCTTTGTTTCTTTCTTTGATTATGTTCTGTTCACTTGAAAATACTTTGTTTGTGATGTTTTCGATGACTTTGATTGGCTAAATTGTTTGAACTACCTAGACTTGAATGATTTGTTGTTAAAGTTTCGATTTTTATAATGGATAATAAATTTTTATGGATTGTTTATGAATTTTAGTTGACTTGATTATTGATTAGATGTGTTTGCATGCTTAATATTGTTTGAAAACTATTTATTGCTTCGCACAATTCTTGGTGACGGTCTTTATCACATAATAGAGTCGTGCTAGGTTTTAGATTTTGGTGAGTGTCTATATCACATAATAAATCTTTAATCTTTAGGGTTGAATTATGTAATAAGCCTTAGAAGTAATATTCGGTAATTAAATAATTTAAGTGTTCCACTAATTCTCAATAGCTGTGAGGTGCGAGATTATTGTTAGGTCTAAGTCATTAAACCGCAAGGTAGGAGCTTCGTTAGGAGTAAACATATTATTGGCTGCTGTCTAACAAGTATAATCAAGAAACCAAGTTTACCCTAGATTTAGGTCCTGTGAGGGAGTGAATCTTGTAGGGTACTTTCATAAACCCCATTAGATGTCCTGTGAGGGAGTCTAACCAACCGGTATTCATAACAACCTCTAGGGTGGATAAGTGTCTCTTGAGAAGGGTTGAGGGTCTTGTTTGGTATCTCGAAAGGTTTAGAACTTTAAGATCCCGGTTCCATAATAATTAATATCCTAATAAAATTTGATTCTAAAAGCAACCAGGATTCCAGTCTAGTAGTGCTTTCACCATTAAGTTAAAGTCCAAAGTTAGTTCGTTTTAGTTAATCTAGTTAATTTAATTTAGTTTTAATTTAATTGCAAGTTTTAGGATTATTTAGAACCCCCCCCCCCCTAAAAAAACATAAAATCAGTTAAGTGTCTTGTGAGTGTCATTCCTTGTAGAGTCATCAACGTAATTAATTAGAGTCTTGTGGGTTCGATATCCGGACTTACTTTACTTTACTAGAGTTGACCGGTTCATTGCCGGTTAGTAGTTTAGTCGAGTTTAGAGAGTCCAAAGTATTACTTTCATGTCTATTTTAGCTTAATTTTAGTTATTTTTATTAAACTACTTTTAGCACATCAAGTTTTTGCCGCCGTTGCCGGGGACTCTTGGCAATTGCGTTGATTACTTCGGTTGGACTTTTCTGATATCATTACGTGCTATTTGTGTTTTTGAGTCGTAGGAGTCTAAATAATTCTAGTGTCTTTTTATATTATGTTTCTAGTTTTCAGGTTAGTAAACTTCCACTTCGTCTTCCGCCTCTTCTAACTCTACTCTCCAATCTAAACCACCAGCCTTCGACTTCACTCCGAAGCCGTCACTCCATAATTCCCCACCACCCACCCGTCCTCCGAGTTCGCCACCCGCAGTCCAAACGACTGCAAATCAAACTGTTCACCAACTCTCCACCGCCGGTTTTACCGGTGCGAATTCACCCATCACTTTACCCGCCATCGACAATGAAAAGTCTTGGAAAATTACTTCGTACTTCATGACCGCTATCGCTACCTCATGTCAATATCATGGTCGTGATGACGAAGACGCACCTTCTCACATTAACCGCCTTTCACGCCTTTGTGGTACCTTCTCTATAGATGGTGCTAACCTTGATGCCCGTTTCCTACATGTCTTCCCTTTCTCACTTGCGGGCCGCGACCACCTAGCTTGATTCGCAGCCCGCGGGTACATTCACCACCTGGGCCACCCTTAGAGATGCCGTTTTAGACAAATGCTTCCTACCCGCCAAGGCATCTCGGCTTCATGATGCCATCCATTCGTTCCGAATGGAGCCTGACGAGCCTTACCATCTCGCCTAGGAGAGATTCCAAACTTTGCTATCCCGTTGCTCCCAACACGGTCTATTTGATTGGACACTTGTAAATAAATTCTACAACGGTCTCACTCCTGAGACTCAAGCCCGTTTCGACACTTCAGCAGGAGGCCACCTCGTGGGAAAGAAAACAGTGGCTGAATGCAACGACCTTTTTGAGAGCTTCGCCCATTCTGACATAGATCATCGTGCCATCAGCAGGAATTGCATTCCTGTGTCTAGTACCTCCTCGGCCGGTCGAGGGGTACACCAAGTTGCCTTGGATACATCGATGGTCACGACGATGGAAAACCTAGAGAAGAAGCTTACCAATAGGATTAACGAGTTACAAGCGAGGGTAGATAGGTGTGAGGTGTGTAGGGGGGTCACAAAACCATAGATTGTCCCACACTCACTCTTGAGCAAGTCGAGTTCATAGCAAACAGAGGTCCAACGAACCCTTTCAATAATTCAAATTTATGGTCCAATTGTCGTAGTAACAATAACACCTATCGTTTTTCCAATAGCCCCTGGTTTCCAAACAGGTTTAAATCAAAACAGGGGTCAAGGTTATTATTTAGGTGGGGGTTCAAATCAGCACGGTCAATATTCTGGTGGGGGTTCACAGGGTCAATTCACTTCAGGGGGTTCAAATAGGCAATATCCTAGTGGGGGGCCAAACAGTCAAGGTTCAAACAACCAAGACTTGGGTAGTGGTCTAGATGAAATAAAAGCGATGTTATCCCAAATACTTGTTAAGGATCAAGAAGCCCAAAGAACCTTACAAGCCACTCAAAGAACCCTAGAGGACCATGC
Source organism: Helianthus tuberosus (assembly GCA_030545235.1). Taxonomy (NCBI): domain Eukaryota; kingdom Viridiplantae; phylum Streptophyta; class Magnoliopsida; order Asterales; family Asteraceae; genus Helianthus; species Helianthus tuberosus. The sequence continues at coordinate 179,994,953 of CM060365.1, read as the reverse complement.
CACATTCTTAAAGAACAATCACTCGAACTTCTTGGACCTTCAAAGGCAAGTTGGTGACATCAATCGCCAATTGCAAGAAAGGCCTTCCGATCAATTATCAGGTAATACCCAACAAAACCCGAATGGCCAATTGAAGGCAATCACTACTAGGAGTGGTAGGTCGTTAAGAGAGGTAGTTAGAGAGAGAGTCGAGGTTGAGGACGAGGAACAAGTTGATGAGGAGATAGAGATGGAGACTCTTGGTAAGGTGCATATTAGGCTAGACCCAGCAAGTACCGCACACACCAAGGAGCCTCAAGTAGAGAAGAATGTAGAAAAACGACCGGTAAGGGTTAGACCGTCACCTCTAGTTGATCATTCAAGCGTGCCATACCCCGCCCGCCTTAAGCATCAGAAATATGCTAAGGAATATGGGCAATTTCTTGAGATGTTCAAACAGTTGAAAATCAATCTTCCGTTCATTGAAGCCCTTCAGTCCATGCCCAAATATGCTAAATTTCTTAAGGACCTTCTAAGCGTAAGGATAGGATAGGTGAGCTTTTGAACATTCCATTGACCGGAGGTTGTTCTTCGGTGGTCTTGAATAAGCTACCGGAGAAACTAACCGACCCGCGTACATTCACCATTCCATGCCTATTTGGGGGTACCGTTACTCTTGCTCATGCTTTAGCCGATCTAGGTGCTAGTATCAATTTGATGCAATTCTCTCTTTACAAGAAGCTAGGGTTAGGAGAGCTTATGCCTACACGTATGTCATTGTCCTTGGCTGATCGCTCGGTCAAATACCCACGTGGGATCATAGAGAATTTGTTAGTGAAGGTCGATAAGTTCGTTTTTCCTGTAGACTTCGTTGTTCTAGATATGGAGGCCGACGAGAGAGTTCCTATTATTCTAGGCCCTCCATTCCTTCGCACCGTAAAGGCAATCATAGATGTCTTTGATGGTAAGATTTCACTTCGTGCGGGTGATGAGATTGTCACATTCGAGATCAATAGGGCCATGCAACACCCTAGTGGTAAAGATGAGGATAGTGGACCATGTCATTCTGTTTACTTTCTAAACTCTTTCATATCATGTGTAGACACGTGTCTAGAATATATTAGTGGGGCCGACTTGGTAAGTGAGGGGGTTGTTGATGAAGAGGTTGAAGAAGAGCCCGTAGAAGAGGGGGATGAGTTGTGGGTTCCCGAGACGTTGGAACTCAATGAGATTAGTGATGAGAGTACTCCGTTAGATATTCCACCGCCCTTAGAGCTTAAGGTCCTTCCCTCACACTTAGTGTACGCGTTTTTAGATGAGAAACCGAACATGCCCATCATCATCTCTTCTAAGTTGACAGAGGAGGAGAAGGGGAAGTTAATTGAGGTGTTGAAAGAACTCAAAGTGGCGATTGCATGGAGGTTGTCGGATATAAAGGGGTTCTGGAGGAAGTTTACAAATCGGTAGTGCAACCGCAAAGACGCTTAAATCTGGACATGCAATAGGTGGTGAAGAAGGAGGTTATGAAGTTATTAGAGCCCGGGTTGATATACCTGATTTCTGATTCCGCGTAGCTGAGTCCTACTCAAGTTGTCCGGGATGATGGTTGTTATGAATGAGAAAAATGAGCTCATCCCATCACGCACTGTCACTGGTTGGCGAGTTTGCATTGATTACTGAAAATTAAATGACGCCAACTAGAAGGACCATTTCCCGCTTCCGTTCATTGACAAAATGCTAGAGCGACTGGCGGGGCAACAATTCTTTTGTTTCCTCGACGGATTTTCACGTTACTTCCAAATCCCCATTGCACCGGAGGATCAAGAGAAGACGACCTTTACATGTCCCGATGGCACGTATGTGTACCGACGCATGCCGTTTGGAGTATGTAATGCTCCGGCTACTTTTCAGCGGTGTATGATTGCCATCTTTCAAGATATGGTTGAGAGTTCGATGGAGGTCTTCATGGATGACTTTTCGGTCTATGGTAATTCTTTCGATCAGTGTCTTGGTAATCTTGAGAGGATGATGAAAAGGTGCGTTGAGACGAAGTTGATGTTGAATTGGGAGAAGTGTCACTTCGTGGTGACGGAAGGGATTGTTTTAGGTCATAAGATGTCTTGAGTCGGCATAGAGATAGATAAGGCTAAAATAGACACGATTAGTAGGCTTCCTCCACCGACTAGTGTGAAATCGATCCAAAGTTTTCTTGGTCATGCGGGCTTCTATAGGCGCTTCATTAGATATTTTTCCAAAATCACACGCCCCATGACCCGACTCTTAGAGAAGGATATTCCTTTTGTCTTCGACAAGGAGTGTCTTCAAGTGTTTGAATTTCTTAAAGAGATGCACGTGAGTGCACCCATTCTTATATCGCCTGATTGAAGCTTACCCTTTGAGCTCATGTGTGACGCGAGCGATTATGAAGTCGATGCAGTTTTGAGCTCAATGATGCCCAAGAGAATTATACCACCACCGAGAAGGAATTTTAGCCGTAGTGTTTGCATTTGATAAGTTCCGTTCTTACCTCGTGCTTTCAAAGACCATAGTGTTCACCGACCATTCGGCTTTGCATTGTCTTTTCCAAAAGAAGGATGCTAAGCCTAGTCTTATCCAATGGATTCTCCTTCTTTCCAAGTTTGACATAGAAATTAAGGATAAGCAAGGAGCGGAGAACGTCACGGCAGACCATCTTTCACGTTTAGAGGATCCGGTTAGGGAGGAGATTCGGTAGGAGGAGATAGGAGATATATTCCCTCACGAGTCCATTGATTTTATTGCGGCGAAGAAGGAGGGTTTGCCTTGGTTTAGTGATTCGGCGAACTACCTTGCAAATGGGTATGTGATGAAGGATATGAGTGCTCAACAAAAGAGGAGGTTGTTTCGAGATGCGAGGAAGTATATATGGGATGACCCATACCTCTTTAGGATAGGATGAGATCGCATACTTAGGAGATGTGTTGCGAAAGAAGAGGGGTTAGACATTCTTAGGCATGTTCACGAGGGGTTGATGGGAGGTCATCACGGTGTACACACTACCGCACAAAAAGTCTTTGATTGCAGTTTTTATTGGCTTACGGTAGTTGAAGATACTTTAGAGTTCGTTAGAAAATGTGATGCTTGCCAACGTACCAGCAATATCTCATCCAAGGACGAGATGCCCCAAATCCTATTCAAGTTCTTGAAATCTTTGATGTGTGGGGCATCGACTTCATGGGACCTTTCCCCTCCTCTAGTGGGAATAGGTACATCCTCGTGGCTATCCATTACGTCTCTAAGTGGGTTGAAGCTCAAACTTTGCCTACAAATGATGCCCAAGTGGTGGTGAGATTTCTCAAAAAGTTTTTCACGCATTTCGGTACACCTAAAGCCATTATTAGTGACCGAGGAACGCATTTTTGCAATGCCGTGATGGAGAAGGCATTAGAGCGTTATGGAGTTACACACCGTTTGTCCACCGCGTACCATCCACAAACAAATAGTCAAGTTGAGAACGCAAATCGAGGAGTTAAGAGGATTCTAGAGAAAACGGTAGGAAAAAGTCACAAGGATTGGTCAGATAAGCTTGATGATGCATTGTGGGCATTTCGTACCGCCTACAAGACACCTTTAGGGACCACTCCTTTCATGGTTGTCTTTGGAAAAGCGTGCCATCTTCTGGTTGAATTGGAGCACCAAGCGCTTTGGACTCTTAAAACCATAAACTTAGATCTTACCAAAGCGACAAGGAAAAGGTTCTTCCAAATTCACGAATTGGAAGCTCTGAGAGACGCAACATACGAGCGTTCACAGAGTATTAAGGAGAAAACGAAGGCTTTCCATGATAGAAGGATCAAGGATTTGAAGGATTTTAAAATCGGTGATAAAGTGCTTCTTTACAATTCAAGGTTTAAGTTGTTTCCTAGTAAATTGAAATTCAAATGGGCGGGGCCGTACGTTGTGAAAGAGGTGTTTCCATATGGTGCAATCGAGTTACTAAATGAGGCCGACAGATGCTCTTGGAAAGTGAATGGCCATCGATTAAAACATTACTTGGGAGGGCCGATCGACAACACCGAGAAGGAGGAAACTCCTCTCGAAGACATGCTAAACACCACCATTTAGAGCCTTGAGAGCAATCTCAAGTGTAGAGTTTGTATCATTTGTATCGAGTCGTTATTTGAGTTACTTCGTAGCTAATAGTAGTTTTTCATAGTTTTTCGTGTCTTTGCTTTGTGTGTTTGAGTATTTTGCAGGAATCATTACCAACAAGGAGCGAAAATTGCAGAGAAAACAGCATCCCAGGTAAGTTCCAGTGTTAGAAAATATTTGGGGTGAGTTTTGGGAAGCTTGGGTAAAAACTATGAAATTTCCTAAGGCATAAAGGCTGCAATTTTTCGAAACTTTCTGTTGAAAATGGCTTGTCGTGTCACGCCACCACAAACATACCTTTCTTGTCGCGCTACGCCATGCCTAGGTTCAAATAACTCATCTGACCCCTTCCCTCGCGTCGCGTGACATCAACATAGCTTAGCCGTCGCGTAACGCGACGGTAATATCTGAACTGGACCTTCTGACCTGGCCTGTGGCATTGTGCGAAGACAAAATGCATTTAACCTCACGCAACGCGACCTTATGTATGAATGAATTAAACACATATTTGCAGCTTGTCTTCCTCATTCAACAAAACCCTAATTTACGAGTTCCAAGCCGTAAACCACCATTATACCACTGATTAAAAACCATCTTTCACCATTCTTTCACCCACTTCACCCAAATTAACTCTCGAACAAAACTCACAATCGATTTCACCATTTAATCCGCTGATTTGCTCGATTTGGGAACTTGCCATCACCACTAAAAGTTAAAAATTTTCTTGTGCATTCGTCATGAATCTGGTATGTTTCTTGCTTATTTTCTTTACATTACTTGTCTAGAGTCTTGTTGGAGTCCTGTTTTGAATCATATTGTCGTTTAATTTCCGGGTCACATTTGAGTTGCATCTAGTGTAGTTAGTTTAGTATCGTTATTGGGTGCAGATGGTTTGGTTTGGGCTATTGAACGTTGAACTGATAATTATTGATTAATACCTTTGTTATATGTGAATAAAGTCTCGACCTTGTGTCTTGACATCGGATATTTTTAACAAGATAAAAACCTCCTTTCATTAGGCGGACTTTTTCAAAGTTAGAATATGTTTTCGATACTAAAAAGCTGCTGACTTTGTCCAATGGTTGGACAAAATGTTCGTTTCGGTAGGCACTTGATTTTAATTAGGGACAATTAAAGTGCCGAGAGGTGGTTGTGTACATTTAGTCATAGTTAGTGTGTCGTTTTTAGTTTAGTAGTTTGGTATTGGGTTTACTTGCACGTACAAGTTGATATAATTCGCTCGTACTCAATCTCCGTTCGGGCGAGTTTATTCATTACTTAGAAATTGTAAAAAGGTAACCCACGTTTTATTTCAACTTTATTTTCATAATTAACCGTGAATGAAATGTTATACTGTTGTTCTAATTTTAGAAAAATATTTTCAAAAATCCAAAAAAATTAAAAATACCAAAAATAGTTTGTGATTACTAATTGTTTGCATATTTTGTTTTGTTTAATCATTGTTTGTGCAAACATGTCTGGCGAAGTTAGTAGTGCTGGGGATGAGCACCCACGGAAAAGGGGCCGGAATTAACGTCCGAGAGGGGACCCGACATTATAGGTGGATGATCCGAATCCAAGAGGAAGGAAAATATAATATCATACTCGTAAAAGGATTCCGATTTACATGATAAACAGTAGGGCTGATCATCCGTTATTACAGTTTGAGACCGGTACAAAAGAAAGGGGGAAGTATGATAGGTTGAAAGATACCGAGTTTCTCGAGCACAGGATTATGGATTGGGAGTGGTTGGAAACTATAGGCTCACGACAGCGGGTTGAGCTAATTCTGGGTCCGAAATTAAGGGATATGATGAACTCTGTGTAGGACAAGTATGAAGAGTTGCTATTGGAGTTTCACGACACCTGGAAGCACAAGGAGGGTGCTTTTGCTCAAAGCAATGCGGTATCATTCAGTCTGGGTCATAAGGTTTTCGAGATGGATATCGCTCACTTTGCGGTTTCATCAGGTTTCTATACCGTTGAGGAGGTGAAGTCGCCGGGTTTTTCTACGAGCTTGAGGGGAGCATATTCGACTGCCAGAGATGTTAGTGTTGGGTCAGCTGAGTTGATGTAACACCTCGAAAATTCACGTCCTATAATGTATTGACACGTGTCATAAGCTTGAACGTGTGAAAGAATACTCTAGAGGGACTAAAGTTGACAAACATGGAAAGTATGTGAATATAAGGGTTCAAATTGTCAACAATGGATAAATATACTTTACAATAACCCTACATAATGTTTAAACCTTCAAACGAATAAATCATGGATCATACGAGGCTAAATATGAAAGAAAGTGAGAGATTACAAACTACAGGGGTTAAATGTGTCAACATGTTTAAAGTATACCTCTGAGTGACCTTTTAGCAAACCCGAAGTTTTGTAACGATTAAATATGCTCACTAGAATACATGATAAAAATTTCATCAAGTTTCGTTATCGTATGAGAAAGTTATGATCAAATTCGTATGCGAGGGGTTAAAGCGTAAACGTTGAAAGTTATGGCTTTTCGGGTGATAACCAAGTTAACCAAGGGCTTAACAAAGTGGGTATAAGACTTGAAGCCTTATAAGTCAAGTTGAGGGGCTCAAAATGCAAGAAACAAAGTTTGGTTGACCTTTCGAAGAGCCAAGAGCCAAGGATGCAAACTGAAAAAGTTTTAAAATCTGAAGATGGCCTCCAGGCGGGCCGCGTAAGGTCTTGGCAATCCTTACGCAGGCCGCGTCAGGCCCCCAGATGCAGAAAATCATTTTTGTTGGCTGTTCAGCCTTGGAACCGACTTAGATCAGATATTTTCACTTCATGGGCGACCCCTAAACATTCCTAGGCACTTAGGGACACTTGTGGATGAATTGTGGTCAGTTGTAGACTTAGATGTCAACAATCTATGGTGATTTAAACACTATAAAAGGCCACTAAGTTGCAACCATTTGATCATTCACTTCTTGTGCAATTCTGGAGCTTTTGGGAGCTTAAGAGCAGACACAAGACCTTCCTAATCAAGCATAGGACTTCAGTAAGTTTGCTTAACCTTCCTTAGTTAAGTTTTTACTTAGTTTAAGCTTAAAAGTCAAACCGTCGTAATTAACGGTTGACTTAACGATTAATCATTGTTGGTCCAGTGATTAGTCGAATTGAAAGTAGTTATAAGTTGGTAATTATGTGGGTAATAAACCCTTAAAAGGGTTCCCCTTGATTCCCACTCTAACTAGGTCAAATGTCGGGTCAAACTTGTGATTAAAAAGTCAACAGGATACTTAGTTTTTAATTTATGCATAATTAGCAATGTAGAACACATACAACCTTTTTGATCATTAATATAACTTGGTAATTAGTGTAAGAACATGTCTAAACGTGTTCAACCCGACAATTTTCTGTTTAGACCCGGTTCGGAACCGAAAGTCGCAAAACTTTGACTTTTGCTTTGACCTCAGTTCTGACCCGATTTAGTATGATTTGGAAATGCCTTAGAGCTTCCTTAGGACCAGGCTACATGTTAGCATAACCCTCCGTGGTTGGTTCATTGATTATCCGATTCGTTTACATGTTTCCGTTAATTGCTTAAATGTTGACCAATATGCCCTTTTGACCGTAAAACGAGAATTTTAGAAATGTGAAAGGACATAAATCTTTGCTACTGAATTATAAACATGTCCCTAAAATTTCACGTCAGTTGGAGGTCTAGATTAGGAGGTATGCTCATTAGCGTAATTATAACGCCTTTTAGTAATTAAACGGCGCAATTAGCATAAAGCCTATCTAAACCCAATTTTCGACACCGAACCTTTTACCCACTGATGTAATATAATATTTTGGAATTTTTGAAGATTTTTAATTATTTTTAACCTGCTCATAACCTACGGTTATGGCCTCGATTCGGTAAATACCGATTATACCCTTTTCGTTCATAAAATGAGTTCTACATAATATTTTGACACCAATCCAATTGCTACCGATTTTATATAATAAATAAAGTATTTTGAGCTTTATAACCTGATCAGAAAACTCAGATTTCTGGCATAACCCGGAAATCGATTAAAATGGCTTTTTACGCGTATTAAACGCATAGTTTGGGTTTAAACCCATTTTGTCATATAAGACCTATTACCAACTGATATGACCTATTAAAATAAGTTATTTTACTGATGTATTCGGACCCGAATCTCAGAACTTCATTTAATCTCTTTTATAATCTTTTAAATGACCAAAATACCCCTACGGGGCTTATATTGAGATTAAACTCGTTTTGGGCATAATGGAAGGTATCCTACTGATATCACAACATGTATAAGGCATATTAACTTAAGAAACCTGTTTAGGATCCATATGGTTACCCGATACGCCTCTTGCGCGTTCGGTTCGGTTTATGTAACTAGTTTGCATAAATTAGCCGAAACGGGTCAAACCTTATCATTTTCATTTCAAAATCCAGAATGTATTTAGTTTACCCATTTTATACAAGTCTTCACACTTGTTGGGTCTAAAACACATTCTATTCCGGTCTTCGCTTAATCCTGCGTTTGAATCGTATAATTCCTTAAAACTAACCGGTCTAAGTTTAGGCTTAATTAAAGACCCGTTAGTATTCTAATTGGTTATTTATACCATCATTCCAGACTAGAGCCTTCCGGTAAATTGTACCTACGCTTACTTAAGTGAATACGGCTGAGTTATTAAAATTCTTGCTATTTAAGACAGGAGCTAGCTCAGGTAAATACTTTTAACTTATTTTTCCCTTATACGGTCTTGGGATACGGTATTATAAAAATACCGCTTGGTCGGGTGTAGAAACCTTTTAATCGGAAATGATTAAATTGCATAATCCCGTTTTAATCTGTATTGATTGATAACAAATAACATTAGGGGTTAGTGACCGTGTCCTGGATATCCTTGGCTCATTTAAAAAGTGAATGGCCATAACTTAAGCACAAGGTGTAGGCATAACACCTCCTGTCGTGTATGTAAAAGATATATTCACTCGTAAGGCTGTCTTCTTGTGAATTATATTTATGGTGTGTCGATTAATCTTGACCGGCTTGTATTGTATAATCACCGGCCCTAAATGTTGGACAAGCATGTAAATCGGATACAATATTTTTATTAATAAGATTGTCCCAAGTATAAAAGATTAATTTTGCCTCGTGCATTTTAATCAAATTATAAAATATATTTTGTGCCACGTGCATTCAAATCAATTCTCAAACTCTTTTCAAAATGAGTCAGTTAAATTGTATTTACCAGTGTAAACTGACGTATTTTCCAAAAAGGTTAAGTGGCAGGTACTGTACGTAATTGGCTGGGAGCTCAGGGCGTCAATAGGGGATCTTGCAAGTTCTAGATGCCTAAAGTCTGTTGAACAGTTTTCTTTTATTTGATCCGCCTGTGGATCCTTTACTTTCCGTTGTAATACTTTGACATTACTTTATATTCGGAATGTAATATATTTATCTTTTGCTTCCGCTGTGCATTTATATACTGTGTTGTTTGACTATGATGATATCAACTACGTCACGATACTCCCCACCGGGCCCACCGGTGACACGTGGAAATATCGGGATGTGACAGTTGAGCCGGTTTTGGGCGACTATTTTGGACCACCCGTTTGCTACTACGAACCTTATCACATCGGTTTGTGACCCGGTCTATAGGTACATCTTGAAGATTTTGTCTACCACCTTAGTCGGCCGAAAGTCGAGGGAAAACAAAGTGAATTGGACTGCTATTTTTATTCTGATGTGTCGGGTGGAAAATCGAGATATGAATCTAGCGAGTGTATTAGCCTGGTCGTTCAGTAGGACTCGTCGTGGGGGTTCACGGGTTGCGTTGGATATGGGCCCGCATATCACTCACCTTGGGTTAAATTCGGGAGTGTTTGACAGGTATAGAGCTCAGTTTCTACACAAGGGGCCCACTACAGTTATTTTTGGGATGAGAGAGTTACAGGCTGTGGGTATTGCTACTTACACTGAGCCGATTGTGTGGGAAAATGTTAGAGAGGGGCCTCAGGTTCAGCCACAAGAGGGGCATCCGACTGTAGATGTGACAACTGCCACTTTCCGGTAATTTTCGTACACCTAGATTACTCATTTTTAGTTATACAGTTATGCGTTTTAAACATCCGAACTACATATTTCATGACATACATTTAGAATACTCATGGAATACTTATTTTTGATGTACATGATTCATTTTTATTGATTACATTTGAAACAGTTTAAACAATGTATCGAAACAACTAGAATAACACTTAGTGAACTAGTGTGCTGACAAAAACGCAGGATCCGCAGAAACCATCTTAATGACATCTTTAGGACTCAGACGCAAGTCCAACATCAAATATACATTAAACCCTAACTAGGAATGCAAGGGTTTGGTTTAATACCTTCCCGAAGTCCGATAACACTAAAAATTGCCCGAAAAGCACTAAAAGCGACAATTTCAACACTTTTCCGCAGAAATTCTGCAGAAATCAACATTTTAAGCTTTTTGCAACATGTAAAAGTCCTGTTTAACATAGAATTCATATGAGGATACCTTTGGGTATCATCCGAACCAATAACTACATCAATTCACACAACTTACACAAGCTTAGCGTTCGAATAACGACTAACGGAAACAACGCCAAACGATTATCCGAACAACATCAAATCCTTTTTTTTAGTAACCATCTAATGTTATTTGTATCATGTTGGTCTAATAATGGCCACTTAACACCTTTTAAACACTTAAACACTTGAACATATAAGGTTTCCTAATAAACTCTCAACATAAACTAACACTTTTCATCAAAGGAAGCAAGTTGCAAACATGACTCCCCCCCCCCCCTTACTCTCGGCCAACACCCCCCTTGTGGGACCTCCTTTTCTTTGCAACTTGGTAAAATATCCTAGATATTTACCAAGTTGGTTGCAAGTTGATCAAGTGGTGAAAGAGGTGAAATGTAATAACATCTAAGTTACCAAAATCACTAAGCACATTTCCATAACAATTCACCTTCTTTACACACACTTAAGACACTCTCTTAACATTCATCTTTTTTAGTCAAGAACACCATCAAAAACTTTCACATTTTAGCTTTTTTTTGATGATCAAGATGGAGCTTGATGGAACATAGGAGGATCTAAAGACACTACAAGTTGGAGAAGTGATTTCCTTCCATTCAAAAGCTTTCAAACACCAAGTTCAACATTTTTCTTTTCTTTGATAATCATCTAGATCATCCCTAGCCACAAGTGCTAGAAGTGAGCCTTCTAAAATCCCTTTTACCTACTTATTTATGTATATGTTGTTAAAGGAACAATTATTAACTAAACAATCATACAAAATAAGATGAAAATACAAAGAAGCAAACTTAAAATCATGATATAAAAGATTGTTTATGTTATGATTTAAAGCTTATTACTTGTATATTTGATCTAGTTATGATGAATATCATATGAATAACTTGTTAGATGATGTTTAAAAACATGATCTAACAAGTGTACATGAAAATGTTAAAAGGTTTATGTTAAACATAATGTTTATTGGATGATCATAATCTTTGATATTATTAAAGTGAATAAGGTTTTTCACTAAATATAATGCTTTTACAAGATTTATAAAAAGAAACATACAAGATGGGTTTTGTATAAAAGTTCAACAAACTAGAAGTAAAGTATGGTTTTTGAACTAGTAAACATATGTAAAGATCATACCAAAACCCTACATGATTATGAGTTCATCTTGTTAAGTTTATGTTATAAATCTCATGTGCTTTTTCTTAGAAATAAGATGAGTAAATTGTTGGTGATTTTGAAAAGAAAAAGATATCTTTTATTAAACATGTCAAAGCTTATATTTCAAAGGAAATATAACCAATTTTTTTTAGAAATCATATGTTATAAAAATTATCATTTTTGACAAAATCTTTACTAGAATGAAAGATTTGAAAGAATAGTTTTTATAAAAACAAAACTAGATATAAATATATATTTTTGAGAAAATATATATTTAGAGATCTTAACAACTTAGGTGCTATGTGTTATTTGATTGTATTAGTTATATATATGAAAGTTAGGAACTTGAATACAATGATACAAATAAACACACGACACATTACAACTAAAGTCTTATAAGACTACACATAAATACATCTTAAAAGCAAATTACGGACGATCCGAGTATTCGGACACAACTTATGGACAAATCGGACTTACGGACAAATAAACGAACTATATAAGTATTTTAGACTACAATTTATACTATATCAAAGACTTGATAAACTACGTTTTCTAAACCAAACAAGTAACCATATATTTTCTACACGTATACAAAATATATTACTTATGGTTTAACTTAAAAATGTATTGTTTTTGAAAAATATAAAGTGTTTTTGAAAAATATAAAGATATATATATATATATATATATATATGGGAGAGTATCATGAGAAAACTAGATCTGAATGAGAAAACTAGAAAACTAACTAAAAAAAAGCTAAAAAACATACTAATTTTTTTTTTACAATTTTTAATAAAAAAATCACTAGTTTTTATGCCTTGAAAAAAAATTAAAAAAAAAAATTGTTGTAGTGCACATGTGCATTATATGTGTACTACACATGTGCACTGTATCCGTAATAGTGCACATGTGTAATACAACGAAAACAAAAATTTTATTTATTTTTTTTTTGAAAATTTTTTTCCATGTATAAAAACTAGCAATTTTTTATAAAAAAATGTAAAAAAAAAAAGAATTTTGGTATGTTTTTTTGGCTTTTTTATTTAGTTTTTTGGTTTTTCTCATTTAAACTAGTTTTCTCATGATTCATCCCTATATATATATATATAGGAAGGTTCAAATGAAAACCACTAGTTATTACGAAAACTCGAAAACTAATTAAAAAAGCAAAAAAAAAACATACCAATTTTTTTTTTGCATACCAATTTTCGCAATATATTATATATAAAAAAAATTTGTAGTGCACATGTGTAATACTACACATGTGTATGTGTACTACAAATTTTTTTTTGAAAAAAAGGTTTTTTTATATATATAAAAATAGCGCTTTTTAATAAAAAAAATTGTAAAAAAAAAATTGGTGTGTTTTTAGGCTTTTTTTAGTTAGTTTTCGAGTGGCTTTTTTTTGGGGATGGTTCAAATGAAAACCACTTTTATTGCGAAAACTCGAAAACTAACTAATAAAGCCTAAAAACACATCAATTTTTTTTTATTAAAAACGCTATTTTTTATTTATAAAAAAACTTAAAAAAAATTTAGTACACATGTGCACTACAAAATTTTTTATTTTTTATTTTTGAATTTTTATATATATATATATATATATATAAAATATTACGAAAATTGGTATCAAAAAAAAATTTGGTACGTTTTTTTTTTGGCTTTTTTAATTAGTTTTCGAGTTTTCGCAATAACTAGTGGTTTTCATTTGAACCTTCCCCTATATATATATTTCCTAACATCTAAAAATATATTATTTTAGTGAAAAACTAAAATTATATTTTTGGAACAAATCTTAAAAATAGATTATTTTTAAGATGATTTTTATACTTTTTTTTACCAAGTATAGATTATATATTCTTATGGAATATATCTTAGAATATATAATTATATATAATCTAAGAATACAAGATCATGTATAATAAACACAAGTGTCACACCCCGACCACGTAAAACAACAAAACGTGGCAGAAATGTCGGGGAGTGTTGTAACAGAATCATTGTTTCACAACCATGGATTAAACAGTTTCGTTTTATTAAATTAAATGTATTACATTACATTGGAATTAGAAACAAAACAAGAACAAATAGACTTTCATTGTTATTAAGTCACTAAGGTGTGACACCTGTGTCACTGCGACCATCAAACGAATACCAAGTCAATGAAATATTGTATTTCATACTTGGGATCGGTATAAATATGTGTGTCTTTTGCACATATCATTTCTTGTTCGATTTCAAACTCTACATCGCTTTCTGGATAGTTATACGCCAACTGGTGCGTAAACGTAATCAGTTTAATGCGAAAAACACTCCGGAACATCAACATATTCTTAACATACCTTAAATAACCTCAACATAACTTAGAAATAAGTTTTGAAGGCTTTGGTATGGCAAAATCAAGTTTAATCGCTTACAGGGACTAAATTCAACAAACTGTGAAAGTATGACGATTCGTACTGGAACAGACATTCCGGAACATCACCATAAGTTAAACATACCATAAATATCCTTTACATAGCTTAGAAATAGGCTTTGAAGGGTTCGGTGTGCTAAAATAAACTTTTGGGTAATTCAGGGACTGAAAGCGTCAAAAAGTGCACAAGTTTGCATTTTCGCGCATAACTTACATTCTGAATACATCCGGACATCCAAAAATTTATGTAAGCATTAAAATATTTTATTTTAGTATTTGGCATTATAAAATTCCATTCGTCGCTTAATTTGGATCGTTTTTGCGTTCGATACGACTTCCGTCGTAATTAAGCGAATAACGCAACCGTACGACCAAACGAACCGACATCCGAGATGTTTTTGAGCATATTTTAAGTTCCCTATACTTTAACTTTATTTTAGAGCCTTGAAATGGGGTTAACGGGGCTTAAAAGTGCCAAAAAATCAAGTTTTACAAGTGCAAGGACCATTTTTGAAATTTCTGGCAGATTCAATGAACCTAGTCCATTTTGAAGTGTTGATGGTTTTAACCCATGGTTTTGCAAAACCATGGGCTGGTATTCAATGAACATAGTCCATATTAGGGGCTCCCATGGTTTTAGAAAACCATGGGCACACATGTAAGGTCCTGATCAAAGCTCAATTTTCGATGAACGATCTTAACGGTTCTTGAATTCCTATAAATACCCACCCTCACTTTCTCCCAAAGCACACTTGAATCTGATTTTGGCTCTCTAAGTTGAAGTTTATGCTTCATACCTGAGAGTAAATCGGATCAAGAGCTTGCGGGGACCTTCTGTAAGTATTCTTTCGTTCTTTTCATTCGTTTTTGTCGTTAAAGTCAAACTGCGTTTGACTTTCTGCTTTGACCAGTTTATGGCCAACGCGAAGTTCGTTTGAACTTCATAACGTTAGTGTAATCACGATGGTTATAGTCCCTAGTGACTATACCTACTGATTACCACGTTATCTAGGCTCAGTGACGAGTCGTAGTTTCGGCCAAAATGCATTTTCTCGCGTATTTTGTAACCAAACTACTCTAGGATATCAAAACCGTTTGTTTTGATATCAAAACCTATTTTCTAACTTAACTAAACATGTTCTAGCATGTTTAGCTCATCATTTTTTTTAGATTAGTGCTTGTGTGGAGCCGAAAGTCAAGCGGACTAAACACCCGCTTAGACTTTCGAACACGACCCGTTTGGTCGATCATTAGGATCCGACCAAACATGTTAAGTGACCATAGTAGCGTAGGGAATAACCTTCCGAGGTTATACCTTATGATCACTTAGGTTTGATTAGTCGCATGATAGGTAGTTTATATGCCTTAGGTAAATTACCAAAATGCCCTTTTTACGCCAAAATTCATTTTAAGCCTATGTAACATAATTTTTGATATCTAAATTGATTTAGCAACAATATTAGACATGTTAAGGCATATTTTACTTATCATAGGGCTAGTTAGGCATTCCGAACGCGTTTTACGCGAACGACGCGTTAAAGTAGCATAAGCTACCTAAACGGGTCGTAATGGGTCGTAAGCACTTAGATTAGGTTTCATTTTAGTATGTAGGCTTTGTTAAACCATATTACATGAGTTCCCACACTCATTTGGTTTACGAACCCTCATTCTATCCGATCCTCCGATGTAGGTCCGGTTTATTAACATGGTTACCTATATTAGGTGCCGTTTGATTTCGTGATCTTCTAGCTTGCTTGGTGGTTATCCTAAAACTTCTAAGCAATCTCAAGTGAGTACATAGACCCCTCTTTTACTATTTTCCAAACTGTTTTGGGGTAAAACACATGTGCCTACTTGTTACTTTCATGCTTTCATGTTTTCACATCATAAACTTGCTATGTTCATTAGTACACTATTAGTACATGATTTACATTACATTGTTTCGCTATGTATGTTTACTTAGCATACTTAGTACATTGTTTTACTTTACATTTCTGCTATGTATGTTGACTGAGCATGCTAGCACATTGATTTACATTACATTAGTTGCATATGTTTACTCAACATATGGACACATTGTTTTACATTGCATTTTGTTGCATATGCTCATCCAGCATATGAACACATTATATTACATTTTGAACCGTTTGTAACTATTTGACTATGTGAACCATTGTAACTATTTGACTATGTGACCCGTTGTAACTATTGACTATGTGAACCGTTGTAACCATTTGATTATATGAACCGTTTGTAACTGTTGAACCGTGTGAACCGTATTTGACCATACATAAACATTTCTACAATTGTTAAACTTTACATTTTGGTGGTTGTTTTGGGTAAGTGATTTAAGTAATGAGGCGATGTGTAATACGATAAAAACATGGTGGATACGCCGCTGGTACTTCCTATATATAAGTGCTTTTATGGTATTACATATCGTAGCGTTATTTAAACCATTTCAGTTTAGACATATTACATCTACAATACAATCTTGACATAAACATCGTTTTACAAATAACTTAACTTATACAAACTCATTTTACATGGTTATTCACTTAACCATACATTATTCTTTTATACATATATATCATTTGGTTTATTTATCACTTTTCAAATGACTTATGAAAGGAACCACTCAACAAGATTCATGGCTACTTTTATTAAACAGTTTCTTTAAACACAAGTCATGAATCCTATTTTCACAAAACCTATGTATCTCACAGGCATTTTTATGCTGGCGTACCTATTTTCACATATGTTTCAGGGGCTGTTGCATAGGATGATCAAGTCAAACATAGGCGGACCCGTGCCTTAGCAACTTAAAATGAAGCTAGAACTAGTTTAATTATGTTATGTACTCTTTGTTTCCTGTTTTAAGACAATGTAACTCTCTTGTTTGATAAATAAAACGTAACTTTAATTTCCATGGTTGTGAAACAATTAATTCTGTTACAACACTCCCCGACGTTTCCGCCACGTTTTGTTGTTTTACGTGGTCGGGGTGTGACATAAGGCCTCGTCCATTCCTATGTGAGCGTACACAAAAATCATCATCAAACATCATCAACTATGGTACCTGAAACACACGTGAAAATACGTCAGCATACAAATGTCGGCGAGTACATAGGTTTTATATGAGTGTCAGATTCATGGCTCATTTTACATGTTGCAATACTTATTTAAAAACCTTGTTTTGAAAAGTATAATATTGCGACATAATTAACCAACTCAAATCAAGTTGGTTATAATTTGCAAAATCTCTTAGCGATGATTCTTAATTCCAAAACATTTGTTTTATTAAATCAAATTGTAAAATATCTCATAAAAACTCGTTAATAAAACTCGTATGATTTATATTATTCAGAAAACATCCTTGTGTGACATTGTTTTGAAATCGTTTACCCAAGTGATCTAGATAACGCAACGATATATAATGTGTTAAAAGCACTTATATATAGGAAGTACCAGTGTCGTATCCACCATGCTTTTAACACATTACACCCGCCCCGTTTCCTAATCACTTCCCTAACCCAATGGCTCAAACAGTTACAAATGGTTCACATAAATCAAATGGTTACAAACGGTTCACATAAATCCAACGATTACAAATGGTTCACATACATCAAATGGTTACAAATGGTTCACATACATCCAATGATTACAAATGGTTCACATACATCCAATGATTACAAATGGTTTACATACATCCAACGATTACAAATGGTTCAAAACGTAAAACAATTGTGCTAGCATGTTAAGTGAACATACATAGCAAAACATAATGAAATCATGTACTAATAGTGTACTAATCAACATAGCAAGTATATGATATGAAAACATGGAAAGCACGAAAATAACAAGTAGGCACATGTGTTTCACCCCAAAACGTTTGGAAAACAGTAAAAGAGGGGTCTATGTACTCACTTGAGGGTGCTTAGAAGTCTTGAATAACAACTAAGCAAAGCTAGAGGGATCACGGAAATCAAACGACACCTAATATAGATAACTATGTAAATAAACGGACCTAAATCGGAGGATCGGATAAAATGAGGTTTCGTAAACCAAATGAGTGTAGGGACTCATGTAATATGGTTTAACAAAGCCTACATTCTAAAACGAAACCTAACCTAAGTGCTTACGACCCATTACGACTCGTTAAGGTAGCTTGTGCCACTCTAACGCATCGTTCGCGTAAAAATTGTTCAGACCGCCTAACTAGTCCTATGATAAGTAAAATATGTGACAACCGTCAAATTTGCATACATCCGTACAATTAATTAATATTGATTTATGCTTAATGACTGTGCTTAATTACAACTGATGACTTAAACTGTTTTCTGATTTCTGTATCATACATACATGTGCATCACATTTCATACTGTCACACCATTTATCACATACAAACTTTAGTGACATAAACGATGCACAAAGCACGGTTAGCACAGGGAGCGGATAACTCAGAAAATGCTGACGATGTTCAGTACATAGACAAACAGTGTTTAAAGACCCAGTATGGGCAAGAGACAAGGTACTACACTAGTATGGAGTGTAGGGAAGTAATGACCACAAACCTGCGTCACTAGGTGATAGTTTAAGTGTCGGAAAGTGCCTAAAACTTACCTAAAGTGCAGAATTCTGCAGAAAATTCAGTAATTCAGCATTTTAATACATTAATATTATGCAGAAACATGACTAGATGGTCCTGAATACTTTCCTAAGTGTCGGGAATTAAAAGTGTCACAAAAGGGTACATAACGAACACTAAACGGTATAATTTAGCACTTTAACGAACCGGTATCTAACCGAACAACCGAACATTACCCGGAACACCAAAATATTGCTAGAAGCATTGTTTTATTATTTCTTGGCTAGTTACGATCCCCGAACACCCTAACATACTGCATAATGCATCCTACACTTAAAACACTAGACTAATACACTTGATTTTCAACCAATCACCTACTCACCATTACAACTTACACTTGGACCCCCTCCCCCCTTATATTTTCGGTCACAAGGTGTGGCCCCACTTGTGATCTCCAAAATCCTACAAGATATTTTCTTTGATTTCATTAGATCTTATAAGATCTATGGAAGATTATAAGTATGGCACCTAATATCTCTAGACATCTTCATCATTCTTTCACTCACCTCACAACACCACACTCCACCTCTCTCATACTCTATCTCTCCCTCTCGGCCCTAGTTAGTGCCGCCACCACCACCACTTTGCAACCGCCATTCACCCATTTCAAGTTCATCTCCAAGTGCAAGAAGGTGTCTTGTGAAACTTGAAGCTTGTAGAATTTGAAGAACCTTCATCCATTGCTTTCATCCACCATCTTTGTCATCTTCAATCTATTGTGATCTTCCCTAGCCTTTGAGCTAGTTGTAAGCTTCTTGTTACTAGTTTTTTACTTCTCAATTTGTTGGATAAAAGTTGTAGTATATTGATTATCACAAGAACACTAAAAGACTTGAACTTGAATCATAAACATAAAAGCTTACATATGATGATATATGGATGAAATAATGTTGTTTAAGTATATGTATGATACTTGTTGATGTTTACTTGAGATTATGATGTTGATCATCATAAGGAGCTTGCTAGATTGTGATTAAACACATGATCTAGCAAGTTAGAGGATGATTATGTGCTAACACAAGAAGATCATCCTCATGCATGAGCATGAACTTGAAAATAAAACGATTTCTTGAAAAATAGTAAATAAAGTGAGCTAGTAACCTTATGAATCTAAGATTCATGAATGTTTTTCCAAGAAAACCAAGTCCAAAATATGATTTTGAGTAGAACTTGATTCTTACTTAAATGTACACTATTTTTGGTGTAAAATAAGTGTAAGAGCACTTTATTTACAAGAAGAGTTCAAAAGAATAATTTTTGTAGAATATGTTTACAAGTTGTAAACACATAGTTTCTTTAAAAATGAGATTTTTACAGAAGTAAACACACTTTAAAGGGTAACTAAACCTACTAAACACCCTACCAAATTACTACGAGCTTTTGTGAAAGTTCAAATTCATGATGTTATGAAAATTGTATAATTTTTGCACTTGGTAAGTGTAGATTGATTATTGATTGTTGGGATGATTTTTGAAAAGAAAATGATATGCTTTAATAGCATGGACACCTCCATTTTTAGGGGAAACTATGGCAAAATTTTCTAAAAATATGAACACTTAGAAAAATATTTACTAACAAGTATTTACAAGTATATTTTGATCATAAGTTTTCGATATAGACTTTGCCATAATTTTTGTAATAAAAATACAAATATTGGAGGTTGGTTTTATAAATAAAAATGGGTAAACATATATATTTTGAATATATATACATATTAATACACTTGTGTGATTATTTGTATACTCGGTAAAATGGTTATATTATTGTAAGGTAAAGTAGTATAACTTAATAAAGTACCGTGAAATTTACTATCCAAAACAATACCGTTACTTATATATTTTTGGTAAATACTATTTTGGATATGAAAGAATGAAAGTATGATTTTTACCAAGTTACATCATATTTTTTGATAGGAGAAAACGTATTATTTTTGGGAAAGTAAAAATATATTTACTTTGGTTTATTAAGAAATATAGTATTTTTTTTGGGAAAATATATATTTTCTTGGAATGTATTGTTTTGAATAAAATAAGGTTTATATATATATATTTCTAAGTGAGACTTAAAAATATATATTCTTTTGGATTAACACACCGGAATACGACGCCAATACATGGCTAGTTATACAAATACAAGAATACGGATAAACATGTATGTAATACCCCATCCTTGGGAAGGAAATACGAATACGAATACTTGAGAAGTATTATTTCAAAAATATTGTTTAACAATTATTCCAAAAATTAAAGTTAAAATAATTATTCCTTTAACAAGTGATTATAACTTGGAATAATATTGAAGACTTAAAGGAAACGTAACTCAGAATGTAAATACAAAGGTAAGGCACGGCCCGTTCCTCTAACAGACGTTAGTACACTGTAGGTAGTCGTGGTTGCTGACAGGATTTGAGTTACGATACTGAAGACGCAATACTGTGAGTTCATGTCCCCCTTTTCTTTTAACTGTTTTCAGTTTTCTACTTCGGGGGTGAAATACATGATACAATTATTACAAACGCTTTATACATGTTATGGTTAGCTAAGGAGGGTTACTACTGGATCATGTGAATGGGTAGGGCGATTAAGGCCATCAATCCTCATTGTAGGACCGAGGGGCATGAGTGATAGATCTATTTGGGTGTAGCGAGCCCCACTCCTGAGTCTGCTGAGTGGACCATGTGGTGACTATGTCTTACAGCCGGAAGCCCGGTGCGAAATCTGCTAGGTTTGAGTCTTCCTGCATCACTTCACACATACCATTGGCTTTGCAACCCAGTGGCGATCTCTTTTTCCTTATTGCTACATACCAGGGACTTACATACATACTTACAATGTTTTCACAGGTTTATACATACACACAAACGAACACATGAACTCGCTCAACTTTGTTGATGTTTTTCAAACTACATGTATTTCAGGGAATTTATAAATGGATCTGGCGGGCGTTGGAAGTTTTTATGCTGTGTTAAGAATAAAGATGTCATCCATGGTCTTTGAGTTTGGTTAGTGTGTCTTTTTCCTGGACGGGACACGCATTCCAAACCTTGGTATTATTCAATATCTTTTGAAGAGTTCTTATGAACTCATAAACAATTTGTACGGTTTGTAAAATTTGAATTTGAAGTCTACGTTTCAAAACCATGTTGTTATGTTTTAAACTTATTTAATGGATGACAAACCTATGGCTTTATCATATAGTGATGTTATGATTGAATGCAATGATATTAAGAAAGTCACACCATAATCACGCTTCCGCAAAAGTCAGGGTGTGACAAAATATGCCTTAACATGTCTAATATTGTTGCCAAATCAGTTTAGATATCAAAAATTATGTTACATATGCTTAAAATGATTTTTGGCGTAAAAAGGGCATTTTGGTCATTTACCTAAGGCATATAAACTACCTATCATACAACTACTTAAACGACGTGACCATAAGGTATAACCTCGGAAGGTTATTCCCTATGCAACTATGGTCACCTAATGTGTTTGGTCGGATCCTAAAGATCGACCAAACGGGTCGGGTTCGAAAGTATAAGCGGTTGTTTAGACCGCTTACCTTACGACCCTACATAAGCACTAAACCTAAAGTGACGAGCTAAACATGTTAAAACATGCTTAGCGAGGTTTGAAAACAGGTTTGGTATCAAAACAAACGATTTTGATACCTAAAAGTAGTTTGGTTACAAAATACTCAAGAATACGTATTTTGGCCGAAACTACGACTCGCCACTATGCCTAGATAACGTGGTAATCAGTAGGTATAGTCACAAGAGACTAAAACCATCATGATTACGCTCATGTTATGAAGTTCAAACTAACTTCATGTTGACCATAAACTAGTCAAAGCAGAAAGTCAAACACAGTTTGACTTTCACGCGAAAAACAACGAAAGAGGACTTACAACGGGTCCAAGAATGGAAGTTTTGATCTGATTACTCTCAGGTATGAAGTGTATACTTCAACTTAGAGAGCCAAATTAGATCAAATGTGAGTTTTGAAGCAAGAGGGTGGGGGGTATTTATAGGAAAACTTTGATGGCTTAGCCGAGTTGAACGTCTTGAAGTTGCAGGGGGCATTATTGTTGTTGAGAGCTTGGTTACATTGAGCAACGATGTTCGGGATTGCAACAGTCATTTGTTGCGTAATGACAGCTGCCAGCTCTTCAATAGGTACCTGATTTTCGCGTCGTGGAGGCATTCTAAAAAGGGGAAACAAGAGAGAAAACAAATGAAATGGCATTGGGTAAGAATAGGATGTTATAATTACCGACCAAAAATCATGGGTGACGGTCATTTGTTTGAACCACGAAGCAAACAAACGACACACAAAGGCTGAATCAAAGTAAATAGGTCCTCATAATGTATCGCGAAGACATGCTCACCTATAAGTGGACACTCACCCCAAGAGTTCCCAGGTAAGAGTGACTGGTCCGATACTGCGGATTTGTAAGAACACTCTAGCCTTAGACAGAAAGCTCAGGGTATTATGTAGCCCCAAACTTTGATGATAATTTGAAAACTTTGAAGGTTCGTAACCTTATAATAAATCATCCTATAATAGATGATTAGTTTTCAAAGCAGATTCAAATTTTGTGTTCTTATTGTGGTTGCTGCCTAAAGATAGGCAACGATATTATTTTATGACTAAACGCAAGTAAACTCGCGTTAGGGTCCTAGGAAGGTTATAGTCTAGGTAAAAGCATTACTAATAACCTAATTCCCTATAACCATTGGCTCTGATACCAACTTTTCTGTCACAGCCCGACCACGTAAAACAACAAAACGTGGCGGAAACGTCGGGGAGTGTTGTAATAGAATCATTGTTTCACAACCATGGATTAAACAGTTTCGTTTTATTAAATTAAACGTATTACATTACATTGGAATTAGAAATAAAACAAGAACAAATAGACTTTCATTGTTATTAAGTCACTAAGGCCTCGTCCATTCCTATGTGAGCGCACACAAAAATCATCATCAAACATCATCAACTATGGTACCTGAAACACACGTGAAAATACGTCAGCATAAAAATGCCGGCGAGTACATAGGTTTTATATGAGTGTCAGATTCATGGCTCGTTTTACATGTTGCAATACTTATTTAAAAACCTTGTTTTGAAAAGTATAATATTGCGACATAATTAACCAACTCAAATCAAGTTGGTTATAATTTGCAAAATCTCGTAGCCATGATTCTTAACTCCAAAACATTTGTTTTATTAAATCAAATTGTAAAATATCTCATAAAAAATCGTTAATAAAACTCGTATGGTTTATATTATTCAGAAAACATCCTTGTGTGACATTGTTTCGAAATCGTTTACCCAAGTGATCTAGATAACGCAACGATATATAATGTGTTAAAAGCACTTATATATAGGAAGTACCAGCATCGTATCCACCATGCTTTTAACACATTACACCCGCCCCGTTACCTAATCACTTCCCTAACCCAATGGCTCAAACAGTTACAAATGGTTCACATAAATCAAATGGTTACAAACAGTTCACATAAATCCAACGATTACAAATGGTTCACATACATCAAATGGTTACAAATGGTTCACATACATCCAATGATTACAAATGGTTCACATACATCCAATGATTACAAATGGTTCACATACATCCAATGATTACAAATGGTTCAAAACGTAAAACAATTGTGCTAGCATGTCAAGTGAACATACATAGCAAAACATAATGAAATCATGTACTAATAGTGTACTAATGAACATAGCAAGTATATGATATGAAAACATGGAAAGCACGAAAATAACAAGTAGGCACATGTGTTTCACCCCAAAACGTTTGGAAAACAGTAAAAGAGGGGTGTATGTACTAACTTGAGGGTGCTTAGAAGTCTTGAATAACAACCAAGCAAAGCTAGAGGGATCACGAAAATCAAACGACACCTAATATAGATAACTATGTAAATAAACGGACCTAAATCGGAAGATCGGATAAAATGAGGTTTCATAAACAAAATGAGTGTAGGGACTCATGTAATATGGTTTAACAAAGCCTGCATTCTAAAACGAAACCTAACCTAAGTGCTTACGACCCATTACGACTCGTTAAGGTAGCTTACGCCACTCTAACGCGTCGTTCGCGTAAAACGCGTTCGGACCGCCTAACTAGTCCTATGATAAGTAAAATATGCCTTAACATGTCTAATATTGTTTCCAAATCATTTTAGATATAAAAAATTATGTTACATATGCTTAAAATGAATTTTGGCGTAAAAAGGGCATTTTGGTCATTTACCTAAGGCATATAAACTACCTATCATACAACTACTTAAACGACGTGACCATAAGGTATAACCTCGGAAGGTTATTCCCTATGCAACTATGGTCACCTAATGTGTTTGGTCGGATCCTAAAGATCGACCAAACGGGTCGGGTTTGAAAGTATAAGCGGTTGTTTAGACCGCTTACCTTACGACCCTACATAAGCACTAAACCTAAAGTGACGAGCTAAACATGTTAAAACATGCTTAACGAGGTTTGAAAATAGGTTTGGTATCAACACAAACATTTTTGATACCTAAAAGTAGTTTGGTTACAAAATACGCAAGAATACACATTTTGGCCGAAACTACGACTTGCCACTATGCCTAGATAACGTGGTAATCAGTAGGTATAGTCACAAGATACTAAAACCATCATGATTACACTCACGTTATGAAGTTCAAACGAACTTCATGTTGACCATAAACTGGTCAAAGCAGAAAGTCAAACACAGTTTGACTTTCAAGCGAAAAAGAACGAAAGAGGACTTACAACGGGTCCAAGAATGGAAGTTTTGATCCGATTACTCTCAGGTATGAAGTGTATACTTCTCTTAGAGAGCCAAATCAGATAAAATGTGAGTTTTGAAGCAAGAGGGTGGGGGTATTTATAGGAAAACCAAGACCGTTAGGATCGTTCATCGAAAACCGAGCTTCGATCTGGACCTTACATGTGTGCCCATGGTTTTAGAATACCATGGGTACCCCAAAACAAGCCCCTAGTTTCATTAAAACCATGTGAAAATGAGGGGAACAGCTGGAACAAGCTGGAAATCAGATTTTCAACTTTGGTCCCTTCCTAAGATAACTATGGCAGATTGTCAATTTTGGTCCCTGAATGTTTAAAACATGGTTTTTGATGCATTTTTGACACGTTTAAGCCCCGTTAATCCCATTTCAAGGCTCTAAAATGAATTTAAAGTATATGGAACATGAAACATGCTTAAAAATATCTCGGATGTTGGTTCGTTTTGTCGTACGGTTGCGTTGTTCGGTTAATTACGACGGAACACGAACGAGTGCGAAAAACGATCCAAATTATGCGACGAATGGAATTTTATCATGCCAATCACTAAAATAAAATATTTTAATGATTACATAAAGTTTTGGATGTCCGGATGTATTCAGAACGTAAGATATGCGCGAAAATGCAAACTTATGCACTTTTTGACGTTTTTTGTCCCTATTGATCAAGAAAGTTTATTTTTGCGCACCAAACACCTCAAAGCCTATTTCTAAGCTATGTAAAGGATATTTAGGGCATATTTAACTTACGATCAAGTTCCGGAATGTTCGTTACAGTACAAATCGGCATACTTTTGCAGTTTATCAAAATTAGTCCCTATAAGCGAATAAACTTGATTTCGCCACACCGAACCCTCTAAAACTTATTTCTAAGTTATGTAAAGGTTATTTAAGGCATGTTAAGCCTATTTCACTATTCCGGAGTGTTCGTTGCATTAAACTGGTTATATTTACGCATCAGTGCGCGTATAACCTTCCAGAAAGCGATTTAAAGCTTGAAATCGAACATGAATTGATATGTGCAAACAATACACGTATTTTTACAAATCCCAAGTATGAAACACAGTATTTCATAAATTTGGTATTTGTTTGATGGTCGCAGGGGCACAGGTGTCACAACAAGAACATACGTATTCCTATACGTACCACTATATATTCACTCACATCACCTAACACCTGGTGAAAGTACAATTATACAAGTATGACACTTAATCAAAGATACATAGTTATGTATACAAGTACTCATAATACAAGTATGCCCATACATGGGAATTATTCATACACATACAGTTCACTCATACGAGACACATTCATACATATACAATTTACTCATACGAGACACGAAGTCAAGAAGTATACAAATACAATTTATTCATACGAAACACGAAGTCAAGAAGACTTGATCCGGTAATACAACTCACGAGATACAAGAATATATATATATATATATATATATATATATATATATATATATATATATATTTGGCAAAATATATACACTAAACAGTTATCAGTTAATACATCTAAGACACAGTTCAACGAATAACAAGGACATACAAGTATTAACACATATTCAAGATAAAAGACTTGTACACGGTCATTACAAAGACCGAAGTGTCTAACAAATCTAGGTCCTTTGTAGGTCGTCATACAATTCAAGACAACAGCCAGTGAGGTTACAATTATATACAGTTTACGGAACGCAATTCAGTGAGTTCATGTCCCCTATTCATTTTAAATGCTTTACAACTTTACAACTATCGGGGAAAATACATGTTCAATTGTATGTTAAGTCATGAAATGAAATACCTTAGATCATGTGCGAATAGGGTCATAAATCTAAGCACCATTAATCCAGTTTGGACCTAGGTATAAAGGGTTAGATCTAATGGGTTTTGGAGAGCCCCACTCTTGGTCGTGGACCCATACAGAAGAGTGCGTTTGTGTCCCAGCCGATAGTAGTCGACACAAAATCATCAAGGTTTGGATTGCTTCCTATTTCGTCACACATATTAATGTCCTCGCAAAACATTAATGATCAACGATTTCATTGACGCTTTACATACTACATCTTATATACTGGTTTTCATCTTAATACAACTCACATTTTACGGATACATCTTTACATACAGTTTTGATAAAAATACATCTCATATTTTACATATACATCTTATACAACTAAACTGCATGAACTCATCAACTTTTGTTGATGTTTTCAAACTTAACATGTATTTCAGGGAATTAGTGGACCATGCAGATATTTCAGTTCAAGAAAGCAAGTATCAAGACTCCATGCCCACTTTCGAAGGGTTTGCCCGTTATATACTGCCTCTTTGCGGTGATATAGTGGTTAAGCCTTGACATTTTAAGAATTACATTTTGATGTATGAAACAATGACAACTTTTTCATTTGATGGTTTGTAACCAATACATTTAACTTATGTTGCGTTCTTTTGAAATGATTATGACAATGGCATTGGAGCTTGTTTTTATTCATTTACTATGTTCACTTATATTGTTATGCAATGAGAACCGATCAGATCACACCTCGCGCTTCCGCTATGAGCGGATGTGACAGGTTGGTATCAGAGTATCGATTGTAGTGAACCAGGATTCTTTCTCGAGTCTAGTCTACAATCACTAGGGACCTCTCACGAAAACAATTTATACAAGAACAAGTGGTTTTCATTGCATAAATATTTTTCAAGGTCCACTACAACAAAAATTCACCTCACATAAATCAAGCGAGGACATTTCCATGGGTGAAGTCTATGAGAAATAGACACATTACATTAACAGACTATGTGCCTACAACACATTACATTATCATTTTACGCATTGTAAACAGTTTACAAGTTCAGCTTATACAAGATAGAAATCCTTGTTAGATAGGATTTTATATGATTATATATATAAATTATTTATTTATAAATGTGTTGCACGAAATATTTTGGCAAGAATGAAATGCCATCGACTTCGAATTCCATTGTCATTCTTGACTCACATGACATGATTAACACACGACATCTTTTACACAAGACATGATACTCTAATTTGAAAACATGACATATTATATACAATACATCTTCCATGAGAATGTCGACCTCACGTCTATTGCGGAGCTTATGGTGTCACACCCTGACTTTTGCGGAAGCGTGATTATGTGTGACTTACTTAATATCATTGCATTCAATCATAACAACAACTATATTTTAAAACCAGAGATGATCATCCATTAAGTAGGTTTTAAAACATCACAAACATCATTGTTTTGAAATCCCAACACAGACCTTGAATCCATATTACAAGCCATGCAAATTGTTTAGAGTTCCATAAGGACTCGACAAAAGACTCTAAATAAAACCAGGCTTTGAAAGATGTATCTTATCTATGATAAGACACACTATCCAAATCCTTAGACTCCGGATGACATCTTTTATTCTCAACATTTCTTGAAACGTCCAAACGCCCGCCAGATCCACTTTTAATTCCCTGAAATACATGTAGTTTGAAAACATCAACAAAAGTTGAGTGAGTTCATGTGTTTGTTTGTGTGCACGAATCCCAAAAATAATATTCTTCATGTTTGTTTGAGAAAATATATATATTTCTTCCAAAAATAATATATCTTCGATTAATTCCAAGAAAATATATATTTTTTTATTTGCCCAAAAATAATATATTTTCTTCTTATAAAAAATATGATATAAATTTGTAATAATTGTGAAAATCACATTTTCATTCACTCGGCGTCCAAAATATTATTTACCAAAATATACTCATGAATAATATTTCCGGAATATTTTGTATGTTATATTCCTTTGTTCGGTTTCACCAATATTTTGGGTATTCTTTGTATATTTATTCCTTGGAATTTTGGTAATATTTTGGATTGTAATTTCTTGGTATTTTGATAAGTTATATTATTTCAAGTCCTAAAATAATATAACTAATACACATAATATACAAATAATCACACACATGGTGACATCTAAATATATATTTCCCTAAATACACATTTAGTCACTTTTATTTATAAAAACCAACCTCCAATATTTATAATTTTTGTAACAAAAATTATGGCAACTTTATGTGAAAATCCATGGTTTGAAATATACTTGTAAATATTTGTTTAGAAATATTTTTCTAAGTGTTTAATTTTTAGAAAATTTTTGCCATAGTTTCCCCTAAAAATGGAGGTTTCCATACCTTGAAGGCATATCATTTTCTTTTTGTAAATCAACACAATCAATCAACAATCAACAATAAACAATCTGTACTTATCAATTTTGCCAAAAACAGGCATAAACTACCACTTCATGAACTTGAAAATTTATAAAAATGTGTAGTAACTTACTAGTGTGTTTAGTAAGCCTAGTTACCCTTTAAAGTGTCGTTGATTCTTTAAAAACATCATTTTTGAAGAATCTTGATCCTTACAATTTATAATCACATTTTCTAAAAATGTTTCTTCTTGAATTTTTCTTGTTACACATGTGTTTCTACACTTGTTTAACCTCTAAAAACATGGTTGGTTTCTTTAAGAACCAAGATTTAGTAAACTTTGTATTTTTAACTTGGTTTCTTGAAAAATCATTCTTGAAATTTTAGATTTACAAGACTTACAACTCACTTTAATCATCATTTTACAAGAAGACAATATATTCTTTCAAGTTCATGTCTTTCATGAGGATGATCTATGAATGTTTAACACTTTCATCCTCTCATCTTGCTAGATTATGTTTTTAATCATGATTTAGCAAGATCATATGATGATCTACATCATTTTCATAAGTAAACAACAATCAACAAGTATAACAACACATAAACAACATGATTTCTTCATGATTTAAGCTTATGTTCATGCTTTATTCTTTTGATTCTTAGTGTTCTTCAAGATTAACATTATGTATCATTCTTTAACCACTTAAATAAGATGTATAATGAAGAGATTAGTGTTCTTACCACTAGCTCAAGGCTAGGGATGATCAAGAGAAGAAGAGAAGAGGATAAAAGCAAATGGTGAAGGTCCTTGAACTTCTACAAGCTCCTAGCTCCTTTGTGCACCTTCTAACACCTTTGTATATGCTTGGAATATATGGAAGATGAATGATAATAATGGTGGTGGTGCTTGTGCTTGATCTCGGCCGAACCTAAAGAAGGAGGAAGAGAAGAAGTGTGGTGTTGTGTGATGAATGAGAAATGAAGGGTCATGTGCTTATGGTTATACTTATAATCCAACTTATGGCTTTATCTCATGGGTTTAGTCTTCTTAAAGGGACCAACAAGATCAAATATTTAATCAAAATAAAATCAAAGTGTGGGGGCCATCTTGGGCTGTCCCATAGGTGGGGGGGTATAGGCTAAATTTTAACCATATAGTTAGTTATTAGTTAGAAATCAAGTGTTTGGTTGGGGATCTAGTTATTAGATATTTATATAGTGTGTTATGATGTTCGGGGACCATAACTAGCTCGGTAATGTCAAAACAGTGCTTCTAGTGAAAATTTGGTGTTTCGGGTAGTGTCCGGTTGTTCGGTTGGTTACTGGTTCGTTAAGGTGCTAAACTATGCAGTTTAGTGTGCTTTATATACCCTTTTGTGACAGTTTTGATTCATGACACTTAGGAAAGCATTCAGGACCATTTAACCACATTTCTGCATGATATTAGTGTATTTAAATGCTGAATTTTGCTGATATTCTGCAGAATTATGCAGTTTATGTGAGTTTTAGGCGCTTTTCGGCACTTAAACTATTTCTAGGAAGGCAGTTTTGTGATCCTTACTTTCCTACACACTATACTAATGTAATGCTTGGTTTCTGGCCCATTCTGTGTGACAACCGGTGATTTTACGGCTCTTAATTACGTGATTAACAAGTGATTAACGCGATAATAAATAGTGTTTACAACGCAAATTAACTTAATTAGGCCTTTGGAGTGCCTAGGAACGCCTATCCGACTTTAAAGTGCGCAAATGGTGGTTTACAGAGAAACCTGTGAAACGTTAAACGGCAACGGATTGAAACCGAAAAGAATACTGACAACGCCGACAAATATTAAATTTTTACGATATATTTTAGCTTCGTAATTAAATTTTAGTGACTACAGTCGAAACCGGATCGAAAAACGGAATAAAGACGACAACGATACAATCTTTCGCGATTATTACCGTAATCGACGAACGGGCAAGCAAACAACGACTACCGACCGTATTTTATGTATTCTAATACTAAAATCTTATCTTTTGACGTTAAACGGATTTCGGGTTTTGACAACGGGTCTCTTAGGAATTACGGGACACTTACACACGAGATGGGCTTGTGGGCCCTGGGCCCAAGCCCAAAACCCACAAGTCTAAACCTGCACATGATATATTAGATCTTATAAGATCTACAAAATATAGCCAAATCTCTACAAAAGATTTGCAAAATCTCATCAAATCTCTAAAAGATTTACAATAATCCTACTAAATCCTACAATCTCTATAAAATCTTTACAAGGGATTTTTTTTGTACATAAGATCTACACCAAATCTCTATATAAGATCTCACAACACATAACATTTCAACAAATATCAAACACTGACTTTCACTCCTTCATCTCCATCTCCCTCGATCTATACATTACACACACACAAATCAACCCAACAAATAAATGCAGACCCTCCATCTTCATCTCTCTTTCACCTCACTCGAACCCCTCTTGTAACACCCCAACCCAGAAGGGCTGACGTGTCACAATAACAGTATCATAAACAAAAGTCATAATTCCATTTATTTATTTGATAAGGATACAACCACACGACCACTAAACTTAATATATAAGCGGACACATTCGATTTGATTAACTAACATCTTCAGATTTATTCCTAGGCTTTATCCTTCTCTCTTTTCCCCGCCCAAAGTAACATGCGGACCTGTATATACAAAAAGTTTACGGAATGAGCCAAATGCTCAGTACGGAATAATAGGCTCAAATAACAAATAAAATGTTATCCGGATGGAACTTTATGCGAAAATGATACGATGCAAGAACATAATTTCATAATCATATCATACGGATGTACCCATGAGCAAACTTAAAACGTGACAATACACAGGTAGCTACTCCTACATAATTATCACATGAGATGGCGAGTTGGCATACCCGTTATCCACCTCCTTATACTTAAATCCTAGGATCGATCCATACGCCTCCTAGTAGCTTTGTACCTCACTAGTACCTAGGGACGCCGTGAACTGATCTCTCCGTCACGGATGGAGCACATGATGTCGATGCCGCAACAACATGCCCGTGGGACACTCCACGAGAAGCGATACTCAGGGTATCAGAGTACAAATGGTCTTATTCACATAACTTATCAAAAATATTTTCATAACAAGACGTAACATATATCGGAACATGCGATAATGAGTACAATTAACATAATACTATCGCATGACATGAAAGCTAAATCCAAGGTTATGATTAGAATAGGAATCCAACGGACTGTCAAATGAATCGATAATAAAAAACGTAAGGAGTTTTAAAAGATATAGTAATTTAATGGTTTTATAACAATTTGAATATGAAGCAATAAGGAGTGGGGTTAAGGATCCGTACCTTAAAAATTTCAAAGTGATGCTACCTTGTGATAATATTTCCTATTTATACGGGCAGAGTTTAGACTACTGATTAGTCTTTTAACCTAATTTAAATAACATGTACACAACTAGGTCAGTAACTTAATACAGCATTTACGATAACTCACGAGATTAAAATCCTCACAACGAATGACAAAGTGCGATACTTAAACATCCATCGGATTCACAACTAATGACAAAGTGAAATCACTTAAACATCCATTGGATTCACAACGAATGACAAAGTGCAAACACTTAAACATCCATCGAAATCACAATTAATGACAGAGTGAAATTACTTAAACATCCATCGGAATCACGACTAATGACAAAGCATAACCCAAATTTGAGCAGCACTTAAACATCCATTGGATTGATTTCAATCAATCGGACATTGAATCGTAGTAGCGATCGAGTTATTACCCTGTTTGTAGCAGCACCCCACTATTAATTAGTGTTTCGTGTGTGTTATTTGTGGTAAACAGAACATATCTCGGTGCCTGAAGCGAATTTCTTCATAGAACGAACTCACAGAAGCCAGTCCCAATGCCTGCTATTTATACCCAACTTTTGTCATCCCTTGCGCATCGTAACACTATAACCCTTACGGTGCGCAAGGGTCTTAAATTGGCCATATTCATGCCGCGTGTGTTTGGAGTGCAGGTGAGTCGACGAAATGATTAAATTCGATTTTTATAATAACTTATAAGGATAATTGTTGAGTAGGGAATGCCCCCCCCCCCCTGAGTTTTAGGGGCCCTGATCCTGATTCTGATTGTTCTGAAATTTATAGGGTTTATGCAGAATTACTTGGGTGTCTTAATTAGGGTTTCCTATTGGATAATTTATGAAGAATAATAATAGTTTTGGTTGATATACAGAAGGATGGATCATAAGATAAATGTTAGTTTATTATAAATTATTATTATTCTTTTATTTCTAGAATAATGATTTTAAATTTACGGTCATTACAACTATTACCCCCTTAAAAGAAATTTCGTCCTCGAAATTTTTCAAATAAGAATATAGCATATCGCATAATTAACGGAAATGTAACTTTCATAGCAGAGTTACTAACTTATATAACAAGAATCTCCTAAACACACATGTGTATCTGAAATTCATAATTACGTTCATGATCATAATTGTCAATTACCTTACCATCATGTCCTAATGGTTCTTCCACTACGTATCTTAATAACATATTTAATCATGCAGAAAATCATCATAGACCTACAGATAACAAGAGTGACTATTGGTACTGATATCTCCTACATAAGTATACTTAATCATAACTAAGATATATTCACATAAGGCAAAGCATGAATGATCACAAACAGAAACAATTGAACATAGATCAAAGAGTAAGGTTCACCGTTTCCTCGAATAAAATTCTATTGCTCGAATAGATTAGGGTATAGAGAGCGAATTGATTCTTCAGATTCCCATGTTGCTTCGCGTTCAGAGTGATTTTTCCAGAGGATTTTAACAAACGGAATTACTTTCCTACGCATAACCCTTTCTTGTCGTTCTAAGATGGCTTCTGGTTCCTCTTCGTAGGACAAATCTTCGTGAATTGTAAGTAACGGATAACTAATGACATGGAGTGGATGATAATTATATCCTCTTAACGAGGAGACATGAAAAACGTTATGAACGTGCGAAAGATGAGGCGGTAGAGCTAGTCGATATGATACTTCTCCAATTCTTTCAAGGATTTCAAACGGACCAATGAAACGAGGACTAAGCTTCCCTTTAATTCCAAATCTACGAACGCCACGCCAAGGTGATACCTTTAAAAATACGTGGTCACCAATTTTAAATTCGAGTGGTCGTCTATCTTGATCTGCATAGCTCTTTTGTCTGCTCTGAGCTTCTTTCAGTTTTTCTCGTGCCATAGTGACTTTTTCGTTTGTAATCTGAACTAGTTCTGGCCCTTCAATAATCGTTTCTCCAACTTCATCCCAGCAGATCGGTGCGCGACATTTCCGACCGTATAAAAGCTCAAAAGGTGCCATTCCAATACTTGCTTGCCAACTATTGTTGTAAGCGAACTCAACAAGGCATAGATATTCATCCCAGTTTCCAGACCATTCAAGTACACATGCTCGGAGCATGTCTTCCAAGGTTTGGATCGTACGTTCTGACTGTCCGTCTGTTTGTGGATGGAAAGCCGTACTAAACTTCAGTCGTGTACCCCAAGCTGCCTGAAAACCTTTCCAAAACCGTGAGGTGAAACGTGGGTCTCTATCTGAAACAATGGAAGATGGTGTGCCATGAAGTCGAATAATCTCTTGAAGAAATATTTCGGATAACTTATTAACCGAAAATCCTTGCTGAATCGGTAGAAAATGTGCTGACTTTGACAATCTATCGACAACAAACCATACCACATCATTCTTCTTGAATGTCTTAGGCAAACCGGTAACAAAATCCATTGTGATCTCATCCCACTTCCATATGGGAATATCCAATGGCTGCAACAGACCGCTTGCTCGTTTGTGTTCAATTTTCACTTGTTGGCAAGTGAGGCATTTACTTACGTATCGAGCAACGTCTTCCTTCATGCCATTCCACCAGAAGTTCTGTCTTAAGTCTTGATACATTTTTGTAGATCCTGGGTGAATTGAAAATGGTGAGCTGTGAGCTTTGGCTAACAATGACTCACGAAGGGTGGAGTCATCGGGTACACAAAGTCTTTTGCCGCACCAAATCACCCCATGATGGTCTATCCGAAATTCAGATTGCTTACCCACCTCAAGATTTTGCACAATTGCCCAAAGTTCTCCATCTTGCTTCTGTGCATCTTTGATCCGTGATATGAGGTCGGGTTCAATCTGCATTCTAGCTAGATATCCATCAGATTTACTAACCTGAAGCCAAATGTTCATTCTTTCGAGATCCCTCCTAATACGAGGCTGAATTTGTAAGCAAGATATAGTCCCGGAATTCTTTCGGCTCAATGCGTCAGCTACAACATTGGCTTTGCCTGGATGGTATTGAATATTAACGTCGTAATCTTTTAAAAGTTCTAACCACCTTCTTTGCCTCATATTTAGCTCTTTCTGCGTAAATATGTACTTGAGGCTCTTGTGGTCGGTAAAGATGTCACAACTCTCACCATACAGATAGTGTCGCCAAATCTTAAGTGCAAAGACGACTGCGGCTAGTTCTAAATCATGTGTAGGGTAGTTAACTTCATAAGGCTTCAACTGACGGGAGGCATAAGCGATAACCTTCCCATGTTGCATTAGCACACAACTTAATCCTTTCTTTGAGGCATCACTATAGACTTGGTAACCTCCTGATCCAGAAGGGAGAGCGAGTATTGGGGAGGATACGAGTCGTTTCTTCAATTCTTCAAAGCTTTTCTCTTGTTCCTCATTCCATGCGTACTTCACCCCTTTCCTTAGGAGTTTTGTGAGTGGTAAAGCAATTACCGAGAATCTTTCAACAAATCTTCGGTAATAGCCAGCAAGACCCAAAAAACTTCGTATTCCGGTAACAGAAGTGGGTCTTGGCCATTTTGTAATAGCTTCAACCTTTGTTGGGTCTACCATAATTCCCTCTGCTGATATGACATGACCTAGAAATGCCACTTGGCTAAGCCAAAAGTCACATTTGGAAAACATCGCGTACAACTTCTCATGCCGCAAGGTTCCAAGTACTGCATGTAGATGTGCTTCATGCTCTTCACGACTTTTAGAATACACCAGAATGTCATCGATAAAAACAATAACGAATTTATCTAGGAATTTGTGAAATACGCGATTCATCAAATCCATGAAGACTGCGGGTGCATTAGTTAGCCCAAAGGGCATAACCAAGAATTCGTAATGACCATAACGAGTACGAAAGGCGGTCTTGGGAACATCATCATTCTTGATCTTTAGCTGATGGTATCCGGACCTTAGGTCAATTTTGGAGAAGAACTGAGCCCCCTGAAGTTGATCAAAGAGATCATCAATGCGAGGCAGAGGATACTGATTACGAATAGTAATCTTGTTCAGCTCTCGGTAGTCAATACATAAACGCATACTACCGTCTTTCTTCTTCACAAATAAGACCGGAGCACCCCCAAGGTGAAACACTGGGCCTTATGAATCCTAGATCTAACAATTCTTGCAATTGTTCCTTCAACTCCTTCAGTTCCATCGGGGCCATACGGTACGGAGCTTTAGAAATAGGTTCGGCACCAGGGATCAAGTCGATGGTGAACTCTACCTGACGGTCGGGTGGTAATCCTGGTAGTTCATCCGGAAATACCTCAGGATATTCACGAACAACGGAGTGGCTATCGATACTCTTAACACTAGCAGAGGTATCCTTAATTGATGCTAGGAATCCAGCACAGCCGTTTGATATAAATTTTCGAGCTTTGAGCGCAGAGATAATTTTAAGAGATTTATGAGCTTGAGCTCCCTGATATATAATACCAGGATGATGAAGATCACCGAAAATAACATGGCGGGAATGACAATCTATAGTTACGCGATGTCGAGACAACCAACCTATCCCTAAAATAATATCAAAATCACACATATATATTGGAAATAGGTCTGCCTTACACACAATAGATTCAATACGGATCGGACAATCTTTATATACGTAAGTGATTACGGATGAATTTTCCATGGGAGTGGAAATGGTTAAAGTATGATTTAAGAGAGTTGGTCTTATCGGAAGATACTTAGTAAATGAGTGGGATACTAAAGAATGGGTCGCTCCTGTATCGAATAACGCATAGATACTACGTTCACCAATCTGAAGGGTTCCAGATACAGTACCTGGGGCATTAGCAGCGTCAGTAGCAGAAAGTGCGAAAACTCTTCCTCCAACATTGGGTGGTGCAATATTTGGTCGGTTATTCTTCTTAGTGTCTTTCTTAGGACACTCCTTGATCATGTGTCCAGTTTGGCCACATCTAAAGCATGCTCCTGTACTTCGGTGACATACGCCCTGATGTCTCTTACCACAAGTATTGCATAGAGGATATGTAGTTTGATTCGGGTTTAGAGGTTGATTAAATGGTTGTGCTCTAATAGGTTCTGCATACAACTGAATCTGGTTTTGAGCGGGCCTCGGGTTTTGCGGTCTAGGTTGCCATGGACGTGCCTGATTTCCAGAGTTTTGATTTCCTTGCACTTTGCGGTCTTGATGCTGTGGCGTAGTGGATGATTGGCCGATTGCCTGCTTAAATTGTCCTTCTCTGTTTCTCTTCTTATTATCCCCAGTTCGAGATAAAAATTCTTTCCTTTCGAACTTAAAAGTTTTGATTGCATCGGCAACTTCGGTGATATCCTTAAATTTCATGTACATGATCGACTTTCGAATTCGATCATTGACTGCCCACTTGCATTTCTCTGCCTGGGCTTCTGCTGATCCTGCAACGTCTCCTACAATACTAGCCAACCTTGAAAATCGAGTAATGAACTCAGAAGCTGGTTCATCACTCTCCTGTCGAATCACTGCATACTCCCGGATATAAGCTTCTTTATCAGCGGTAGAAAAATACTTGTCGTAAAAGATAGTACGAAAGTCGACCCATGAAAGATTAGCGTCAAAATCATCCCCTCCTTTGACTTACTTATATCCTTCCCACCAAGTTTGTGCGTCATCTTCAAGTTTGTAGGTAGCCAATCTAACTTTGTATTGCTCCGGAACTCCAAGAACTCCGAAGATCTTTTCAACATGAGCTATCCAGTTTCTTGCTTCGACTGGATTAGTAGCGTGACTAAAAGATTTCGGCTTTTGTTTTTGGAATTTAGCGATCCATATGTCTATACTATAGGTAGTATGGTTTGTGGTATTCTCACGAGTTTCTCCACCAGATATTGGATTCGTGTTATTACGTTCTAGATGACGAGTTTGTTGAATAACGGCCTCAGCTGTTTGAGCAACAAGGTTTGGAAGCAAAGCCTGGTTGATAGCATTAATTACGTTTGGATCAACTGGAGTCTCATTCGAAGAAGTGTTGTTACGTATATGGTTAGTACGAGTACTCCTATGTAGCGGACGACGAGGAGGCATCTATAAGAATAGACGTAGGAGTTAGAAAAGAAAACATAGGAGACCAAGTTGAATCCTATCATAGATATCTACCCATTCCTCACAGGTTTTAATTACTATCTTCAAGTTTTCTACAGGAAAGAGCCTTTGCTCTGATACCATAGCTGTAACACCCCAACCCAGAAGGGCTGACGTGTCACAATAACAGTATCATAAACAAAAGTCATAATTCCATTTATTTATTTGATAAGGATACAACCACACGACCACTAAACTTAATATATAAGCGGACACATTCGATTTGATTAACTAACATCTTCAGATTTATTCCTAGGCTTTATTCTTCTCTCTTTTCCCGCCCAAAGTAACATGCGGACCTGTATATACAAAAAGTTTACGGAATGAGCCAAATGCTCAGTACGGAATAATAGGCTCAAATAACAAATAAAATGTTATCCGGATGGAACTTTATGCGAAAATGATACGATGCAAGAACATAATTTCATAATCATATCATACGGATGTACCCATGAGCAAACTTAAAACGTGACAATACACAGGTAGCTACTCCTGCATAATTATCACATGAGATGGCGAGTTGGCATACCCGTTATCCACCTCCTTATACTTAAATCCTAGGATCGATCCATACGCCTCCTAGTAGCTTTGTACCTCACTAGTACCTAGGGACGCCGTGAACTGATCTCTCCGTCACGGATGGAGCACATGATGTCGATGCCGCAACAACATGCCCGTGGGACACTCCACGAGAAGCGATACTCAGGGTATCAGAGTACAAATGGTCTTATTCACATAACTTATCAAAAATATTTTCATAACAAGACGTAACATATATCGGAACATGCGATAATGAGTACAATTAACATAATACTATCGCATGACATGAAAGCTAAATCCAAGGTTATGATTAGAATAGGAATCCAACGGACTGTCAAATGAATCGATAATAAAAAACGTAAGGAGTTTTAAAAGATATAGTAATTTAATGGTTTTATAACAATTTGAATTTGAATATGAAGCAATAAGGAGTGGGGTTAAGGATCCGTACCTTAAAAATTTCAAAGTGATGCTACCTTGTGATAATATTTCCTATTTATACGGGCAGAGTTTAGACTACTGATTAGTCTTTTAACCTAATTTAAATAACATGTACACAACTAGGTCAGTAACTTAATACAGCATTTACGATAACTCACGAGATTAAAATCCTCACAACGAATGACAAAGTGTGATACTTAAACATCCATCGGATTCACAACTAATGACAAAGTGAAATCACTTAAACATCCATTGGATTCACAACGAATGACAAAGTGCAAACACTTAAACATCCATCGGAATCACAATTAATGACAAAGTGAAATTACTTAAACATCCATCGGAATCACGACTAATGACAAAGCATAACCCAAATTTGAGCAGCACTTAAACATCCATTGGATTGATTTCAATCAATCGGACATTGAATCGTAGTAGCGATCGAGTTATTACCCTGTTTGTAGCAGCACCCCACTATTAATTAGTGTTTCGTGTGGGTTATTTGTGGTAAACAGAACATATCTCGGTGCCTGAAGCGAATTTCTTCGTCGAACGAACGCACAGAAGCCAGTCCCAATGCCTGCTATTTATACCCAACTTTTGTCATCCCTTGCGCACCGTAACACTATAACCCTTACGGTGCGCAAGGGTCTTAAATTGGCCATATTCATGCCGCGTGTGTTTGGAGTGCAGGTGAGTCGACGAAATGATTAAATTCGATTTTTATAATAACTTATAAGGATAATTGTTGAGTAGGGAATGCCCCCCCCCCCCCTGAGTTTTAGGGGCCCTGATCCTGATTCTGATTGTTCTGAAATTTGTAGGGTTTATGCAGAATTACTTGGGTGTCTTAATTAGGGTTTCCTATTGGATAATTTATGAAGAATAATAATAGTTTTGGTTGATATACAGAAGGATGGATCATAAGATAAAAGTTAGTTTATTATAAATTATTATTATTCTTTTATTTCTAGAATAATGATTTTAAATTTACGGTCATTACACCTCTCTCCCTCGATGAAGAACCGCAAGGCACCACTATGGGTGGCGGCGTTGGTGACTACCGGTGGTCGGTGACGGGTCCGACCGGTTAACCGGCGACCACACCAACCGACACCCTTACTTCCTTCCTCTGTTTCAGTTCCGACAACAGCCCCCCCCTACGGTGACCGGCGGTCAGACGACAGAAGAGAGAGACGAGATGGGAGAGAGAGAGAGCCAGTTGTGGTGGTGAGCGAGGGAAAGGGGCAGCGCCGCCGCTCACGGCGGCGGCAGTAGAGAAGAACGGCGGTGATGAGGGTGGGTGTCGACGGGTTTCACGATCTTGACGGCGGAGACCAGCTCCGGCCGCCGGAGCTCGACAAAAACCGCCGCAGATTAGGGCTCGGTTCAGGTACGTGTTCGGGTTAAATGGTGATGTGGGTCAGATCTCGGGTGTGGTAAACTGGTCAGCAGGCTCGAGTCGGACATAGTCAACTCAGGGTTCGGGTCAGCGGGTTGATTCTAGTTCAGGTCAACAGTTGAACAATGGGTTAATGGTTCCAGTTCGGGAGACGGTTCAGATGTAGAGATCAGTTTGATGTTCGAGTCAACTCGGTGAAACCGAGTTAACTCGGTTCGAGCCGGGTCAAACAGTCAAGGCAGTCAACAAGTCAGCGGCTCGGGTCAACGGGTTTCGGTTCGGTCAACGGGTCAGCAGCTTAGTCACATCGGATCTTGCGGTTCGTGGGTTGAGTCGGTCAGCCGATCAACTCAGTTAACATAACGACGAGAAGATGGTAAAGTTTTAGGACGCGATTATTCTTTTTACATAAATTAGTTCTTAATTATAACTTCAATGTTACGTGATAGCGAGCTAGAACCAATGGGTTTATAGTCGGCGTTTTATGAAAAATGTGACGAACTTGATATATATTATTTGAATCTTGATTGAATTTTGACAATATAATGACATTTTAGTTGTCAGGGGCGTCCAAAAACAGAGGAAACTCTGCCCGTTTTCCGAGAAAATCCGTAAAATAAGACGCGTTTTAAACTCTCGGATTCAACTAAACTTTTAGAAAGACATACAAATATGCAATTTCTTTTGACGACGCTTTACGAACATACGAAAACTACGAAGGCGGATATTATTTACAATAATAAATATAGTTATTATATTTATTTGAAACGTCAAAATTCGACAACTCTTCTACAAAATCAATATAACTTTTATATTTATTTTCAAATGCCGATAACACAAATGAGATTTCATATAACAAACAAACCAATCTCGTTTTATAGAAAATAAATATAACTATATATTTATTTCAAATACCAAACAACACGCGTTCATTTTATAAAAATAAATACGGTTTATGTATTTGTTTGGAATACCAAAAACACGACGGTTCTTTTATAAACTTAAATATAGTTTATATGTTATTTCGAATATCTACTACATGAATTCGTTTTATAAAAATAAGTATGGTTTATATATTTATTTCCAATATCGTACAAAACGAATCCTTTTATAAATATAGCTGTATATTTATTTCCGACAAACAAGTCGAATTCTTTTATAAAATAAATATAGTCATATTTATTTTCAAACACGACAACTCGACGATTCTTTTATAAAATAAATATAACTTTTCATATTTATTTTACACGCCTAAACGGCATATATGAATATTTTGACAAAGATCATACGAAACGCGATATGTAATACGAGTTTGTTATATATTACTTTCAAACGAATATTCCTATGTACACAAACGATTTCTCGAGACGACAAGCGACTTTAACAATATATTTATATGTTTTGATATAAATATTTATTTATTTCTAATATCTCGAGAATCAAGTCTTTTCAAGACTTATTGATTATTATCGACAATAAATGATACTTATCAGATATGACTTAATCATTTCCAATAAGTTAACTACTTACCGTCGAATCGTTTGATTAACGATTCGGTAAAGCTCGGTGACACGTAGTTAGTTACCGCGGTTAATTAGAA
Organism: Helianthus tuberosus; assembly: GCA_030545235.1. Classification (NCBI taxonomy): domain Eukaryota; kingdom Viridiplantae; phylum Streptophyta; class Magnoliopsida; order Asterales; family Asteraceae; genus Helianthus; species Helianthus tuberosus. The sequence goes on along the minus strand of CM060365.1, from coordinate 179,951,545 downwards.
ACTTATAAGATATTCCGTGTTAGGAATATTGTAGAATGCACGCTAGCGAGTCTCATCTTGGAAACGACATCACGAAGTCGTAATTAGCTAGCTTTGCACATGGAAATTCAGGTGAGTTCATAACCCCATCTTTTACGGTTTTAAATTTTTATAAATGTTTTCAGGGTGGAAAGACATGCACGTTTTGCAGAAAACACACAAAGTTCTCGATGAACAAAGACTGCATATTTTTAGACAAAAGCATGTTTTGCAAGAATATACTAAGCTTTTGAACGAACGAAAACTCATATTTCTAAATCATATTACGATTGGATTTCGAGGAACTCAAATGGTTTACGAATGGATTATACGAAATACACCGGTTTTTACAAAACAAATGCGTTTATCGAAATGTGAATGATTTTCATGACTAGGGATGGATCGTCTGTGGATAATACAGAGAGACTGGGGAGTCAGCCTTAGAGGCTGGGGAGGTTCAGCCTTAGAGGCTGGGGAGGTTCAGCCTTAGAGGCTGGGGTGAAATACATGTTACAATTATACAGACATTTTTATACATGGTATGGTTAGCTTAAGGAGGGACTTTCATACATCGTTAGATCATGTGAGTGGGTAGGCGGCTACTAAAGCCATTAATCCTCGGCGTAGGACCGAGGGACATGAGTGATAGATCTATTTGGGTGTAGCGAGCCCACACCCATGAGGCCGGGGCGACCCATAGTGGTGAATGTGTCTTACAGCCGGAAGCCCGGTGCAACTCCATTGGTGATCTCTTTTTTCCTGCATTACTTCACACATATCAATGGCCTTGCAAACCATTGGTGATCTCTTTTTTCCTTATTGTTACATACCAGGGACTTTCATAAACCGTTTACAAAGGTTTATACATACACCGTATACAAAGGGACATACATACTTACAGAAATACTTGATTTATACAAATTAAATACCATGTTTTATACAAATTTAAGGCATAGGATTATGCAGGCATGAAGTCAAAGTCAGGGTGGGCATTGACGGTTATTCGAAAATTACAAATACGAGAGTTTACAAATACATGGTTTTATGAACATAATGCGTTACAAATACAAAGTTTCCATATAACTTGGCAAGAAAATGATTTCTAAATTCGTTTTCTCAATATTATTTCACAAACCGGTTATCAAAAAGATTTATTTCAAATCTTTTACAAACAACCATGAACTCGCTCAACTTTATGTTGATTTTTCGCATGTTTCTTTCTCAGGTTGCAATTCAGAAATTATGGCACGGTTGGAATAGGAGAACCATGTGGAGTCGAGTACTTAGTGGGCGTTCGTTTTCTAAAAGTCTTAGCTTATTTGCTTCCGCTGTGCAATGAAGATACCAGTCCAGTCACGCCAATGCTCTGATAATCTGGGTGTGACAGATTGGTATCAGAGCTATAGGTTACAGCCAATTAGGTTTCTGTAGAGATACCTAGGCTCTAACCTCACTTTCCTCTGGGAACTTAGAATATTAAAACCTGAATACATACAGAACGCCTAGTACTCGAATATGGTCTCCAACCGTTGCCGAAAAACAAACAGTCAAAATTTCGTTTTCAAACATACGCTATTGTGGTGTTTCATACACGGTGCATAAAACTATTACATACAGTACACAAAACTCTGAGAGTTTAGGAAACATGCATTTAAGACCTTCGGAAACTTATGTTGAAGTTTATTAAAGGTTATCACGTAGGAACCGCGAATATTAACTCGGGCACACACTATTATCCATATTGTCTGTGATATTTTAACTTCCCGAGCAGGCAGCCTATGCATAACGAAACGTTAGTGCACGAGAATACATGGAACTCAAATTTTACGTCAACGGATGTCGGAGTACATCACATTCTACGAGGAACGAAATGCTAGTGCCCAGGTATACGTGAAACTTAAGTTATACATCAACGGAGGTTGAAGTACGACACATACGACTATCAAGGCGAGGCCTTTGAAAAGACACGACGACGCAATTCAACGACGACGCTAGATTCCTGTCAGCATGAAAACTATCGATCAGGAAGCGGCGGTTTGGCACGCGGTCCTGCAAACGACACGAAACACGCCAAGGAGAAGACATATGTCTCCGCATTCCCCCTAACTCAATAACGGCGAACACGTTATGTTCGACATTCCATGGTAATGTCACCTAACAACCGGACATCACATGCAACCCCAGGTAAAGTGCTCAAATTTCTTTTATTGAAATTTCGACTCTCGCATTTACTGAGTAGATTTTCGTATCTCTACTCCTCTTAATGGTCATCGTATCACGATCATTTCTATCATTTTAGAGAATACTCATTTGCTTCATTTCTTGAAAATTCATATGTTACGCATGCATCGTTTGTTACGCATGTGGTTTCGTTTCGAATAAGTGTTTCATCGAAGTTCAAATATTATTTCGCTAAACCTAATTATTGAATTGTGATTCGAATGATCCGCATTAGTGTAATTGTTGGCTCCTTTGTTATCAAGTCAACACGTTTTCTTGAAACTTCTTTTCTTTTCAAGTTACATACATGGTTTTTCGTTGTGACCATGCCGAAAGTCTTTCTTATCGATACATGTATGTATTGTCGGATTGCGCTAAAACCAAGTTCAATTGTTTGAACCTATCCATTACACATATTCACTTCAGAGCATCATATGATGTATTGGGAGCATCCTATTCAAAATTCGTTTTAACAAGTGTTTCATTTGTTTCGAGTCGTAGTAGACTTGTTTAGTCTACGACTCCATTAAGTCGTTTGTTGATTTCGACACCTTGTGGTGGTGTTTTCACTTATTTGAAGCTTGCGCTAATCTCGTTTACACATATCATACACGGATTTAAATTATTTATTGATTTGTTTTAAATCCGCTTTGATTTATTATATTAAAGCAGTCTTAACGCAATCGAGTGTTAAGGCCATGGTACACAAATTCATTCTATATTCCGGTGTACCTACTAACGGTTCTTTCAACATTGATCGAATGTTTTGTGATATTCATTGCTTCTTCGTCTTCGATCCAAAACATTATTTCTTTAATGTTCAAATTTCAATTGAAAATCCTATGATGTTGTTAGAAACAAATTTTCATATTTACTTCATTGTGCTTTCAATTGGCTTCAAACACGGTGAATTTGTTTGATCACCGCTATTAATGAATTATTTAAATCACTACGACACCTTGTGGTGTCAGTACAAAATTGTAGCCTGGGCTAATCATGATTGAGCGTTTCATGCAAAACACAGGTGATACTTGTTCGATCACCCCTATTATTGGATTGTTTCATTCATTGCGACACCTTGTGGTGTCGGTATAACTTGCAGCTTGTGCTGATCACGATCGAGCGTTTCATGCAAACTAATACATTTGAGATTGTCCAGTGGATGTTATTGCTTCTAGAACTCATTTACTTATTGTGAACGTTCATATGGAATTCGATTGGTCGAAGTTCCTGTTCATTGTTGGATTCCTGTTAACTTAGTCACATTAGTGACAGTACCTATACGTCTTGTTTCTTTTGACATCAATTTTTGAAACACATTTCTTTTAAACCGTTGGGTTCTTATTGTTGAGGAATGTCATTAAATTCACATGATTCGAATAAGTCTTGTTTCGATTACGCGGTCATTCACTTTGTTATTATTCGGACTTACCTGCGAATAACACATTTCTGAGGAGATAACATAGTCTAAATTTCGAGGACGAAATTTCTGTAACAGGGGGAGAATGTGACAACCGGTGATTTTACGGCTCTTAATTACGTGATTAACAAGTGATTAACACGATAATAAATAGTGTTTACAATGCAAATTAACTTAATTAGGCCTTTGGAGTGCCTAGGAACGCCTATCCGACTTTAAAGTGCGCAAACGGTGATTTAAAGAGAAACCTGTGAAACGTTAAACGGCAACGGATTGAAACCGAAAAGAATACTGACAACGCCGACAAATATTAAATTTTTACGATATATTTTAGCTTCGTAATTAAATTTTAGTGACTACAGTTGAAACCGGATCGAAAAACGGAATAAAGACGGCAACGATACAATCTTTCGCAATTATTACCGTAATCGACGAACGGGCAAGCAAACAATGACTACGGACCGTATTTTATGTATTCTAATACTAAAATCTTATCTTTTAACGTTAAACGGAGTTCGGGTTTTGACAACGGGTCTCGTAGGAATTACGGGCCACTTACACAAAAGATGGGCTTGTGGGCCCTGGGCCCAAGCCCAAAACCCACAAGTCTAAACCTGCACATGATATATTAGATCTTATAAGATCTACAAAATATAGCCAAATTTCTACAAAAGATTTTCAAAATCTCATCAAATCTCTAAAAGATTTACAATAATCCTACTAAATCCCACAATCTCTATAAAATCTTTACAAGGGATTTTTTTTGTACATAAGATCTATACCAAATCTCTATATATGATCTCACAACACATAACATTTCTACAAATATCAAACACTGACTTTCACTCCTTCATCTCCATCTCCCTCGATCTATACATTACACACACATAAATCAACCCAACAAATAAATGCAGACCCTCCATCTTCATCTCTCTTTCACCTCACTCGAACCCCTCTCTCCCTCGATGAAGAACCACCAGCCACCACTATGGGTGGCGGCGTTGGCAACTACCGGTGGTCGGTGACGGGTCCGACCGGTTAACCGGCAACCACTCCAACCGACACCCCTACTTCCTTCCTCTGTTTCAGTTCCGACAACAGGCCCCCCCTACGGTGAGCGGCGGTCAGACGACAGAAGAGAGAGAGACTAGATGGGAGAGAGAGAGAGAGAGCTAGTTATGGTGGTGAGCGAGGGAAAGGGGCAGCGCCGCCGCTCACGGCGGCGACAGTAGAGAAGAACGGCGGCGATGAGGGTGGGTGTCGACGGGTTTCACGATCTTGACGGCGGAGACCAGCTCCGGCAGCCGGAGCTCGACAAAGACAGCCGCAGATTAGGGCTCGGTTCAGGTACGTGTTCGGGTTAAATGGTGAAATGGGTCAGATCTCGGGTGTGGTAAACTGGTCAGCAGGCTCGAGTCGGACATAGTCAACTCAGGGTTCGGGTCAGCGGGTTGATTCCAGTTCAGGTCAACAGTTGAACAATGGGTTGATGGTTCCAGTTCGGGAGACGGTTCAGATGTAGAGATCAGTTTGATGTTCGAGTCAACTCGGTTAAACCGAGTTAACTCGGTTCGAGCCGGGTCAAACAGTCAAGGCAGTCACCAAGTCAGCGGCTCGGGTCAACGGGTTTCGGTTCGGTCAACGGGTCAGCAGCTTAGTCACATCGGATCTTGCGGTTCGTTGGTTGACTCGGTCAGCCGATCAACTCAGTTAACATAACGACGAGAAGGTGGTAAAGTTTTAGGATGCGATTATTCTTTTTACATAAATTGGTTCTTAATTATAACTTTAATGTTACGTGATAACGAGCTCGAACCAATGGGTTTATAGTCGGCGTTTTATGAAAAATTTGACGAACCTGATATATATTATTTGAATCTTGATTGAATTTTGACAATATAACGACACTTTAGTTGTCGGGGGCGTCCAAAAACAGAGGAAACTCTGCCCGTTTTCCGAGAAAATCCGTAAAATAAGACGCGTTTTAAACTCTCAGATTCAACTAAACTTTTAGAAAGACATACAAATATGCAATTTCTTTTGACGACGCTTTACGAACATACGAAAACTACGAAGGCCGATAATATTTACAATAATAAATATAGTTATTATATTTATTTGAAACGTCAAAATTCGACAACTCTTCTACAAAATCAATATAACTTTTATATTTATTTTCAAATGTCGATAACACAAATGAGATTTCATATAACAAACAAACCAATCTCGTTTTATAGAAAATAAATATAACTATATATTTATTTCAAATACCAAACAACACGCGTTCATTTTATAAAAATAAATACGGTTTATGTATTTGTTTTGAATACCAAAAACACGACGGTTCTTTTATAAACTTAAATATAGTTTATATGTTATTTCGAATATCAACTACACGAATTTGTTTTATAAAAATAGGTATGGTTTATATATTTATTTCCAATATCGTACAAAACAAATCCTTTTATAAATATAACTATATATTTATTTCCGACAAACAAGTCCAATTCTTTTATAAAATAAATATAGTCATATTTATTTTCAAACACGACAACTCGATGATTCTTTTATAAAATAAATATAACTTTTCATATTTATTTTATACGCCTAAACGGCATATACGAATATTTTGACAAAGATCATACGAAACGCGATATATAATACGTGTTTGTTATATATTACTTTCAAACGAATATTCCTATATACACAAACGATTTCTCGAGACGACAAGCGACTTTAACAATATATTTATATGTTTTGATATAAATATTTATTTATTTCTAATATCTCGAGAATCAAGTCTTTTCAAGACTTATTGATTATTATCGACAATAAACGATACTTATCAGATATGACTTAATCATTTCTAATAAACGGTAGAGCTCGGTGACACGTAGTTAGTTACCGCGTTTAATTAGAAACTTATAAGATATTCCGTGTTAGGAATATTGTAGAATGCACGCTAGCGAGTCTCATCTTGGAAACGACATCACGAAGTCGTAATTAGCTAGCTTTGCACATGGAAATTCAGGTGAGTTCATAACCCCATTTTTACGGTTTTACATTTTTATAAATGTTTTCGGGGTGGAAAGACATGCACGTTTTGCAGAAAATACACTCGATGAACAAAGACTGCATATTTTTAGACAAAAGCATGTTTTGCAAGAACATACTAAGCTTTTGAACGAACGAAAACTCATATTTCTAAATCATATTACGATTGGATTTCGAGGAACTCAAATGATTTACGAATGGATTATACTAAATACACCGGTTTTTACAAAACAAATGCGTTTATCGAAATGTGAATGATTTTCATGACTAGGGATGGATCGTCTGGGGATAATACAGAGAGACTGGGGAGTCAGCCTTAGAGGCTAGGGAGGTTCAGCCTTTTAGAGGTTAGGGAGGTTCAGCCTTAGAGGCTGGGGTGAAATACATGTTACAATTATACAGACATTTTTATACATGGTATGGTTAGCTTAAGGAGGGACTTTCATACATCGTTAGATCATGTGAGTGGGTAGGCGGCTACTAAAGGCCATTAATCCTCGTCGTAGGACCAAGGGACATGAGTGATAGATCTATTTGGGTGTAGCGAGCCCACACCCATGAGGCCGGGGCGGCCCATAGTGGTGACTGTGTCTTACAGCCGGAAGCCCGGTGCAACTCCGCTAGGTTTGAGTCTTCCTGTATCACTTCACACATATCAATGGCCTTGCAAACCATTGGTGATCTCTTTTTTCCTTATTGCTACATACCAGGGACTTTCATACACCGTTTACAAAGGTTTATACATACACCGTATACAAACGGACATACATACTTACAGAAATACTTGATTTATACAAATTAAATACCATGTTTTATACAAATTTAAGGAATAGGATTATGCGGGCATGAAGTCAAAGTCAGGGTGGGCATTGACGGTTATACGAACATTAAAAATACGAGAGTTTACAAATACATGGTTTTACGAACATAATGCGTTACAAATACAAAGTTTCCATATAACTTGGCAAGAAAATGATTTCTAAATTCGTTTTCTCAATATTATTTCACAAACCGGTTATCAAAAAGATTTATTTCAAGTCTTTTACAAACAACCATGAACTCGCTCAACTTTATGTTGATTTTCCGCATGTTTCTTTCTCAGGTTGCAATTCAGAAATTATGGCACGGTTGGAATATGAGAACCATGTGGAGTCGAGTACTTAGTGGGCGTTCGTTTTCTAAAAGTCTTAGCTTATTTGCTTCCGCTGTGCAATGAAGATACCAGTTCAGTCACGCCAATGCTCTGATATTCGGGGTGTGACAGATTGGTATTAGAGCTATAGGTTACAGCGAATTAGGTTTCTGTAGAGATACCTAGGCTCTAACCTCACTTTCCTCTGGGAACTTAGAATATTAAAACCTGAATACATACAGAACGCCTGGTACTCGAATATGGTCTCCAACCGTTGCCGAAAAACAAACAGTCAAAATTTCGTTTTCAAACATACGCTATTGTGGTGTTTCATACACGGTGCATAAAACAATTACATACAGTACACAAAACTCTGAGAGTTTAGGAAACATGCATTTAAGACCTTCGGAAACTTATGTTGAAGTTCATTAAAGGTTATCACGTAGGAACCGCGAATATTAACTCGGGCACACACTATTATCCATATTGTCTGTGATATTTTAATTCCCCGAGCAGGCAGCCTATGCATAACGAAACGTTAGTGCACGAGAATACATGGAACTCAAATTTTTACGTCAACGGATGTCGGAGTACATCACATTCTACGAGGAACGAAATGCTAGTGCCCAGGTATACGTGAAACTTAAGCTGTACATCAACGGAGGTTGAAGTACGACACATACGACTATCAAGGCGAGGCCTTTGAAAAGACACGGCGACGCAATTCAACGACGATGCTAGATTCCTGTCAGCACGAAAACTATCGACCAGGAAGCGGTGGTTTGGTACGCGGTCCTGCAAACGACACGAAACACGCCAAGGAGAAGACGTATGTCTCCGCATTCCCCCTTAACTCAATAACGGCGAACACGTTATGTTCGACATTCCATGGTAATGTCACCTAACAACCGGACATCACATGCAACCCCAGGTAAAGTCCTCAAATTTCTTTTATTGAAATTTCGACTTTCGCATTTACTGAGTAGATTTTCGTATCTCTACTCCTCTTAATGGTCATCGTATCACGATCATTTCTATCATTTTAGCGAATACTCATTTGCTTCATTTCTTGAAAATTCATATGTTACGCATTCATCGTTTGTTACGCATGTGGTTTCGTTTCGAATAAGCGTTTCATCGAAGTTCAAATATTATTTCGCTAAACCTAATTATTGAATTGTGATTCGAATGATCCGCATTAGTGTAATTGTTGGCTCCTTTGTTATCAAGTCAACACATTTTCTTGAAACTTCTTTTCTTTTCAAGTTACATACATGGTTTTTCGTTGTGACCATGCCGAAAGTCTTTCTTGTCGATACATGTATCTATTGTCAGATTGCGCTAAAACCAAGTTCAATTGTTTGAACCTGTCCATTACACATATTCACTTCAGAGCATCATATGATGTATTGGGAGCATCGTATTCAAAATTCGTTTTAACAAGTGTTTCATTTGTTTCGAGTCGTACTAGACTTGTTTGGTCTACGACTCCATTAAGTCGTTTGTTGATTTCGACACCTTGTGGTGGTGTTTTCACTTATTTGAAGCTTGCGCTAATCTCGTTTACACATATCATACATGGATTTAAATTATTTATTGATTTGTTTTAAATCCGCTTTGATTTATTATATTAAAGCAGTCTTAACGCAATCGAGTGTTAAGGCAATCATACATAAATTCATTCTATATTCCGGTGTACCTACTAACGGTTCTTTCAACATCGATCGAATGTTTTGCGATATTCATTGCTTCTTCGTCTTCGATCGAAAACATTATTTCTTTGATGTTCAAATTTCAATTGAAAATCCTATGATGTTGTTAGAAACAAATTTTCATATTTACTTCATTGCGCTTTCAATTGCCTTCAAACACGGTGAATTTGTTTGATCACCGCTATTAATGAATTATTTAAATCACTACGACACCTTGTGGTGTCAGTACAAAATTGTAGCTTGGGCTAATCATGATTGAGCGTTTCATGCAAAACACAGGTGATACTTGTTCGATCACCCCTATTATTGGATTGTTTCATTCATTGCGACACCTTGTGGCGTCGGTATAACTTGCAGCTTGTGCTGATCACGATCGAGCGTTTCATGCAAACTAATATATTTGAGATTGTCTAGTGGATGTTATTGCTTCTAGAACTCATTTACTTATTGTGAACGTTCATATGGAATTCGATTGGTCGAAGTTCCTGTTCATTGTTGGATTCCTGTTAACTTAGTCACATTAGTGACAGTACCTATACGTCTTGTTTCTTTTGACATCAATTTTTGAAACACATTTCTTTTAAACCGTTGGGTTCTTATTGTTGAGGAATGTCATTAAATTCACATGATTCGAATAAGTCTTGTTTCGATTACGCGGTCATTCACTTTGTTATTATTCGGACTTACCTGCGAACAACACAATTCTGAGGAGATAACATAGTCTAAATTTCGAGGACGAAATTTCTGTAACAGGGGGAGAATGTGACAACCGGTGATTTTACGGCTCTTAATTACGTGATTAACAAGTGATTAACGCGATAATAAATAGTGTTTACAATGCAAATTAACTAAATTAGGCCTTTGGAGTGCCTAGGAACGCCTATCTGACTTTAAAGTGCGCAAACGGTGGTTTACAGAGAAAGCTGCGAAACGTTAAATGGCAACGGATTGAAACCGAAAAGAATACTGACAAAGCCGATAAATATTAAATTTTTACGATATATTTTAGCTTCGTAATTAAATTTTAGTGACTACAGTCGAAACCGGATCGAAAAACGGAATAAAGACGGCAACGATACAATCTTTCGCGATTATTACCGTAATCGACGAACGGGCAAGCAAACAACGACTACCGACCGTATTTTATGTATTCTAATACTAAAATCTTATCTTTTGACTTTAAACGGAGTTCGGGTTTTGACAACGGGTCTCGTAGGAATTACGGGCCACTTACACACGAGATGGGCTTGTGGGCCCTGGGCCCAAGCCCAAAACCCACAAGTCTAAACCTGCACATGATTTATTAGATCTTATAAGATCTACAAAATATAGCCAAATTTCTACAAAAGATTTGCAAAATCTCATCAAATCTCTAAAAGATTTACAATAATCCTACTAAATCCTACAATCTCTATAAAATCTTTACAAGGGATTTTTTTTGTACATAAGATCTATACCAAATCTCTATATAAGATCTCACAACACATAACATTTCTACAAATATCAAACACTGACTTTCACTCCTTCATCTCCATCTCCCTCGATCTATACATTACACACACACAAATCAACCCAACAAATAAATGCAGACCCTCCATTTTCATCTCTCTTTCACCTCACTTGAACCCCTCTCTCCCTCGATGAAGAACCGCCGGCCACCACTATGGGTGGCGGCGTTAGTGACTACCGGTGGTCGGTGACGGGTCTGACCGGTTAACCGGCAACCACACTAACCGACACTGTCACACCCCCAAAATACCACATGCGGAATTACCGCGGGGCGTGTGACGTACCAGGATCCAAGCCACCAATCATGTTAAACTCATAACAATTATTCCAAATAAAACTTTCATTTATTATTGATAGAAATGTTACAAAACATTATTTAACGTTCAGCGGAAGCATAATACATTAATTAAGAAATTCATAAACCAAGTGTGCGAAAGTCATTAAGTTCGTCTCGCGTTTCCATATATCTCGACCCATGACCACTCCAGCCTCCCAGACAGCAAGTTCCAATTAATATGCACCTAAAGACCTGCAAGGCATGTAACAATGAATCAACAACAAAGTTGAGCGAGTTCACAGTTGAGCGTTCGTTTTAAAGTTGTTCTAAAAACCATGAGTTTGTTTGTAAACCATAAGTTAACCAGTTTCTTTGTTTCCCAAACCATATCCATAATCAGTGGGGGCTTCCCCATGTGAACCACTAGACCGTTACCATATCGACAACTGACGAAAGTAAGTTGTGCCCTACGTCAATGTCTATCATCATTGACTAAGTGCCCAGATCCATTAGTACACGCCCGTCCTGCCGGCACGGTGTGAGGCTTGTCAACCCTAATAGCGCTATTTAACTAATGACATGTTCGCCATTGGCCCGGCGATTAAGTCGATATAAAAATGAGGGACTTCATGATAGAGTTTTGTCTAGTAAGTTTTAAGGTTATTGTCCTACCCAAGGAGGACGAACGTACGTATTCTACCCAAGGAGAATACGCAGGATTAATATTGGCATCCTACCCATGGAGGATGGTGGTACATATCCTACCCAAGGAGGATATGTAGGTTCCGTTTTAAATCTTTAACCTATTCCCAACCACCGGGAATCCCATGCCTTAGAAAGTGTGTGAACTCACCTTTGCTTTGCTCGGTAGACAATTTACTTGTGTTAGGTTGGTCAACCACACCCTATTATGGTTACCAATATTTGTTAGGTTTGTATGCAAGTAATGTCACGTATAAATTACACGTATCTAACACGTAGCATGCAAATTAAATCATCACGTAACACATATAGTATGTGGGCCTTATTTATATTTATAGTGAAAGCCCAATAGTGAGAACAGTAATCAGTGTACGGCCTAAATGCGTTGCGAGTGGGACATTAGTCGAGACTATTAGATCTCGACTCGCAAATCTAAAGATCTCGAGTCGAAACCAAGTGGTTGCGACTCGCAACCTTAGTCGGAACCTCCTAAGATTTAACTAGTCTTAACCCTATTCAATAGCAACAGTTAACCTTTTTATCGCATTTTAATTAAATCAAACAGCATAATTTTTCCATAATTATTGTCTTTCATACAACCCTAATCATACACTAATTAGAACTACCAATATACGTGATCCTCAACCCAACTGAAAACCGTGAACATCAAGTTACCCAAAATCATCAACACCCTTATCATGTTAAGTTCAATTTTTTTTATATATAAGCGTGCCTATGTTTTAATACCATTGGTAATTACAAAAGCCTACCACTCTAGTATCATACCAGTAGATCCATTGTCGTTAACAGCAATCATATGTCTTTTATGCAAAATCATATTATTAGTAAGTCATTTAAAGGGAAACACGTAAACATCACACTTTCTTTTCAATTACTCTATTCACATCAGTATGTATTTTTACATTCCCAAAATTCCATTACACCATTTCAAAACTCAAATGAAATAGAGAAAAGCAATCGTTAAATGATTCAAATTATAATATTCACAACCAAAAGTAAAGACATAAAAGCATATACTTTCACTACATGATTCAAAACCACAAAATATAAAGATAGTCACTGATAAGCATAAACTGACCAAGAGACCATTAGGTGAAAAAGAGGGTGTAGGCTGCCATGTTCCCTTCCCTGATTCGTCACGACCTCCGGTACCATCACAGCACTACTGCTGCTTTGTGGTGGTTCTACCGTCAACCATTACCGGCCCAGAAACGACCACCATGTGAAACCAGCCGAGCACCGCTGTCTATGCCGTAGTCCCTCGCCGGCCGAAGCTGGTCTCCGCCGTAGACATCCACCACCGCTGCCGTAGTGCCAACCCTGCACCGTTCCTGCCGCCGCTATTGTTCCCTTCCGCCTGGTTCCACCACCATCTACTGACGTCGTTACCGTGCGCCGCCACCAATGGATGGTGGTCGGTCGTTTCTTCATCAGAGGGGATTTGGGGAGGGAGAGATGGACAGTTTGGTTGCTGGACTCGACTCACCGGAAAGGCGGCGCCGGAGGGGTCGCCGGAACCCTAATCCGGTGGTCGGAATTTAGGGGGAAGGGGTGCGGCTGAAGTTGTTGGGTGTGTGTGTTGGGTTTATTTCTTTTGAAAGGAAAAGTGAGAGGGGGTGGGTTTATGTTGAATATATAGGGTAGGGTTTAGGGTATTGTGGAGTGGGGGTTGGGCTCGGCCCAAATGTATGAACCCGTTAATTGTCGCATTATATCAAAATGGTTAATATAACGGTCTCGCGTATGCTAAAGTTATATATATATATATATATATGCGTGGCTCGACGCGTTTCTCTTGACGCGGTTATTACTACTTATAATTAATAATAACAATAATAATAGTAAAAATAAATTACTCCTCTCGACGATCAGGGTCGAGAGTACAGGTTGTCACATTCTCCCCATGTTACAGGAATTTCGTCCTCGAAATTTAAGCCTAGTCATATGATACGCTTTATTCATAGATTCGCCAATATCCTATTGTTATACGTAGATATACACAATTCACAGAAGTTCACAAAACGAACATGTACGCCACATGGCACTTAAAGTCATATAATACATAAGATCACCTAGCGTTAAAGTCACATAGTTTGTACGTATTTTACATAGTATAGATTTTTACGAAATTAATTATATCATCAAAGAAACGTGCAGGAAAACCCGAAGTGTCACATTATCCCCAAGTTCAGAGAAATTTCGTCCCGAAATTTAACGCGCAGCCACTGACAAGCTAGTGTGTTTAAATGTTTTCGTGGGACGTCACATCATTCCCCTGTTGGTTTGGAATTTCGTCCCGAAATTCCGCAGTAGCTTCAGCCTCAGTAGTGGTTTCATTGTTCACGAACAACTGGGGATATTTGCGTTTCATTTGGTCTTCTCGTTCCCAGCTAAACTCTGGGTCACGACGGGAATTCCAACGAACTTGAACAATAGGTATCCTGGTGCGTTTGAGAATCTTGAGGGTGGTGTCGACGGGTTTCACGATCTTGACGGCGGAGACCAGCTCTGGCAGCCGGAGCTCGACAAAGACAGCCGCAGATTAGGGCTCGGTTCAGGTACGTGTTCGGGTTAGATGGTGATGTGGGTTAGATCTCGAGTTAACTCGGTTCGAGCCGGGTCAAACAGTCATGGCAGTCAACAAGTCAGCGGCTCGGGTCAACGGGTTTCGGTTCGATCAACGGGTCAGCAACTTAGTCACATCGGATCTTGCGGTTCGTGGGTTGACTCGGTCAGCCGATCAACTCAGTTAACATAACAACGAGAAGATGGTAAAGTTTTAGGACGCGATAATTCTTTTTACCTAAATTAGTTCTTAATTATAACTTCAATGTTACGTGATAACGAGTCGAACCAATGGGTTTATAGTCGGCGTTTTATGAAAAATTTGACGAACTTTATATATATTATTTGAATCTTGATTGAATTTTGACAATATAACGACACTTTAGTTGTCGGGGCGTCCAAAAACAGAGGAAACTCTTCTCGTTTTCCGAGAAAATCCGTAAAATAAGACGCATTTTAAACTCTCGGATTCAACTAAACTTTTAGAAAGACATACAAATATGCAATTTCTTTTGACGACGCTTTACGAACATACGAAAACTACGAAGGCGGATATTATTTACAATAATAAATATAGTTATTATATTTATTTGAAACGTCAAAATTCGACAACTCTTCTACAAAATCAATATAACTTTTATATTTATTTTCAAATGCCGATAACACAAATGAGATTTCATATAACAAACAAACCAATCTCGTTTTATAGAAAATAAATATAACTATATATTTATTTCAAATACCAAACAACACGCGTTCATTTTATAAAAATAAATACGGTTTATGTATTTGTTTTGAATACCAAAAACACGACGGTTCTTTTATAAACTTAAATATAGTTTATATGTTATTTCGAATATCAACTACACGAATTTGTTTTATAAAAATAGGTATGGTTTATATATTTATTTCCAATATCGTACAAAACAAATCCTTTTATAAATATAACTATATATTTATTTCCGACAAACAAGTCCAATTCTTTTATAAAATAAATATAGTCATATTTATTTTCAAACACGACAACTCGATGATTCTTTTATAAAATAAATATAACTTTTCATATTTATTTTATACGCCTAAACGGCATATACGAATATTTTGACAAAGATCATACGAAACGCGATATATAATACGAGTTTGTTATATATTACTTTCATACGAATATTCCTATATACACAAACGATTTCTCGAGACGACAAGCGACTTTAACAATATATCTATATGTTTTGATATAAATATTTATTTATTTCTAATATCTCGAGAATCAAGTCTTTTCAATACTTATTGATTATTATCGACAATAAACGATACTTATCATATATGACTTAATCATTTCCGATAAGTTAACTACTTACCGTCGAATCGTTTGATTAACGATTCGGTAGAGCTCGGTGACACATAGTTAGTTACCGCGTTTAATTAGAAACTTATAAGATATTCCGTGTTAGGAATATTGTAGAATGCACGCTAGCGAGTCTCATCTTGGAAACGACATCACGAAGTCGTAATTAGCTAGCTTTGCACATGGAAATTCAGGTGAGTTCATAACCCCATCTTTTACGGTTTTACATTTTTATAAATGTTTTCGGGATGGAAAGACATGCACGTTTTGCAGAAAACACACAAAGTTCTCGATGAACAAAGACTGCATATTTTTAGACAAAAGCATGTTTTGCAAGAACATACTAAGCTTTTGAACGAACGAAAACTCATATTTCTAAATCATATTACGATTGGAATTCGAGGAACTCAAATGGTTTACGAATGGATTATACTAAATACACCGGTTTTTACAAAACAAATGCGTTTATCGAAATGTGAATGATTTTCATGACTAGGGATGGATCGTCTGGGGATAATACAGAGAGACTGGGGAGTCAGCCTTAGAGGCTGGGGAGGTTTAGCCTTAGAGGCTGGGGAGGTTCAGCCTTAGAGGCTGGGGTGAAATACATGTTACAATTATACAGACATTTTTATACATGGTATGGTTAGCTTAAGGAGGGACTTTCATACATCGTTAGATCATGTGAGTGGGTAGGCGGCTACTAAAGGCCATTAATCCTCGTCGTAGGACCGAGGGACATGAGTGATAGATCTATTTGGGTGTAGCGAGCCCACACCCATGAGGCCGGGGCGGCCCATAGTGGTGACTGTGTCTTACAGCCGGAAGCCCGGTGCAACTCCGCAAGGTTTGAGACTTCCTGCATCACTTCACACATATCAATGGTCTTGCAAACCATTGGTGATCTCTTTTTTCCTTATTGCTACATACCAGGGACTTTCATACACCGTTTACAAAGGTTTATACATACACCGTATACAAAGGGACATACATACTTACAGAAATACTTGATTTATACAAATTAAATACCATGTTTTATACAAATTTAAGGCATAGGATTATGCGGGCATGAAGTCAAAGTTAGGGTGGGCATTGACGATTATACGAACATTACAAATACGAGAGTTTACAAATACATGGTTTTACGAACATAATGCGTTACAAATACAAAGTTTCCATATAACTTGGCAAGAAAATGATTTCTAAATTCGTTTTCTCAATATTATTTCACAAACCGGTTATCAAAATGATTTATTTCAAATCTTTTACAAACAACCATGAACTCGCTCAACTTTATGTTGATTTTTCGCATGTTTCTTTCTCAGGTTGCAATTCAGAAATTATGGCACGGTTGGAATCGGAGAACCATGTGGAGTCGAGTACTTAGTGGGCGTTCGTTTTCTAAAAGTCTTAGCTTATTTGCTTCCGCTGTGCAATGAAGATACCAGTCCAGTCACGCCAATGCTCTGATATTCGGGGTGTGACATTCTGTGTCTCAACACATTGTCTGTCTATGTACTTAACTCCGCCAGCATTTTCCCGGTTTGTCTGATAACTGTGCTAACTGTGTTTCGTGCATCATTTGAGTCAATAAAGTTTTCATGCAATAATGATATGACATTATGCAATATGTGATGCACATGTATGTATAAAGCAATAACCAGAAAGCAGTTCAAGGCATTAATTGTATTTCAGCACAGTCATTAAGCACTAATCATGGATTAATAGTTGTACGGATACCTGGAATTTTGACAGTTGTCACATTCTCCCCCTGTTATGAAAATTTCGTCTCGAAATTTTAAGCCTTAATACTAGCTGCAGAGGAGTTGGGGAACAAATGCGGGTATTTAGCTTTCATGCAATCTTCACGCTCCCAAGTAAACGCTGGGCCGTTACGCGCGTCCCATCGAACCTTGACGAGTCTAACACTACTCCTCCGCGTCTTGTTAACTTTCCAATCAGTAACCTCAATGGGTTCTTCGGTAAAGTGGATTGTGTCGTCAATGTGAACTTCGTCAACAGGGATAACCACTGTCTCTTGAGTTGGACTTTTCTTCAGATTAGATACATGAAATGTATCATGATCACCATTAAGTTCTGCTGGTAGCTCCATCTTGTATGCTACCGTACCAACTCTTTCCAGGATTCTGAATGGTTCGATATATCATGGGTTTAACTTACCACGCTTCCCAAAGCGTGCCACACCTTTCCAAGGTGAAACTTTCAACAAAACCATATCACCCACTTCGAATTCCAAAGGTTTACGTCCTTGGTCCGCATAGCTCTTTTGTCGATCACGAGCTGCCTTGATGCGCTCTCGGATCTGCATGATCTTATCTGTTGTTTCTTGGACCAGTTCGGGACCAACCAGCTGTCTATCACCTGCATCTGTCCAACACAACGGTGATCAACACTTGCATCTATAGAGAGCCTTGAACGGTACAGCTTGGATGCTTGTATGGTAGCTGTTGTTATAGGAGAACTCAACCAAAGGTAGGTGAGTGTCCAAACTGCCACCCAAGTCCATTACGCAAGCACGTAGCATATCTTCAAGCGTCTGTATCGTTCTTTCGCTTTGACCGTCCGTCTGTGGATGGAAAGAAGTGACCAACCAGCTGTCTATCACCTGCATCTGCCCAGCACAACGGTGATCGACTTGCATCCGTAGAGTGCCTCGAACGGTTCAGCTTGGATGCTTGTATGGTAGCTGTTGTTATAGTAGAACTCAACCAAAGGTAGGTGAGTGTCCAAACTGCCACCCAAGTCCATTACGCAAGCACGTAGCATATCTTCAAGCGTCTATATCGTTCTTTCGCTCTGACTGTCCGTCTATGGATGGAAAGCAGTACTCAGATTCAACTGAGAACCAAATGCTTCTAGGAAGGATTGCCAAATCCTTGACACAAATCTTCCATATCTATCAGATATAATCGAGATAGGCACTCCATGACGTGCCACTATCTACCTTAGGTACATCTCAGCTAGCTTACTTGTGTTATCCTTTTCTCTGATTGGCAAAAAAGTGCGCAAACTTTGACAAGCGGTCCACGATTACCCAAATCGTGTCATGACCTCTGGGAGTCTTGGGCAACTTTGTTATGAAATCCATTAAGATCTGCTCCCATTTCCACATGGGTATCTTAGGTTGCTGCAGAAGACCTGAAGTCTTCTGATACTCGGCCTTCACTTTGGCGTAAGTCAAACACTTCCCAACATAGGTAGCCACATCGCCCTTAAGTCTCGGACACCAATAATAATCCTTCAAATCTTGATACATCTTGTCCGATCCTGGATGGATCGAGCACCTCGATTTATGAGCTTCATCAAAAATAACATCTCTAAGACCACCAAAGAGAGGAACCCAAATTCGTCCCATAAAATACAAGGTTCCTTCCTCATTGGGTACCAACTTTTTCTCCATCCCTCGGAGATATTCAGCCTTAATATTTTCCTTTTTAAGAGCTTCTCTTTGTGCAGCACGAATACGCAACGAGAGGTCTGTCTGAATGATCATCTGTAAAGCCCTAACCCTTATGGGCTTAATCCTCTCTTTTCGACTTAAGGCGTCTGCCACCACATTCACCTTTCCTGGATGATATTTGATTTCACAATCATAATCATTTAACAATTATACCCATCGTCGTTGTCTCATATTAAGCTCTTCTTGGTCGAATATGTGCTGTAGGCTCTTGTGATCTGTAAAGATCGTACATCGGGTACCATAAAGGTAGTGCTACCAAATCTTCAAAGCAAACACCACTGCACCTAATTCCAAATCATGCGTGGTGTAGTTCTTCTCATGGACCTTTAATTGGCGTGAAGTATAAGTGATAACCTTTTGTCGCGGCATTAGCACATAACCCAATCCCTAACGCGAGGCGTCACAGTATACCACGAAGTCATCGGTGCCTTCGGGTAGGGATAATATAGGTGCATCGCAAAGCTTTTTCTTTAGCAGCTGAAAAGCTTCTTCTTGTTTGTCTCCCCATACTTCTTATCCTTTTGAGTAAGGGAGGTCAGCGGTTGAGCGATTTTAGAAAAATCCTCAATGAATTTGTGATAATATCCTGCTAAACCTAGAAACTGTCGATCTCGGTTGGCGTCTTCGGAGTTTCCCAAATCTTAATTGCCTCGATCTTGGTGGGATCCACATGAATTCCATTTTCATTCACCACGTGACCAAGGATGTAACACCCCAACCCGGAAGGGCTGACGTGTTACAATAACAGTGGTATCATAAACAAAAGTCATAATTCCATTTATTTATTTGACAAGGATACAACCACACGACCACTAAACTTAAGATTAATATACAAGCGGACATATTCGATTTGATTAACTAATATCTTCAGATTTAATCCTAGGCTTTATTCTCCTCTCTTTGCCCCGCCCGAAGTAACCTGTGAACCTGTACATACAAAAGTTTACGGAATGAGCCAAATGCTCAGTACGGAATAATAGGCTTAAATAACAAGTAATGCTTTATAGAAAATGTTATTCGGATGAAACTTTATGTTAAAATGATATGATGCAAGTAACGTAATTTCATACGGATGTACCCATGAGCCAAACTTAAAACGTGACAATACACAGGTAGCTACTCCTGCATAATTATCACACGAGATGGCGAGTTGGCATACCCGATATCCACCTCCTTAACTTAAATCCTAGGATCGATCCATACGCCTCCTAGTAGCTTTGTACCTCACTTGTACCTAGGGACGCCGTGAACTGATCTCTCCGTCACGGAAGGAGCACATGTTGTCGATGCCGCAACAACACGCCCGTGGGACACTCCACGAGAAGCGATACTCAGGGTATCAGAGTACAAATGGTCTTATTCACATAACTTATCGAAAATATTTCCATAACAAGACGTAACATATATTGGAACATGCGATAATGAGTACAGCTAAACATAATACTATCGCATGACATGAAAGCTAAATCCAAGGTTATGATTAGAATAGGAAGATGTTGCCGTTCCTGTCGCGACTCGCCTGGGATGTCGAAGTAGGATAGGCCTGCTTCGTCACCTGGTTAGCCCTGCTGAGTCGACGGAATCGAAAAATTAAATTTTGACAGCGTTTTGTGAGGATAATCGTTGAGTAGAGAATACCCCCCCTGAATTTTAGGGGCCCTAATCCTGATTCTGATTGTTATGAAAATTTTAGGGTTTGTGCAGAATCACATGGGTGTCTTAATTAAGGTTTCCTATGGGATATTTTATAAATAATAATAATAGTTTTGGTTGATATACAGAAGGATGGATCATAAGATAAATGTTAGTTTATTATAAATTATTATTATTCTTTTATTTCTAGAATAATGATTTTAAATTTATGGTCATTACAACTATTACCCCCTTAAAAGAAATTTCGTCCTCGAAATTTTTCAAATAAGAATATAACGTATCGAATAAGTAACGGAAACGGAACTTTCATAACAGAGTTACTAACTTATATAACAAGAATCTCCTAAACACACATGTGTATCTGAAATTCATAATTACGATCATGACCATAATTGTCAATTACCTTACCACCATGTCCTAATGGTTCTTCCACTACGGATCTTAATAACATATTTAATCATGCAGAAAATCAACATAGACTTACAGATAACAAGAATGACTATTGTTATTGATATCTCCTACATAAACATGCTTAATCATAACTAAGATATATTCACCTAAGGCAAAGCATGAATGACCACAAATAGAAACAAATGAACATAGATCAAAGAGCAAGGTTCACTGTTACCTCGACTAAAATTCTATGGTTCGAATAGATTAGGGTATAGAGAGCGAATTGATTCTTCAGATTCCCATGTTGCTTCGCGTTCAGAGTGATTTTTCCAGAGGATTTTAACAAACGGAATTACTTTCCTACGCATAACCCTTTCTTGTCGATCTAAGATGGCTTCCGGTTCCTCTTCATAGGACAAATCTTCGTGAATTGTAAGTAACGGATAACTAATGACATGGAGTGGATGATAATTATATCCTCTTAACGAGGAGACATGAAAAACGTTATGAACGTGCGAGAGATAAGGCGGTAAAGCTAGTCGATATGATACTTCTCCAATTCTTTCAAGGATTTCAAACGGACCAATGAAACGAGGACTAAGCTTCCCTTTAATTCCAAATCTACGAACACCACGCCAAGGTGATACCTTTAAAAATACGTGGTCACCAATTTTAAATTCGAGTGGTCGTCTATGTTGATTTGCATAGTTCTTTTGTCTGCTCTGAGCTTCTTTTAGTTTTTCTCGTGCCATAGTGACTTTTTCGTTTGTAATCTGAACTAGTTCTGGCCCTTCAATAATCTTTTCTCCAACTTCATCCCAGCAGATCGGTGCGCGACATTTCCGACCGTATAAAAGCTCAAAAGGTGCCATGCCAATACTTGCTTGCCAACTATTGTTGTAAGCGAACTCAACAAGGCATAGATATTCATCCCAGTTTCCAGACCATTCAAGTGCACATGCTCGGAGCATGTCTTCCAAGGTTTGGATCGTGCGTTCTGACTGCCCATCTGTTTGTGGATGGAAAGCCGTACTAAATTTTAGTCGTGTACCCCAAGCTGCCTGAAAACCTTTTCAAAATCGTGAGGTGAAACGTGGGTCTCTATCGGAAACACTGAAAGATGGTGTGCCATGAAGTCGAATAATCTCTTGAAGAAATATTTCGGATAACTTATTAACCGAAAATCCTTGCTGAATCGGTAGAAAATGTGCTGACTTTGACAATATATCGACAACAACCCATACAACATCATTCTTCTTGAATGTCTTAGGCAAACCGGTAACAAAATCCATTGTGATCTCATCCCACTTCCATATGGGAATATCCAATGGCTGTAACAGACCGCTTGCTCGTTGGTGTTCAATTTTCACTTGTTGGCAAGTGAGGCATTTACTTACGTAGCGAGCAACGTCTTCCTTCATGCCATTCCACCAGATGTTCTGTCTTAAGTCTCGATACATCTTGGTAGATCCTGGGTGAATTGAAAATGGTGAGCTGTGAGCTTCGGCTAACAATGACTCACGAAGGGTAGAGTCATCGGGTACACAAAGTCTTTTGCCGCACCAAATCACCCCATGATGGTCTATCCGAAATTCAGATTGCTTACCCACCTCAAGATTTTGCACAATTGCCCAAAGTTCTCCATCTTGCTTCTGTGCAACTTTGATCCGTGATATGAGGTCGGGTTCAATCTGCATTCTAGCTAGATATCCATCAGATTTACTAACCTGAAGCCAAATGTTCATCCTTTCGAGATCCCTCCTAATATGAGGCTGAATTTGTAAGCAAGATATAGTCCCGGAATTCTTTCGGCTCAACGTATCAGCTACAACATTGGCTTTGCCTGGATGGTATTGAATATTTGCGTCGTAATCTTTTAAAAGTTCTAACCACCTTCTTTGCCTCATATTTAACTCTTTCTGAGTGAATATGTACTTGAGGCTCTTGTGGTCGGTAAAGATGTCATAACTTTCACCATACAGATAGTGTTGCCAAATCTTAAGTGCAAAGACGACTGCGGCTAGTTCTAAATCATGTGTAGGGTAGTTAACTTCATAAGGCTTCAACTGACGGGAGGCATAAGCGATAACCTTCCCATGTTGCATTAGCACACAACCTAATCCTTTCTTTGAGGCATCACTCTAGACTTGGTAACCTCCTGATCCAGAAGGGAGAGCGAGTATTGGGGAGGATACGAGTCGTTTCTTCAATTCTTCAAAGCTTTTCTCTTGTTCCTCATTCCATGAGTACTTCACCCCTTTCCTTAGGAGTTTTGTGAGTGGTAAAGTAATTACCGAGAATCTTTCAACAAATCTTCGGTAATAGCCAGCAAGACCCAAGAAACTTCGTATTTCGGTAACAGAAGTGGGTCTTGGCCATTTTGTAATAGCTTCAACCTTTGTTGGGTCTACCATAATTCCCTCTGCTGATATGACATGACCTAGAAATGCCACTTGGCTAAGCCAAAAGTCACATTTGGAAAACTTTGCGTACAACTTCTCATGCCTCAAGGTTCCAAGTACTGCATGTAGATGTGTTTCATGCTCTTCACGACTCTTAGAATACACCAGAATGTCATCGATAAAAACAATAACGAATTTATCTAGGAATTTGTGAAATACGCGATTCATCAAATCCATGAAGACTGCGGGTGCATTAGTTAGCCCAAAGGGCATAACCAAGAATTCGTAATGACCATAACGAGTACGAAAGGCGGTCTTGGGAACATCATCATTCTTGATCTTTAGCTGATGGTATCTGGACCTTAGGTCGATTTTGGAGAAGAACTGAGCCCCCTGAAGTTGATCAAAGAGATCATCAATGCGAGGCAGAGGATACTGATTACGAATAGTAATCTTGTTCAGCTCTCGGTAGTCAATACATAAACGCATACTATCGTCTTTCTTCTCCACAAATAAGACCGGAGCACCCCAAGGTGAAACACTAGGTCTTATGAATCCTAGATCTAACAATTCTTGCAATTGTTCCTTCAACTCCTTCAGTTCCATCGGGGCCATACGGTATGGAGCTTTAGAAATAGGTTCGGCACCAGGGATCAAGTCGATGGTGAATTCTACCTGACGGTCGGGTGGTAATCCTGGTAGTTCATCCGGAAATACATCAGGATATTCACGAACAACGGAGTGGCTATCGATACTCTTAACACTAGCAGAAGTATCCTTAATCGATGCTAGGAATCCTGCACAGCCGTTTGATATGAATTTTCGAGCTTTGAGCGCAGAGATAATTTTAAGAGATTTATGAGCTTGAGCTCCCTGATATATAATATCAGGATGATGAAGATCACCGAAAATAACACGGCGGGAATGACAATCTATAGTTACGCGATGTCGAGACAACCAATCTATCCCGAGAATAACATCAATGTCACACATATGTATTGGAAATAGGTCTGCCTTACACACAATAGATTCAATATGGATCGGACAATCTTTATATACGTAAGTGATTACGGATGAATTTTCCATGGGAGTGGAAATGGTTAAAGTATGATTTAAGAGAGTTGGTCTTATCGGAAGGTACTTAGTAAACGAGTGGGATACTAAAGAATGGGTCGCTCCTGTATCGAATAACACATAGATACTACGTTCACCAAGCTGAAGGTTTCCAGATACAGTACCTGGGGCATTAGCAGCGTCAGTAGCAGAAAGTGCGAAAACTCTTCCTCCAATATTGGGTGGTGCAACATTGGGTCGGTTATTCTTCTTAGTGTCTTTCTTAGGACATTCCTTAATCATGTGTCCAGTTTGGCCACATCTAAAGCATGCTCCTGTACCTCGGTGACATACGCCTTGATGTCGCTTACCACAAGTATTACATAGAGGATATGTAATCTGATTCGGGTTTACATGCTGATTCAGTGGTTGAGCTCTAATAGGTTCTGCATACAACTGAATCTGGTTCTGAGCGGGCCTCGGGTTTTGCGGTCTAGGTTGCCATGGACGTGCCTGATTTCCAGAGTTTTGATTTCTTTGCACTTTGCGGTCTTGATGCTGTGGCGTAGTGGATGATTGGCCGATTGCATGCTTAAATTGTCCTTCTCTGTTTCTCTTCTTATTATCCTCAGTTCGAGATAAAAATTCTTTCCTCTCGAACTCAAAAGTTTTGATTGCATCCGCAACTTTGGTGATATCCTTAAATTTCATGTACATGATCGACTTCCGAATTCGATCATTTACTGCCCACTTGCATTTTTCTGCCTGGGCTTCTGCTGATCCTGCAATGTCTCCTACAATATTAGCCAACCTTGAAAATCGAGAAATGAACTCAGAGGCTGGTTCATTACTCCCCTGTCGAATTACTGCATACTCCCTGATATAAGCTTCTTTATCAGCGGTAGAAAAATACTTGTCGTAAAAGATGTTACGAAAGTCGACCCATGAAAGATTAGCATCAAAATCATCCCCTCCTTTGACTTGCTTATATCCTTCCCACCAAGTTTGTGCGTCATCTTCAAGTTTGTAGGTAGCCAATCTAACTTTGTATTGCTCCGGAACTCCAAGAACTCCAAAGATCTTTTCAACATGAGCTATCCAGTTTCTTGCTTCGACTGGATTAGTAGCGTGACTAAAGAATTTCGGCTTTTGTTTTTGGAATTTAGCGATCCATATGTCTATACTATAGGTAGTATGGTTCGTAATATTCTCACGAGTTTATCCACCAGAGATTGGATTCGTGTTATTACGTTCTGGATGACGAGTTTGTTGAATAACGGCCTCAGCTGTTTGAGCAACAAGGTTTGGAAGTAACCTGGCAACAGCCTGGTTGATAGCATTAATTACGTTTGGATCAACTGGAGTCTCATTCGAAGAAGTGTTGTTACGCACATGGTTAGTACGAGTACTCCTACGTAGCGGACGAGGAGGAGGCATCTATAAGAAAAGAAAACATAGGAGCCCAAGTTGAATCCTATCATAGATATCTACCCATTCCTCACAGGTTTTAATTACTATCTTCAAGTTTTCTACAGGAAAGAACCTTTGCTCTGATACCATAGCTGTAACACCCCAATCCGGAAGGGCTGACGTGTTACAATAACAGTGGTATCATAAACAAAAGTCATAATTCCATTTATTTATTTGACAAGGATACAACCACACGACCACTAAACTTAAGATTAATATACAAGCGGACATATTCGATTTGATTAACTAATATCTTCAGATTTAATCCTAGGCTTTATTCTTCTCTCTTTGCCCCGCCCGAAGTAACCTGTGAACCTGTACATACAAAAGTTTACGGAATGAGCCAAATGCTCAGTACGGAATAATAGGCTCAAATAACAAGTAATGCTTTATAGAAAATGTTATTCGGATGAAACTTTATGTTAAAATGATATGATGCAAGTAACGTAATTTCATACGGATGTACCCATGAGCCAAACTTAAAACGTGACAATACACAGGTAGCTACTCCTGCATAATTATCACACGAGATGGCGAGTTGGCATACCCGATATCCACCTCCTTAACTTAAATCCTAGGATCGATCCATACGCCTCCTAGTAGCTTTGTACCTCACTTGTACCTAGGGACGCCGTGAACTGATCTCTCCGTCACGGAAGGAGCACATGTTGTCGATGCCGCAACAACATGCCCGTGGGACACTCCATGAGAAGCGATACTCAGGGTATCAGAGTACAAATGGTCTTATTCACATAACTTATCAAAAATATTTCCATAACAAGACGTAACATATATTGGAACATGCGATAATGAGTACAACTAAACATAATACTATCGCATGACATGAAAGCTAAATCCAAGGTTATGATTAGAATAGGAATCCAACGGACTGTCAAATGAATCGATAATCAAAGAGGTGAGGAGTTTTTAAAAGATATAGTAATTTAATGGTTTTATAACAATTTGAATATGAAGCAATAAGGAGTGGGGATAAGGATCCGTACCTTAATAATTCCAAAGTGATGCTACCTTGTGATAATATTTCAGATTTATACGGCAGAGTTTAGACTACTGATTAGTCTTTTAACCTAATTTAAATAACATGCACACAAACTAGGTCAGTAACTTAATACAGCATTTACGATAACTCACGAGATTAAAATCCTCACAACGAATGACAAAGTGCGATACTTAAACATCCATCGGATTCACAACTAATGACAAAGTGAAATCACTTAAACATCCATCGGATTCACAACGAATGACAAAGTGTAAACACTTAAACATCCATCGGAATCACAACTAATGACAAAGTGAAATTACTTAAACATCCATCGGAATCATGACTAATGACAAAGCATAACCCAAATTTGAGCAGCACTTAAACATCCATTGGATTGATTTCAATCAATCGGACATTGAATCGTAGCAGCGATTGAGTTAATACCCTGTTTATAGCAGCACCCCGCTATACTAATTAGTGATTTGTGTGTGTTTTGAGAGTATTCGGACGATATCTCAGCGTGTATTTTGAGTTTCTTCGTCGTTTTTGTGCCCAGAATCAAGTCCCAGACACCCCTATTTATACTGGAAATTGGATCCTCCCGCGTGTCGCGGAAGATGTTGCCGTTCCTGTCGCGACTCGCCTGGGATGTCGAAGTAGGATAGGCCTGCTTCGTCACCTGGTTAGCCCTGCTGAGTCGACGGAATCGAAAACTTAAATTTTGACAGCGTTTTGTGAGGATAATCGTTGAGTAGAGAATACCCCCCCTGAATTTTAGGGGCCCTAATCCTGATTCTGATTGTTATGAAAATTTTAGGGTTTGTGCAGAATCACATGGGTGTCTTAATTAAGGTTTCCTATGGGATATTTTATAAATAATAATAATAGTTTTGGTTGATATACAGAAGGATGGATCATAAGATAAATGTTAGTTTATTATAAATTATTATTATTCTTTTATTTCTAGAATAATGATTTTAAATTTATGGTCATTACAAAGGAACTATACCTCAGGCAACCCAAACTCACATTTCGAAAACTTAGCATAGAGTTTCTCCTTCTTAAGCAACTCTAAGATGGCTCTTAGGTGTTGCTCATGCTCTTCTTTTCTACGTGAATAGATCAAAATATCATCGATAAACACAATCACAAATTTATTGAGATATGGCTTGCAAACTCGGTTCATCAAGTCCATGAATACTGCCGGCGCGTTTGTCAGACCAAATGGCATTACTAGAAACTCGTAATGTCCATAACGAGTTCTAAAGGCAGTCTTTGGTATACTCTCTTCTTGAATCCGCAGCTGG
This sequence comes from Helianthus tuberosus, assembly GCA_030545235.1. Lineage (NCBI taxonomy): Eukaryota > Viridiplantae > Streptophyta > Magnoliopsida > Asterales > Asteraceae > Helianthus > Helianthus tuberosus. The sequence continues at coordinate 179,922,808 of CM060365.1, read as the reverse complement.
TGATAACCTGACCGAAGATCGATCTTGGAATAGTAACTCGAACCTTGAAGTTGATCGATTAAATTGTGACAAATGTACTCTGTAAACGATGTACGAGGTAAAACAATATCAGTTATCAATGAAACGACATGTTTTGGTGTTTTTATATGTGTATTTGTGTTTGATGATTTTACGATTTGATTCGAGTTCGATTTCAAGCTTTAAATCGCTTTCTGGAAAGTTATACGAAAACTGATGCGTAAACGCAGTCAGTTTAACGTGACAAACACTCCGGAATAGTAACATAGGCTTAACATTCCTGAAATAACCTAAACATAACTTAGAAATAAGTTTTGGAAGGTTTGGTGTGTCGAAAACAAGTTTATTCGATCGCAGGGACTATTTATGTCAAACTATGAAACTATGCCGATTCGTATGGTAACGAACATTCCGGAACATGATCATAAGTTAAACATTCCCTAAATATCCTTCATATAGCTTAGAAACGTGCTTTGAGGTGTTTAGTGCGCAAAAATAAACTTTTTTAATCAACAGGGACTAAAAGCATCAAGATTGCATAAGTTTGCATTTTCACGCATATCTTACGTTCTGAACATATCCGGACATCCAAAAATTTTTGTAATCATTAAAATATTTTATTTTAGTGATTGGAATGCAAAAATACCATTCGTCGCGCAATTTGGATCGTTTTCGCGTCCGTTCGAGTTTCGTCATAAATAACCGAACAACGCAACCGTACTTCCAAACAAACCGACATCCGAGATATTTTTGAGCATGTTTCATGTTCCCTATGATTTAACTTCATTGTAGAGCCTTGAAATGGGGTTAACGGGGTTTAAACACATCGAAAATGGCTTAGAAGTGTTGCAGGGACCAAAACTGTCATTATTCGAAAGTTTCTGGATCTGGGGACCTGTGGCGTCGCGCCACAACCTTATGGTTGTGTGGTGGCGGCACGTCACCCCCTCATCTGGGCAGAAAAATTAGTTTCAGCAACTGCAGGCCTATTTTCGACAACCGACTTAATTTCCAGGGTCTTTTGTGTAACATTTGCAATACCGTGTGATGGTATTGGGCACCCCTAGTATTCCAAATCAACGTTCCTTACATGTATGGTCCAGATCAAATCTTAATTATCGAGGAACGATCCTAACGGTTGTAGAAAATCTATATAAACCCACCATCTTCATCACTTTCATTCACACATTTGCTCTCAATTTCTTCTCTAAGTTGAAGCTCTCCTTGTGAAGCTTCATACCTGAGAAATTTTGAGATCAAATCTTCAAGGCTTGGACCTTTTGTAAGTCTCCTTCATGCTTGTTCATGTATTTCAAGCATGAAAGTCAAACAGTGTTTGACTTTCTGCTATGACCACGAGTTGGTCAACGTAAAGTTCGTTTGAACTTTGCAACGTGAGTGTAATCACGATGGTTATAATCCCTTATGACTATACCTACTGATTACCACATCGATTAGTCGAATTGACGAGTCAAAGTTTCGATCAAAATACGTGTTTATGCGTATTTTGCATCGAAGCTATTTTCGGGTATCAAAACACTTTGTTTTGATATCAAACTTGTTTTCTAACTTAGTTAAACATGTTTTAACATGTTTAACTCGTCACTTTTAGTCTAGTGCTTGTATAGGGTCGTAAGTCAAGCTGTCTAAACCACCGCTTAGAGTTTCGAACCTGACCCGTTTGGTCAATCGTTAGGATCCGACCAAGCACATTTAGTGACCATAGTTGTATAGGGAATAACCTTTCGAGGTTATAACTTATGGTCACTTAGTTTAATTAGTTGTATGATAGGTAGTTTATATGCCTTAGGTAAATGACCAAAATGCCCTTTTCATGCATAATTGGTAATTAAGCATATGTAACTTAACTTTTGTGTGACACCTGTGTCACTGTGACCATCAAACAAATACCAAACCAATGAAATATTGTATTTCATACTTGGTATTTGTATAAATATGTGTATCTTTTGCACATATCAATTCGTGTTCGATTTCAAGCTTTAAATCGCTTTCTGGAAGGTTATACGCAATCTAATGCGTAAATATAACCAGTTTAATGCAACAAACACTCTGGAACAGTGACATATGCTTAACATACCTTAAATAACCTTTACATAACTTAGAAATGAGTTTTAAAGGCTTTGGTATGGCAAAATCAAGTTTATTCGCTTATAGGGACTAAATTCGACAAACTGCGAAAGTATGACGATTCCTACTGGAACAGACATTTCGGAACATGACCATAAGTTAAACATACCATAAATATCCTTTATATAGCTTAGAAATAGGCTTTGAGGAGTTCGGTGTGCTAAAATAAACTTTTGGGTCATTCAGGGACTAAAAGCGTCAAAAAGTGCATAAGTTTGCATTTTCGCGCATAACTTACATTCTGAATACATCCGGACATCCAAAAATTTATGTAAGCACTAAAATATTTTATTTTAGTCTTTGGCATAAGAAAACTTCATTCGTTTCACAATTTGGATCGTTTTCGCGTCCGTTACGACTTCCGTCGTAATTAACCGTACAACGTAACCGTACGACCAAGCGAACCGACATCCGAGATACTTTTGAGCATTTTTTGAGTTCCCTATACTTTAACTTTATTTTAGAGCCTTGAAATGGGGTTAACGGGGCTTAAAAGTTCAAAAAAAAATCAAGTTTTACAAGTGCAGGGACCATTTTTGAAATTTCTGACCAGATTCAATGAACCTAGTCCATTTTGAAGTGTTGATGGTTTAACCCATGGTTTTGCAAAACCATGGGCTGGTATTCAATGAACCTAGTCCATTATTAGGGGCTCCCATGGTTTTAGAAAACCATGGGCACACATGTAAGGTCCAGATCAAAGCTCAGTTTTCGATGAACGATCTTAACGGTTCTTGAATTCCTATAAATACCCACCCTCACTTCCTCCCAAAGCACACTTGAATCTGATTTTGGATCTCTAATTTGAAGTTTATGCTTCATATCTGAGAGTAAATCGGATCAAGAGCTTGCGGGGACCTTCTGTAAGTATTCTTTCGTTCTTTTCATTCGTTTTTGTCGTTAAAGTCAAACTGCGTTTGACTTTCTGCTTTGACCAGTTTATGGTCAACGCGAAGTTCGTTTGAACTTCATAATGTGAGCGTAATCACAATGGTTATAGTCCCTAGTGACTATACCTACTGATTACCACGTTATCTAGGCTCAGTGACGAGTTGTAGTTTCGGCCAAAATGCGTTTTCACGCGTATTTTGTAACCAAACTACTCTAGGATATCAAAACCGTTTGTTTTGATAACAAAACCTGTTTTCTAACTTAACTAAAATTGTTCTAGCATGTTTAGCTCGTCATTTTTTTTAGATTAGTACTTGTGTGGAGCCGAAAGTCAAGCGGACTAAACACCCGCTTGGACTTTCGAACACGACCCGTTTGGTCGATCATTAGGATCCGACCAAACATGTTAAGTGACCATAGTAGCGTAGGGAATAACCTTCCGAGGTTATACCTTATGGTCACTTAGGTTTGATTAGTCGCATGATAGGTAGTTTATATGCCTTAGGTAAATTACCAAAATGCCATTTTTACGCCAAAATTCATTTTAAGCATATGTAACATCATTTCTGATATCTAAACTGATTTGGCAACAATATTAGACATGTTAAGGCATATTTTACTTATCGTAAGACTAGTTGGGCGTTCCGAACGCGTTTTACGCGAACGACGCGTTAAAGTAGCATAAGCTACCTAAACGGGTCGTAATGGGTCGTAAGCACTTAGGTTAGGTTTCATTTTAGTATGTAGGCTTTGTTAAACCATACTACACGAGTTCCCATACTCGTTTGGTTTACGAACCCTCATTCTATCTGATCCTCCAATTTAGGTCCGTTATTAACATAGTTACCGATATTAGGTGCCGTTTGATTCCGTAATCTTCTAGCTTTGCTTGGTGGTTATCCTAGGACTCCTAAGCAATCTCAAGTGAGTACATAGACCCCTCTTTTACTGTTTTCAAACTGTTTTGGGGTGAAACACATGTGCCTACTTGTTACTTTCATGCTTTCCTGTTTTCACATCATATACTTGCTATGTTCACTAGTACATATATAGTACATAATTTACATTACATTGTTTCGCTATGTATGTTTACTTAGCATACTTAGTACATTGTTTTACTTTACATTTCTGCTATGTATGTTGACTGAGCATGCTAGCACATTTTTTTACGTTACATTTTGTTGCATATGCTCATCCAGTATATGGACACACCATTTTACATTACATTTGGTTGCATATGCTCATCCAGCATATGAACACATTATACTACATTTTAAACCATTTGTAACTATTTGACTATGTGAACCGTTGTAACTGTTTGACTATGTGAACCGTTGTAACCATTTGATTATATGAACCGTTTATAACTGTTGAACCGTGTGAACTGTATTTGACCACACATAAACATTTCTACAATTGTTAAACATTTCATCTTGGTGGTTGTTTGGGTAAGTGATTTAAGTAACGAGGCGACGTGTAATACGATAAAAACATGGTGGATACGCCGCTGGTACTTCCTATATATAAGTGCTTTTATGGAATTACATATCGTGGCATTATCTAAACCATTTCAGTTTAGACATATTACATCTACAATACAATCTTCACATAAACATCGTTTTACAAAATACTTAACTTATACAAACCCATTTTACATGGTTATTCACTTAACCATACATTATTCTTTTATACATATATATCATTTGATTTATCCATTGCTTTTCAAATGATTTATGAAAGGAAACACTCAACAAGACTCATGACTACTTTTTATTAAACAGTTTCTTTAAACTCAAGTCATGAATCCTATTTTCACAAAACCTATGTATCTCACAGGCATTTTTATGCTGACGTACCTATTTTCACATGTGTTTTCAGGAGTTGTTGCATAGGATGATCGAGACACACTTAGGCGGACCTGTGCCTTAGTGACTTAAAACGAAGCAAGAACTAGTTAAATTATGTTATGTACTCTTTGTTTCTTTTTTAAGACAATGTAACTCTCTTGATTGATAAATAAAACGTAACTTTAATTTCCATGGTTGTGAAACAATTAATTCTGTTACAACACTCCCCGACGTTTCCGCCACATTTCGTTGTTTTACGTGGTCGGGGTGTGACAGAAAAGTTGGTATCAGAGCCAATGGTTATAGGGAATTAGGTTATTAGTAATGCTTTGACCTAGACTATAACCTTCCTAGGACCCTAACGCAAGAAGATTTGCGTTTAGATTTTTAAAACAAAAACCGTCACCTATCCTTAGGTGATAACCGCAATGAGAACATCAATTCCGAATCCGCTTTGAAAATTAATCATCTGTTCATGGATGATTGATTACTAGGTTTTGAACCCTCTATTGTAAGGTTTTGAACCCACTGTTATAAGGTTTTGAACCCCTTTGAGTTTTCAAAATCTCGTCAAAGTTTTGGGTCCTAAATAGTGTGAACACGTGCAAACTGGAAGAGTGAATGCCTGTACCCTGGGTTTTCTGTCTAAGGCTAGAGTGTTCGTACAAATCCATATAATCGGACCAGTCACTCTTACCTGGGAACTCTTGGGGTGAGTGTTCACTTATAGGCGAGCATGTCTTCGCGATACATTATTTTTAACCCATTTACCTTGATTAGTCTCAATGTGTCATTTGTTCGCCTTGTGGTAACAAACAAATGACCGCCATCTTTGCTTTTGTCAAATTTTGTATCACCTCATCCTTTTCATCTAATCATCTCGCTCGTTTCCTTTCATGTTTCCCTCCTTTTAGAATGCCTCCTTGACGCGACAATCAGATAGCGAATGCCGAACTGGCAGAAATCATCGCGCAGCAAATGGCTGCTGCTTTCCCGAATCTTATTGCTCAACTGAACCAAGCCAACAACAACAATAATGCTCCATGCAATTTCAAGAGTTTAAATTCGGCTAAGCCACTCAAGTTTAGTGGTTCTGAAGGAGCAACTGGGCTCCTACAATGGTTCGAGAGCACTGAGAGTACATTTCGTCACGTTCAGTGTCCTGATAATCACAAGGTCGAGTTTGCTTCCAGTGTGTTTCTAAAGAGGGCTCTTACATGGGGGAATGGGGTGATGAGAGACCGTGGTGCCGAGGTTGCTTTAGCACAGACTTGGGCCGAGGTTAGGGCTCTTATGATGAAGGAATTATGTCCTCGTCATGAGCTAAGGGCTCTAGAAAGGGAATTTGATGATCTTAAGCAAGATATTGGTGAGCATCGAGCCTACACGGACCGTTATGAGGAGTTAAGTCTGTTATGCCCAAACATGGCCACACCTTTGGATAAGGCAATCGAAAAATACATTGATGGTCTCCCTGACTCAATACAAGACATTGTGACTGGTAGCAACCCTACTACAGTTAGACAGGCCATTGAGCTAGCTGCAACCTTGACTGAATCTCAGATCAGGAAAGGTAAACTTTTCCGAAAGGGTGACAAGAAACCAATCGAGGAATCAAAGACCATGGATGAACAGACTGGATCCCCTAAGAAGTCAAAGAAGCGAAAGGCTTCTCAGAACTTCGCCATGGTCGCTCACAATGGTCAAGCCGTCCCCAACCAACCAGCTCAACCCCTGCTAGGAAGCCCTACAACGGAACTGCACCCTTGTGCAACCAATGTAGCCTACATCATCATGCTGGTGCGAAGTGCCGCACATGCCAATTTTGTGGACTTATAGGTCATACGGCGAGGGTTTGCCCGACAACAGCTACACCAAATCAAGTTAACAACAATCCTGCTCAAGGTCGTTTTCCACCAGGTTCTTGCTTCAACTGTGGCGAGATGGGCCATTTCTGAAGAAACTGCCCAAAGCTTGCTAATGCGAATCCAGTGCAGGGATGAGCATCTGACCGAACAGAAGACAACGCTGTTTAGAAATAATCACGTCTTATGTATTATTTTCTTTTGTTGTCAAGGTCCATGAAACAGTTGTCATCGTTGTTTATAAATAAATCTTTTACTTACATTGCAATATGTTTATTTTGGTTGCATGAATAAACAACATATCCCCTACGATACCGACAATCAAGGAACCGTATTCCTTGAAGAACAGACTACCCCCAAATTTCTTCCATTGTATGATCTCTTGCGTTTTCCACGAAAATCCTAAGTAACCGTTTCCTCCAAGGAAAACGAAGTACAAGGCGCAAGTTACAACTCTGGACGAATACCCACTCCTTAATGGGGTACCTAAGGATATTTCCGTAAGTCCTTAATTGTTGTATACCTTAATCCGAATGTGGTGATTCCTTGTAAAAATCAAATTTTTAGAAGATCATCCTATCTTTTCAGATAGATGCTTGAGGACGTTGAAGTCCATCAACTGGGTCCCTGGTATGCCTTGAATACCCATGTTCAAATCAACGCCAAGTTAATAACAATCAATAACAAGATAATAACAATTAATAACCAAGAAAACAATTATGTGATTATGTGCTTATGTGTTCCCTTTTATGTTTTTGTGTGATCCAAATTATGTTATCCAAATCCTCGTAGAATCTTCCATATCTTCGTATAAGGGATTCATAGTAGGATACCCAAAGGTACTACCTAAAATCCTTAATGGACTTCTACGTTGTAGTTAAGTCCCTTGGATTATAAAGTACTACTCCATAATTAGACCCCTTTAGTGGTCTAGTTAAACAGATTAATCCAAAAATCTGGTTAGGAATATCATGTAATGATATAGCTGAAAGGACTCCTTGGTGGCCTAATTAAAAAGATCATCTGTCGATCTAATTAAAAGGACCCTATGGTAGTCTAGTCACCCTCATCACAGGTTTGATTTTCTTCCCCTAAACAATTACAAAACAAACTGTGCGGACTATGCAAGGAATTACGTAATTATGGATGCATACATAATTATGGAATTTAGTGCACAAGAATCACAGCAAGTTCTGTCATGTATCTAGAGTTAACCCAATTCATTTCCAAATCTGATGAAGCAACCGTTAAAAATGACTCCGTCTGTTCATTTTCGTTTCTAAAGATTATCCGTTGAGGAAATGAATATCCGTTTGTCTAATCCTTCTCATTTCCGTTTCTAAGGAAGCAACCGTTGAAGATGACTCCGTCTGTTCATTTTCGTTTCCAAAGATTATCCGTTGAGGAAATGAATATCCGTTTGTCTAATCCTTCTCATTTCCGTTTCTGAGGAAGCAACCGTTGAAGATGACTCCGTCTGTTCATTTTCGTTTCTAAAGATTATCCACTGAGGAAATGAATATCCGTTTGTTTAATCCTTCATTTCCAATTCTGAGGAATACCCGTTGAGGAAAATGACTCTGTTTGTTCATTTTCGTTCTGAAGAATATCCGTTGAGGGAAATGAATATCCGTTTGTTTAATCCTTCATTTCCAATTCTGAAGAATACCCCGTTGAGGAAAATGACTCCGTTTGTTCATTTTCGTTCTGAAGAGTATCCGTCGAGGGAAATGAATATCCGTTGATTATTCTTTCATTCCCGTTTCTGACGAAGAACCCGTTGAGGAAAATGAATCATCCATTCATTTTCACTTCTGAAGAATATCCGTTGAGGGAAAAGAATATACGTTTAGTTAACTCCTTCATTTTCCATTTCCGAAGAATCCGTTGAGGAAAATGACTCTGTTCGATCATTTTCGCTTCTGAAGAATATCCGTTGAGGAAAACGACAGGATTATGCCTTGCGTATCGCTGATGATCATTTAACACAAAGTCACAGAAAGACTCCTACGAATAAATTTCAGGACGAAATTTCCTGAAGTAGGGGAGACTGTGATACCTGTGTCACTGTGACCATCAAACAAATACCAAACCAGTGAAGTATTGTATTTCATACTTGGGATTTGTATAAATATGTGTATCTTTTGCACATATCAATTCGTGTTCGATTTCAAGCTTTAAATCGCTTTCTGGAAGGTTATACGCAATCTAATGCGTAAATATAACCAGTTTAATGCAACAAACACTCTGGAATAGTGACATATGCTTAACATACCTTAAATAACCTTTACATAACTTAGAAATGAGTTTTGAAGGCTTTGGTATGGCAAAATCAAGTTTATTCGCTTACAGGGAATAAATTCGACAAACTGCTAAAGTATGACGATTGGTACTGGAACAGACATTCCGGAACATGACCATAAGTTAAACATACCATAAATATCCTTTATATAGCTTAGAAATAGGATTTGAGGAGTTCGGTGTGCTAAAATAAACTTTTGGGTCATTTAGGGACTAAAAGCGTCAAAAAGTGCATAAGTATGCATTTTCGCGCATAACATACATTCTGAATACATCCGGACATCCAAAAAATTTTGTAAGCACTAAAATATTTTATTTTAGTGTTTGGCATAAGAAAACTTCATTCGTTTCACAATTTGGATCGTTTTCGCGTCCGTTACGACTTCCGTCGTAATTAACCGAACAACGTAACCGTACGACCAAGCGAATCGACATCCGAGATACTTTTGAGCATGTTTTGAGTTCCCTATACTTTAAATTTATTTTAGAGCCTTGAAATGGGGTTAACGGGGCTTAAAAGTGCAAAAACAAATCAAGTTTTACAAGTGCAGGGACCATTTTTGAAATTTCTGACCAGATTCAATGAACCTAGTCCATTTTGAAGTGTTGATGGTTTAACCCATGGTTTTGCAAAACCATGGGCTGGTATTCAATGAACCTAGTCCATTATTAGGGGCTCCCATGGTTTTAGAAAACCATGGGCACACATGTAAGGTCCAGATCAAAGCTCAGTTTTCGATGAACGATCTTAACGGTTCTTGAATTCCTATAAATACCCACCCTCACTTCCTCCCAAAGCACACTTGAATCTGATTTTGGCTCTCTAAGTTGAAGTTTATGCTTCATACCTGAGAGTAAATCGGATCAAGAGCTTGCGGGGACCTTTTGTAGTTATTCTTTCGTTCTTTTCATTCGTTTTTGTCGTTAAAGTAAAACTGCGTTTGACTTTCTGCTTTGACCAGTTTATGGTCAACGCGAAGTTCGTTTGAACTTCATAACGTGAGCGTAATCACGATGGTTATAGTCCCTAGTGACTATACCTACTGATTACCACGTTATCTAGGCTCAGTGACGAGTTGTAGTTTCGGCCAAAATGCGTTTTCTAGCGTATTTTGTAACCAAACTACTCTAGGATATCAAAACCGTTTGTTTTGATATCAAAACCTGTTTTCTAACTTAACTAAACATGTTCTAGCATGTTTAGCTCGTCATTTTTTTTAGATTAGTGCTTGTGTGGAGCCGAAAGTCAAGCGGACTAAACACCCGCTTAGACTTTCGATCACGACCCGTTTGGTCGATCATTAGGATCCGACCAAACATGTTAAGTGACTATAGTAGCGTAGGGAATAACCTTCCGAGGTTATACCTTATGGTCACTTAGGTTTGATTAGTCACATGATAGGTAGTTTATATGCCTTAGGTAAATTACCAAAATGCCATTTTTACGCCAAAATTCATTTTAAGCATATGTAACATAATTTCTGATATCTAAACTGATTTGGCAACAATATTAGACATGTTAAGGCATATTTTACTTATCGTAAGACTAGTTGGGCGTTCCGAACGCGTTTTACGCGAACGACGCGTTAAAGTAGCATAAGCTACCTAAACGGGTCGTAATGGGTCGTAAGCACTTAGGTTAGGTTTCATTTTAGTATGTAGGCTTTGTTAAACCATACTACACGAGTTCCCATACTCGTTTGGTTTACGAACCCTCATTCTATCTGATCCTCCAATTTAGGTCCGTTATTAACATAGTTACCGATATTAGGTGCCGTTTGATTCCGTAATCTTCTAGCTTTGCTTGGTGGTTATCCTAGGACTCCTAAGCAATCTCAAGTGAGTACATAGACCCCTCTTTTACTGTTTTCAAACTGTTTTGGGGTGAAACACATGTGCCTACTTGTTACTTTCATTCTTTCCTGTTTTCACATCATATACTTGCTATGTTCACTAGTACATATATAGTACATAATTTACATTACATTGTTTCGCTATGTATGTTTACTTAGCATACTTAGTACATTGTTTTACTTTACATTTCTTCTATGTATGTTAACTGAGCATGCTAGCACATTGTTTTACGTTACATTTTGTTGCATATGCTCATCCAGCATATGGACACACCATTTTACATTACATTTGGTTGCATATGCTCATCCAGCATATGAACACATTATACTACATTTTGAACCGTTTGTAACTATTTGACTATGTGAACTGTTGTAGCTGTTTGACTATGTGAACCGTGGTAACCATTTGATTATATGAACCGTTTATGCTGACGTACCTATTTTCACATGTGTTTTCAGGAGTTGTTGCATAGGATGATCGAGACACACTTAGGCGGACCTGTGCCTTAGTGACTTAAAACGAAGCAAGAACTAGTTAAATTATGTTATGTACTCTTTGTTTCTTGTTTAAGACAATGCAACTCTCTTGATTGATAAATAAAACGTAACTTTAATTTCCATGGTTGTGAAACAATTAATTGTGTTACAACTCTCCCCGACGTTTCCGCCACATTTCGTTGTTTTACGTGGTCAGGGTGTGACATTTTGTCACTTAAACTAATTATGCAACATGCTTAGGCATATAATACTTGTCATAGGACTAGTTAGGCGTCTCGAACGCGCTTTTGAGCGAACAACGCGTTAAAGTAGCGTTAGCTACCTTAATGGGTTGTAACGGGTCGAAAGCAATTAGGATAGGTTCCGATTTAGAATGTAGGCTTTGTTAAACCATATCACATGAGTTCCAATACTCATTTGGTTTACAAGACCCCATTCTACCCGATCTTCCGATTTAGGTGTCGATTTATTAACTAGCGATCCGATTACTAGGTGCCATTTGATTTCCTTGGTTTACCTAAGCTTTGATAGTTCACTTTGATCAAGGATACTTTGCACTTCGATGTGAGTACATAGTTCCCCTGTTTTACTGTTTTCAATTGTTTTGGGGTGATTCATACGTGTTAAACGATTTTGATACTTTTAACGACGATTTCAAAAACGAATACTATGGTTTATATTAAACAAGAACGATTTCGATAATGTGAACAAACTTGTTGGACGTATTTACATAATGAACAACATTCATTAATTTTGGCCAAACCGACCAGTATTAGGTTATGGTACCATAGGATCTGACAAATCCCGTTATCATACTGCACCCATGGTTTTGTGTGGGGGTTATGTGGGTAACGACTGAACCTGTTAATTATTAACTTACCCTATGGTGGTTTGTTAATACGAGTTGAACGATGGACAAGTTACGAAGGTTTGAATGTATTCCACGAGACGACCAAAAGTAGTTTTCACAATTAAAACGAGAACGATTTGAAGGAGGACGATTTGAACGATTGAACGATTTTAAACGATTAAAACGAATGAACGATTTGAACAAGTAGAACGATTTGAACGAGTTAAGCGAATTGAACGAACGATTGGTTTTTGGTTAATGTTTAGGTAACGAGATGGGTGTAATATGATAAAAGCATGGTAGATATGCCGCTGGTACTTCTTATATATAAGTGTTTTTATCATATTACATGTCGTGGCGTTATTTAATTCACTTGGGCGTACGACTTGAAACAATGTCACACAAACGATGTTTACTAAACAATATAAACCATACGAGTTATTTTACGAGAATGATTTACGATTTGGGTTTACATAAAAAAATGTTTTGAGTTAAGATTCTTGGCATCGAGGTTTTATAAACCATAACCAATCTGTTTTGACTTGGTTATTCATTTTACATTACAAATGTTTTACAAAACAAGGTTTTCTAATATCGATTAACAAAGTTGTACGAGTTATTTTCTGACGTGTAAACGAGCCAAGAATCTAACACTCACACAAAACCTATGTGATCGCCGGCGTTTCTTTGTTGACTTTACTTTTCTTATGTTTCAGGTGGTGTTGAATGATGTTGATTACAAGTAGGATGCATGCTCACTTAGGACTGGACGAGGCCTTAGTGACTTAATAATGATGATGGACTATGTTTAACTTGTTTGTTTAATCTTTAAGACAATGTAAATGTATAATAATTCAATAAAACGAAACTTTTTAATCCATGGTTGTGAAACAATAATTCTGTTGCTCCACTCCCCGACGTTTCCGCCGCGGTTTCGTTGTTTTAACGCGGTCGGGGTGTGACAGAAGAGTTGGTATCAGAGCCAATGGTTATAGGGAATTACGTTATTAGTAATGCTTTGACTTAGACTATAACCTTTCTAGGACCCTAACGCAAGAAATTTGCGTTTAGATTTTTAAAACAATACCGTAATCTTTAGGTGATAACCACAACGAGAACACAATAACAAATCCGCTTTGAAAACTAATCATCTCTTCGTAGATGATTTGTTATAAGGTTTTGAACCCTTTAAGTTTCCAAAATGATTTTGAAAATAATCACCCAACCTTCCGGATGATTTGTTTTTGGCTTAGTGCCTTCCGAATTTTCAAAATCTCGTCAAAGTTTGGGTCTTATAGTGTGAACACGTGCAATCTGGAAGAGTGGACGCCTGTACCTCGGGTTTTCTATCTAAGGCTAGAGTGTTCGTACAAATCCACATAATCGGACCAGTCACTCTTACCTGGGAACTCTTGGGGTGAGTGTCCACTTATAGGCTAAAGCAGGTCTTCACGATCATTATTTTGACCCATTTACTTTGATTAGTCACTGCGTGTCGTTTGTTTGTTCGAGGTAACGAACGAATGATCGCCTTCCTTTTGTTTTGTCGCTGTTTTCAATGCCTCTTTTGTTTATCCAATTGTCGATCTCACTCGTTTCTCATGTTTCCATGTTCTTTTTAGAATATGCCACCTGCGTGTCGGACACTGAACCTTTCTAGAACCCTATAGGCTAAAGCAGGTCTTCGCGATCATTATGTTGACCCATTTACTTTGATTAGTCACTGCGTGTCGTTTGTTTATTCGAGGTAACGAACGAATGATCACCTTCCTTTTGTTTTGTCGATGTTTTCAATGCCTCTTTTGTTTATCCAATTGTCAATCTCACTCGTTTCTCATGTTTCCATGTTCTTTTTAGAATATGCCACCTTGCGTCAAGTGTGTTCGAGAAGCATGCTCTTACATGGTGGAACGGTGTGATGCGTGATAGGGGTGCCGATATGGCAATGGCACAAACATGGGAAGAGCTTCGAGCTCTCATGATGAAAGAGTTCTGTCCCCACCACGAGATTCGAGCTTTGGAACGAGAATTTGATGATTTGAAACAAGATGGGGGAGAACACCGTGCATATACGGATCGTTATGAGGAGCTAAGTTTGTTGTGTCATACGATGGTTACCCCGCTGGAAAAAGCAATTGAGAGGTACAATGATGGTCTACCCGATTCTGTGCAAGACATTGTGACTGGTAGTAATCCTACCACTGTGCGTCAAGCGATCGAATTGGCTGCTACTCTGACTGAGTCACAAGTCAGAAAAGGTAAACTGACCCGCAAGGGTGACAAGAAGCAGTCGACCGATACCGTTCAAGACAAGGGTAAAAGTAAGGGTAAGAAAGGCGAGTCTTCTAGGAGGTCGAGGAAGCGCAATGTTTCCCAAAATTTTGCTATCACGAATCAGAATACTCACAACCGACCAGCACAACCTCCTGTGAAGAAACAATATGCTGGTACCGCACCTCATTTTACTCGATGCAATGGTCATCATGCTTCCCAACAGGCTTCTAAGCAGTGTACTACGTGTGGTAAACTTGCGCATCTGGCCAACATTTGTCATTTGGGCCAGAATCAAGCCGCTCAGAATCCAGCTCCAGTTCAGGGAAATGCTGCTAGATTCCCACTTGGTTCATGTTACAACTGCGGTGAAATGGGTCATTTCCGCAACAACTGCCCGAGGTTGGTGAACGCGAATGCAAATCCGAATGTCAATGTTAATGTGAATCCCGCTCGTGGACGAGCGTACAACTTGAATGCAAACGAGGTGAGGGCTGACAACGAGGTTGTCAATGGTACGTTCCTTGTTAATCATCGACCTGCATCTGTTCTTTTCGATTCTAGTGCCGATAGAAGTTTTGTTTCGTTATCTTTTGAGCCTTTGCTTGCGATACCTAGAACTAAACTGAGGAAACCCTTATCTGTCGAAGTTGCTACTGGTAAACCTCTTGTACTTGATTCTGTGATCCACGATTGTCAATTGAACCTCAATAACCATCTTTTTCCTATTGATCTCAATGGATGCAAGTTGGGAGTTTCGACATTATCGTTGGGATGGATTGGTTAACTAAGTTTCATGCTGAGGTGGTTTGCTTCGATAAGATTGTTCATATTCCTCTCTCATCTGGCGATATTTTAGATGTTCGTGTCGAGAAACCTTCGAAAGATTTGAAACTAATGTCGTGTACGAAAGCCCAAAGTTATTTACGAAAAGGATATGTGGCATTTCTGGCACATGTCACAGAAGATAAAGACAAGAGAAAGTGTATTCAAGATATTCTGATTGTTCGCGATTATCCCGAAGTATTTCTTGATGAATTGCCTGGTTTGCCTCCAGTTCGTCAAGTCAAGTTTCATATTGACCTTATACCCAATGCTAACCCGATTGCGAAAGCACCTTATCGTCTTGCACCATCTGAGATGCAAGAGTTATCTAAACAGCTTCAAGAGTTATCTGATAAAGGATTCATCCGACTGGGTTATTCACCTTGGGGCGCTCTAGTCCTGTTTGTGAAAAAGAAAGATGGGTCTTTTCGAATGTGTATCGATTATCGTGAGCTTAATAAGCTTACCATCAAGAATCGATATCCCCTACCACGAATAGATGATCTTTTTGATCATCTACAAGGTGCTACATGTTTTTCCAAGATCGATCTGCGTTCTGGGTATCATCAGCTTCGTGTTCTCGAAGAAGATATTCTCAAAACTGCTTTCCGCACGAGATATGGACACTACGAGTTTACTGTCATGCCTTTTGGTTTGACGAATGCCCCAGCTATCTTCATGGATTTAATGAATAGGGTTTACAGACCTTATTTAGACAAGTTCATCATTGTGTTCATTGACGACATTCTCATTTATTCGAAGTCTCAAGCCGATCACGAACAACACCTTCGTTTGACATTGGAACTTCTGAAGAAGGAACAACTTTTTGCTAAATTCTCCAAGTGTGAATTCTGGCTTAAAGAAGTTTAGTTTTTGGGTCTTATTGTTAACAAGCAGGGTATTCATGTGGATCCTTCCAAAATTGCTGCAACTAAAGATTGGAATACACCTACGACACCCATAGAAGTTCGTTCTTTTCTTGGTCTTGCTGGTTATTATCGACGATTTATTTCGAACTTCTCGAAGATCGCGGTTCCACTCACTGCTTTGACTCAGAAGAATAAGCCTTTTGAGTGGGGACCCAAACAAGAAGAAGCGTTCCAAACGCTTAAACGAAAGTATGTGATGCTCCTGTTTTGTCTTTACCCGATGGAAACGATGATTTCGTTGTCTATTGAGATGCGTCGAACCTAGGCCTTGGTTGTGTTCTTATGCAACGAGGTAAAGTTATAGCTTATGCGTCAAGACAGCTGAAAGTTCACGAGAAGAACTACATGACTCATTATCTTGAGTTGGGCGCTGTGGTTTTTGCTCTCAAAATCTGGAGACACTATCTTTATGGAACGAAATGTGTGGTTTTCACAGACCACAATAGTCTCCAGCATATTCTTAATCAAAAGGAGATAAACATGAGACAACGACGCTGGGTTGAGCTACTAAACGATTATGATTGCGAGATTCGCTACCATCCCGGTAAGGCGAATGTCGTAGCCGATGTGCTAAGTCGAAAGGAATGAGCCAAGCTTCATTTTATTCGCACTCTATCTGATATTCAATCTCGTGTCCTTCAAGCTCAACGATCTTGTGTAACCAAAGGTTTGTTGAAATATGAGCTACCACTTCAACTTGAGCTTAAACTCGAAATGAAAGACGATGGGTTACTCTATTTCAAGGATCGTTTGTGGATTCCGAAACAAGATGACCTTCGCACTTTAGTGATGGATGAATCTCATAAGTCTCGATATTCTATCCATCCTGGTGCTGACAAAATGTACAAGGATCTTCGTACTCGGTACTGGTGGCCTGGTATGAAGAAGGATGTTGCCTTGTATGTATCGAAATGCCTAACTTGTCTCAAAGTCAAGGATGAACATCAACGACCATTTGGTTTGCTTGTACAACCAGAGATACCGGTTTGGAAGTGGGAGAACATTGCGATGGATCTCATCACTAAGTTACCGCCTACATCTAAAGGTCACGATGCTATTTAGGTTGTTATCGATCGATTAACGAAGTCAGCTCACTTTATACCAATTCGCAAGGATCTATCTGCTAATAAACTTGCCAAGATTTATGTTAATGAGATTGTATCTCGACATGGTGTTCCTTTGGATATCATTTCTGATCGTGATGCTCGATTTTCATCTCATTTTTGGAAGACCATGCAATCTGCTTTGGGAACTCAACTAAATCTAAGCACAGTTTATCATCCCTAAAAAGATGGACAATCTAAGAGGATGATACAAACATTGGAGGATATGCTTAGAGCATGAGTGATAGACTTTGGTGGTAATTGGGATTCTCATCTTCCGTTGATCGAGTTCTCTTACAACAACAGTTATCATGCTAGCATTAATATGGCACCATTCGAAGCTTTATACGGTAAAAAATGTCATTCACCTGTCTGTTGGAATGAGATCGGTGAAGCTCAGCTTACTAGACCTGAGCTCATTCTAGAAACGACAGATAAAATCATGAAAATTCACGATAATCTTGTGACAGCTAGAAGCCATCAAAAGAGTTATGCGGATATGCGAAACAAGCCCATAGAATTTCAAATCGGAGACCGTGTCCTACTCAAGGTATCCCCTTGGAAGGGAGTGGTGAGATTCAGAAAGAAAGGAAAACTTGCACCTCGATATGTTGGACCATTTAAGATTATTGAAAGAATCGGAAAGGTTGCCTATCGACTAGAGCTACCTCCTGAACTTGGGAATATTCACCCAACATTCCACGTATCCAATTTGCGAAAGTGTTTAGCAGATACTGATCTTCACATTCCACTCGACGAAATTCAAATTGATGAAACAATGCACTTTGTCGAGAAATCTGTGGAGATAATGGACCGTGCAGTCAAATAGTTGAAGAACAAACGAATACGATTGGTCAAGGTTTGCTAGGAGTCCAAACGAGGCCCAGAGTTTACTTGGGAATGTGAGGATCAAAAGAAGGCGAAATATCCACATTTGTTTTCACGAGTTTCCTCTAGTTAAAATTTCAGGACGTAATTTCCTAAAGTAGGGGAGACTGTGACAACTGTGCTCTGTAAATGATGTACGATGTAAAACAATATCAATTATCAATAAAATTACGTGTTTTGGTATTTTTATATGTGTATTTGTGTTTGATGATTTTACGATTTGATTCGAGTTCGATTTCAAGCTTTAAATCCCTTTCTGGAAAGTTATACGCAAACTGATGCGCAAATGCAGTCAGTTTAACGCGACAAACACTCCAGAATAGTGACATAGGCTTAACATGCCTGAAATAACCTAAACATAACTTAGAAATATGTTTTGGAAGGTTTGGTGTGTCGAAAACAAGTTTATTCGATCGCAGGGACTATTTGCGTCAAACTGCAAAACTATACCGATTCGTATGGTAATGAACATTCCGTAACATGATCATAAGTTAAACATGCCCTAAATATCCTTCACATAGCTTAGAAATGGGCTTTGAGGTGTTTGGTGCGCAAAAATAAACTTTTTTTATCAACAGGGACTAAAAGCGTCAAGAATTGCATAAGTTTGCATTTCCGCGCATATCTTACGTTCAGAACATATCCGAACATCCAAAAATTTTTGTAATCATTAAAATATTTTATTTTAGTGATTGGAATGCAAAAATACCATTCGTCGCGCAATTTGGATCGTTTTCGCGTCCGTTCGAGTTTCGTCGTAAATAACCGAACAACGCAACCGTATGACCAAACGAACCAACATCCGAGATATTTTTGAGCATGTTTCACGTTCCCTATGCTTTAACTTCATTGTAGAGCCTTGAAATGGGGTTAACGGGGTTTAAACGCATCGAAAATGGCTTAGAAGTGTTGCAGGGACCAAAACTGTCATTATTCGAAAGTTTCTGGATCTGGGGAACTATGGCGTCACGCCACAGCCTTATGGTTGTGTGGTGGCGGCACACCACCCCCTCATCTGGGCAGAAAAATCAGTTTCAGCAACTGCAGGCCTATTTTCGACAACCGACTTAATTTCCAGGGTCTTTTGTGTAACATTTGCAATACCGTGTGATGGTTTTGGGCACCCCTAGTATTCCAAATCAATGTGCCTTACATGTATGGTCCAGATCAAAGCTCAATTATCGAGGAACGATCCTAATGGTTGTGGAAAATCTATATAAACCCACCATCTTCATCACTTTCATTCACACATTTGCTCTTAATTTCTTCTCTAAGTTGAAGCTCTCCTTGTGAAGCTTCATACCTGAGAAATTTTGAGATCAAATCTTCAAGGCTTGGACCTTTCTTAAGTCTCCTTCATGCTTGTTCATGTATTTCAAGCATGAAAGTCAAACAGTGTTTGACTTTCTACTTTGACCACGAGTTGGTCAACGCAAAGTTCGTTTGAACTTTGCAACGTGAGCGTAATCACGATGGTTATAATCCCTTGTGACTATACCTACTGATTACCACGTCGATTAGTCGAATTGACGAGTCAAATTTTTGGTCAAAATACGTGTTTATGCGTATTTTGCATCGAAGCTATTTTTGGGTATCAAAACACTTTTTTTGATATCAAACTTGTTTTTTTAACTTAGTTAAACATGTTTTAACATGTTTAACTCGTCACTTTTAGTCTAGTGCTTGTATAGGGTCGTAAGTCAAGCGGTCTAAACCACCGCTTAGACTTTTGAACCCGACCCGTTTGGTCGATCGTTAGGATCCGACCAAGCACATTTAGTGACCATAGTTGTATAGGGAATAACCTTCTGAGGTTATACCTTATGGTCACTTAGTTTAATTAGTTGTATGATAGGTAGTTTATATGCCTTAGGTAAATGACCAAAATGCCCTTTTCATGCATAATTGGTAATTAAGCATTTGTAACTTAACTTTTATCACTTAAACTAATTATGCAACATGTTTAGGCATATAATACTTGTCATAGGACTAGTTAGGCGTCTCAAACGCGCTTTTGCGCGAACGACGCGTTAAAGTAGTGTTAGCTACCTTAATGGGTCGTAACGGGTCGAAAGCACTTAGGATAGGTTCCGATTTAGAATGTAGGCTTTGTTAAACCATATCACATGAGTTCCAATACTCATTTGGTTTACAAGACCCCATTCTACCCGATCTTCCGATTTAAGTGTCGATTTATGAACTAGCGATCCGATTACTAGGTGCTATTTGATTTCCTTGGTTTACCCGAGCTTTGATAGTTCACTTTGATCAAGGATACTTTGCACTTCGATGTGAGTACATAGTTCCCCTATTTTACTGTTTTCAATTGTTTTTGGGTGATTCATATGTGTTAAACGATTTCGATACTTTTAACGACGATTTAAAAAACGAATACTATGGTTTATATTAAACAAGAACGATTTCGATAATGTGAACAAACTTATTGGACGTATTTACATAACGAATAACATTCATTAATTTTGGCCGAATCGACCAGTATTAGGTTATGGTACCATAGGATCTGACAAATCCCGTTATCAGACTGCACCCATGGTTATGTGTGGGGGTTATGTGGGTAACGACTGAACCTGTTAATTATTAACTTACCCTATGGTGGTTTGTTAATACGAGTTGAACGATGGACGAGTTACGAAGGTTTGAATGTATTCCACGAGACGACCAAAAGTAGTTTTCACAATTAAAACGAGAACGATTTGAATGAGGACGATTTGAACGATTGAATGATTTTAAACGGTTAAAACGAATGAGCGATTTGAACAAGTAGAATGATTTGAACAAGTTAAACGAATTAAACGAACGATTGGTTTTTGGTTAGTGTTTAGGTAACGAGATGGGTGTAATATGATAAAAACATGGTAGATACGCCGCTGGTACTTCTTATATATAAGTGTTTTTATCATATTACATGTCGTGGCATTATTTAGTTCACTTGGGCGTACGACTTGAAACAATGTCACACAAACGATGTTTACTAAACAATATAAACTATACAAGTTATTTTACGAGAATTATTTACGATTTGGGTTTACATAAACAAATTTTTTGTGTTATGATTCATCGCATCGGGGTTTTATAAACCATAACCAATCTGTTTTGACTTGGTTATTCATTTTACAATACAAATGTTTTAAAAAACAAGGTTTTCTAATATCGATTAACAAAGTTGTACGAGTTATTTTCAGACGTGTAAACGAGCCATGAATCTAACACTCACACAAAACCTATGTGCTCGCCGACATTTCTTTGTTGACTTTATTTTTACATATGTTTCAGGTGGTGTTGAATGATGTTGATTACAAGTAGGATGCATGCTCACTTAGGACTGGACGAGGCCTTAGTGACTTAATAATGATGATAGACTATGTTTAACTTGTTTGTTTTAATCTTTAAGACAATGTAAATGTTTAATAATTCAATAAAGCGAAACTTTTTAATCCATGGTTGTGAAACAATATTTCTGTTGCTCCACTCCCCGACGTTTCATCAGCGGTTTTGTTGTTTTAACGCGGTTGGGGTGTGACATAAATCATCAATCCTCGGCAAAGGATACCGATTCTTGATGGTTAACTTGTTCAGCTCTCGGTAGTCTATGCACATACGGAAACTACCGTCCTTCTTCTTGGCAAATTATGAATCCCTTGTCCAATAGCTCCTGAAGCTGCGTCGACAACTCTTGCATCTCTGAAGGCGCAAGTCAATAAGGTGCCTTGGCTACAGGCGCGGCGCCCGGAACCAAGTCAATATGGAATTCGACTTGTCGTTAGGGCGGTAATCCTGGCAAGTCTTCGGGGAAGGCTTAAGGTGTCACACCCCGACCACGGAAAACAACAAAACGTGGCGGAAACGTCAGGGAGTGTTGTAACAGAATCATTGTTTCACAACCATGGATTAAATAATTCCGTTTTATTGAATTATTGAACACATTGTTTATTACATATCAAAAAAATACAATTATTATCTTTCAAGTTTTTAAGTCGCTGAGGCACGAGTCCATCCTATGTGTATCATGCGTCAATAATCATCACAAAGTAGAACCTGAAACATGTGTAAAATAGGTACGTCAGCATAAATATGCCTGTGAGATACATAGGTTTTATTAATGCATGATTCATGACTTGTAAGTTTAAAAGAATGTTTTAAAAATAGTCATGAATCCTTAAAAATGTTTTCTTTTATAAACAAGTGATAAGAAAATAGATGATGTAAAAGAAAGATGCATAAATAAATAATTAAGTAAAATGAGTTTGTAAAATAATGTTTTGATAAAAAATTTGTAGTATATATAAAAATATACTTTGGTTTTAAGAAAGTCGAATAAGTAATATATCAAAATATATTTTGGTTCCATAATCGTTAAACAGATAGTATATTAAATATACTTTAGTAGTCAAAATAATCGTTTTTGGTAGTACATCAAAAGTATACTTTGGTTTTATAAATAACATATTTAAACTATGCTTTGGTTTTATGAATAACATATCAAAATATGTTTTAGTAATTTATAAAATATATGTTGTTTTGTACGATATGACATATGAGAGTATATCAAAGTATACTTTTGGGAGTATAATCAAATATACAATAATAATGTGATTTAAGAATTCAATCAGACTTTAGTGCATCAAACTACACCAATTGAGACTATAGAGATACCATGAAGGCAATCCCTATTTGGATAAAATATTGGTTTCTGACATTCCATGACAACAGGAATGGGGTGTCTAGTCCTATAGCACTATATCATACTACCAATCGGTCTAGTGAACAAAATAAGTACTATCCAACAATTAATTTTATAATCTTTGAAAAATCAGGGTTTAAACCATAAATAATCATTCAGTTTGTCAAAAGATAAGTACTAATATGTATAATCAATTATACTTTGAAATCATGAACATAACAAATAGGTACACATGCTTCACCCCAAAACATTGAAAGCAGTAAAAGAGGGGACTATGTACTCACTTGAGGGTGCTTAGAAGTCTTGAACAACAACCAAGCAAAGCTAGAGGGAGTACGGAATCAAACGGCACCTAATATAGGTAACTATGTAAATAAACCGGACCTAAGTCGGAAGATCTGACAGAATGAGGTCTTGTAAACCAATTGAGTGTTGGAACTCATGTGGTATGGTTTAACAAAGCCTACATTCTAAATTGGAACCTAACCTAAGTGCTTCCGACCCGTTACGACCCGTTTAGGTAGCTTACGCTACTTTAACGCGTCATGCGCGCAAAAGCGCGTTCGAGACGTCTAACTAGTCCTATGACAAGTATTATATGCCTAAACATGTTTAATTATGTTGCAGAATCAGTTTAGGTGACAAAAGTTAAGTTACATATGCTTAAAATCCAATTATACATGAAAAGGGCATTTTGGTCATTTACCTAAGGCATATAAACTACCTATCATATAACTATTTAAACTACGTGACCATAAGGTATAACATCGAAAGGTTATTCCCTATGAAACTGTGATCACTAATCATGCTCGGTCGGATCCTAATGATCGACCAAACGGGTCGAGTTCGAAAGTCTAAGCAGTGGTTTAGACCGCTTGACTTACAACTCTTAAACAAGCACTAAACTAAAAGTGACGAGCTAAGCATGTTAAAACATGCTTAACTAAGTTAGAAAACAGGTTTTGATATCAAAACAAAGTGTTTTGATACCAAGAGTAGTTTGGTTGTAAAATACGCGTAAATGCGCATTTTGACCGAAACTACGACTCGTCACTATGCCTAGTCAACGTGGTAATCAGTAGGTATAGTCACTAGGGACTATACCCATCGTGATTACGCTCACGTTGCGAAGTTCAAACGAACTTCGTGTTGACCATTGACTGGTCAAAGCTGAAAGTCAAACACTGTTTGACTTTCATGCTAGGAAAGCAATAAAAGAATGAACGAAGCTTACAAAGGGTCCTTGCTTGAACTTGAACTTATAAATTCTCAGGTATGAAGTTATAGAACTCCAACTTAGAGAATTTTAGACCAAGTGTGAGTGAAAATGAGTGAAATGGCTTGCTATTTATACTTGTTGTGAATTAACAAGATCATGCCATGTTTTTGTGTGGCCAACAAGCAAAGATCTCAACGATACATGTGTTAGGAGATGATTAGTAACCTTGGTGATCACTTAAACTTGCCCATCACACAAAAGAATTACCATAACAGCCCCTGAAGTATCAAATAGTTGCTGAAAACAATTTTCTGGTCGCTGGCATGCTCACACGGCCTGCGTAAGGTGTGGGTCAATCCTTAGGCGGCCCGTCTGACCCTCACAGTTCAGCAATAGTTTCAAAGTTTGCTGTTTTGGTCCCTGCACTTGCATATGTCCATTTCTAGCACTTTTAACACCCGTTAAACCATTTTCAAGGCTCTACAAGGTGGTCAAAGTATAGAGGACTCAAAATGTGCTCAAAAACATCTCAGATGTCAGCTCGTTTGGTCGTACGGTCGCGTTGTTCGTCAAATTATGACGAAACTCAAACGGACGCGAAAACGATCCAAATTAAGCGACGAAAGGTATTTTTGCATGCCGATCATTAAAATAAAAATATTTTAGTGTGTACAAAAATTTTGGATGTCCAGATGTGGTCAGAACGTAAGATATGCGCGAAAATGCAAACTTACGCCGTTTTTGACACTTTTAGTCCCTGTAAGATCAAATAAGCATGTTTTCGCACACCGAACCACTCAAAGCTTATTTCTAAGCTATGTTTAGGTTATTTATGGTATTTTTAGCTTATGATCAAGTTCCGGACTATACGTTGCCTTACGAAACGGCAGACTTTTGCAGTTTGACGCAAATAGTCCCTGTGAGCGAATAAACTTGTTTTTGCCATACCAAACCCTTCAAAACTTATTTCTAACTTATGAAAAGGTTATTTAAGGTATGTTAAGCCTATTTCACTATTCCGGAGTGTTTTTTGCATTAAACTGGTAATATTTACACATCAGTTCGCGTATAACCTTCCAGAAAGCGATTTAAAGCTTGAAATCGAACAAGAATTGATATGTGCAAATGATACACATATTTATACAAATTCCAGGTATGAAATACAATATTTCATTGGTTTGGTATTTGTTTGATGGTTGAAGTGACACAGGTGTCACAGTCTCCCATACTTTAGGAAATTTCGTCCCGAAATTTAATTTTAGAGGAAACTTGTGAAGACAACTGTGATGGTTTCGCTTTCGAATAAATCACTCGAACCCTAAGTAAAAATCTGGGCCATGTTAGGATTCTTAGCGAAATTGTCAACTCTCAAAGTGAAGTCCTTGTAGTAACAAAACATGGAGTTTCGAACTACGGACAGAAGAACGTTTCTTATGAAGACTATCATAAGAAACTTGTGTGTGCTCGAAATCGGCGAGTGTAAGATAAAATGACATTGGTCAAAGTCCAGGACTTATAGTAACTTAAATAACTCTACATTCGCAATGTAATAAGGAACACTTATATATAGGAACTACCAGCGGCGTATCCACCATGTCCTTTCTACATTGTTCCCGTATCGTTATTCTTGTCACTATAGGTCTTAACACATGACGAAACTTGCTGTGATTTCTGTGCACTGAATTCCATAATTATGTATGCATCCATAATTATGTAATTCCTTGCACAGTTCACACAGTTCATTTCATAATGTGTAGGGGAAAAATCAATCAAATAAACATGAAGTGATTTGACTAGACCACCAAAGAATCTTTTTAATTAGATCAACGAACGATCTTTTTAACTAGATCAACACATGATCTTCTTAACTAGACCATCGTACGATCTCCTTAAATAGACCGCTTAAGGGATCTT
Organism: Helianthus tuberosus; assembly: GCA_030545235.1. Taxonomy (NCBI): domain Eukaryota; kingdom Viridiplantae; phylum Streptophyta; class Magnoliopsida; order Asterales; family Asteraceae; genus Helianthus; species Helianthus tuberosus. The sequence continues at coordinate 179,896,686 of CM060365.1, read as the reverse complement.
TTCAATTATATCATCACATGATATTCCTAACCAGATTTTTAAATTAATCTGTTTAACTAGACCACTCAAGGGGTCCAATTTTAGAATAGTACTTTATAATCCAAGGGGCTTAACATAGAAGCCCATTAAGGATTTAAGGTAGTACCTTTTGATATCCTACTATGAATCCCTCATATGGAGATATGGAAGATTCTACGACGATTTGGATGAATCACATAAAAACACGAAACATAGAAGAAAACACATACACATAATCACATAGTTAATTAACTTGATCTTCATTTTGTTAATTTTCTTGTTAATTGAGCACGCGAGTATTCAAAGCACACTAGGAATCCAATCCATGAATTCCATTTGGCACTTTAAATATTTTCAAGAATCTAACTATGAAGATAGGAATACCTTAATAGAGATTTGTCTTTGTTTCTTAAAAAGAAACGTGTATTTAAGATTTTCGGGGAGATCACAAGTGATCATAAAATGACAGAACCACACGAGTAGTTTGTCTTAGTGTCGGCATCGAAGGGTTGGATCAAACATTCACATAATCGTATCAGTTTTGTAAAATATAATTGAAACATCAAATTTTATTTATATAACACTGAATTGTTCCAATGTCAAAAGATAACAGACAAAGAAATACAAAAGACTAATTGTTCACTGCTGCATTGTCGTCCGCGTTCACCTCATTTATGTTAAACACTCGTCCACGCGCTGGATTTGCGTTAACAAGTCTTGGGCAATTGTTTCTGTAGTGAGTAAGGTCACCACAGTTATAACACGACCCAGGTGGGAACCGTGCTTGAACAGCAGCAGGATTTGCAGCAGCTTGATTTGCATAATGGCAGGTATCGACCAAATGTCCCAACCGTCTGCAGTGGTTACATTTGTGACACTGCTCTTGCTCCAGATGATGACGGTTGCATTTGTTGCACAAAGGTGCGGTACCAACATAATTTTTCCTCTTACGAGGTTGTGCTAGTTGGTTTGGTGCAACCTGATTGTTCTGAGCAGCTATGGCGCAGTTTTGAGAAGCCTTACGCTTCTTCTTCTTGGATACATCGGCCTGTTTTTCCTTTGGTTCAACTTGAGTAGCCTTGTCAGATGGTCTTGGGTCGCCTTTTCGAAAAAGCTTACCCTTCCTGATATGGGATTCAGTCAGGGTGGCAGACAATTCAATGGCCTGTCTGACAGTAGTAGGGTTGCTGCCAGTAACGATATCCTGAACTAAATCAGGAAGACCATCAATGTACTTCTCAATCGCCTTATCCACAGGCGTGACCATGGCAGGACATAACAGGATCAATTCCTCATAACGATCAGTATAGGCTCGATGTTCACCACTATCTTGCTTTAAATTGTCGAATTCCCTTTCTAATGCTCTAAGCTCATGACGAGGACAGAACTCCTTCATCATTAGAGCTCGAAGCTCTTCCCAAGTTTGAGCTAGTGCCACATCGGCGCCCCTATCACGCATCACACCGTTCCACCAGGTAAGAGCACGCTTCTCGAATAGACTGGATGCAAATTCAACCTTACGCTCATTCGGAGATTGCACATGCCTGAATGTGATCTCCAAACTTTCGAACCATTGAAGGTGCGCGGTTGCTCCTTGAGATCCATAAAACTTCAAAGGTTTAGCGAGTTGAAGGTCTTGAAATTACACTGGGTGTTATTGTTGTTATATAACTCATGAATCTGAGTTACTACGCCTGGAAGCACTGCAGCCATTTGTTGAGCAACAAGGGCTGCGACTTCCTCAGCAGTAAAAGATTGAGCATCACGTCGAGGAGGCATTGTCTAAAAGGAACAAGGGAACATGAGAAATAAGTGAGGTCGATGATTGGAAAACGAAAGAGGTATTGAAAACATCGACAAAACATAAGGAAGGCAATCATTTGTTCGTTACCTCGAACAAACAAACGATACGCAATGACTAATCAAAGTAAATGGATCATTATAATGTATCACCGAAGACATGCTCGCCTATAAGTGAACACTCACCCCAAGAGTTCCCAGGTAAGAGTGACTGGTCCGATAATGCGGATTTGTACGAACACTCTAGCCTTAGACAGAAAACTCAAGGTACATGCATTCACTCTTCTAGTTTGCACGTGTTCACATTATTTAGACCCAAACTTTGACGAGATTTTGAAAACTAAGAGGGTTCAAAACCTTATAACAGAGGGTTCAAAACCTAGTAATCAATCATCCTAGAACAGATGATTGGTTTTCAAAGCGGATTCGGAATCTGTATTCTTATTGTGGTTGTCACCTAAGGATAAGTGACGATATTGTTTTAAAACTAAACACAAGATAACTTGTGTTAGGGTCCTAGGAAGGTTATAGTCTAGGTCAAAGCTTTACTAATAACCTAATTCCCTATAACCATTGGCTCTGATACCAACTTTTATGTCACACCCCGACCACGTAAAACAACAAAACGTGGCGGAAACTATAGGGAGTGTTGTAACAGAATCATTGTTTCACAACCATGGATTAAATAATTTCATTTTATTGAATTATTGAACACATTATTTATTACATATCAAATAAATACAATTATTATCTTTCAAGTTTTTAAGTCGCTAACGCACGAGTCCATCCTATGTGTATCATGCGTCAACAATCATCACATAGCAGAACCTGAAACATGTGTAAAATAGGTACGTCAGTATAAATATGCCTCTGAGATACATAGGTTTTATTAATGCATGATTCATGACTTGTAAGTTTAAAAGAATGTTTTAAAAATAGTCATGAATCCTTAAAAATGTTTTCTTTTATAAACAAGTGATAAGAAAATAGATGATGTAAAAGAAAGATGCATAAATAAATAATTAAGTAAAATGAGTTTGTAAAATATTGTTTTGATAAAAAGGTTTGTAGTATATATAAAAATATACTTTGGTTTTAAGAAAGTCGAATAAGTAATATATCAAAATATATTTTGGTTCCATAATCGTTAAACAGATAGTATATTAAATATACTTTAGTAGTCAAAATAATCGTTTTTGGTAGTACAACAAAAGTATACTTTGGTTTTATAAATACCATATTTAAACTATGCTTTGGTTTTATGAATAACATATCAAAATATGTTTTAGTAATTTATAAAATATATGTTGTTTTGTACGATATGACATATGAGAGTATATCAAAGTATACTTTTGGGAGTATAATCAAATATACAATAATAATGTGATTTAAAAATTCAATCAGACCTTAGTGCATCAAACTACACCAATTGAGACTATAGAGATACCACGAAGGTAATCCCTATTTGGATAAAATATTGGTTTCTGACTTTCCATGACAACAGGAATGGGGTGTCTAGTCCTATAGCGCTATATCATACTACCAATCGCTCTGGTGAACAAAATAAGTACTATCCAACAATTAATTTTATAATCTTTGAAAAATCAGGGTTTAAACCATAAATAATCATTCAGTTTGTCAAAAGATAAGTACTAATATGTATAATCAATTATACTTTGAAATCATGAACATAACAAATAGGTACACATGCTTCACCCCAAAACATTGAAAGCAGTAAAAAAGGGGATTATGTACTCACTTGAGGGTGCTTAGAAGTCTTGAACAACAACCAAGCAAAGCTAGAGGGAGTACGGAATCAAACGGCACCTAATATAGGTAACTATGTAAATAAACCGGACCTAAGTCGGAAGATCTGACAGAATGAGGTCTTGTAAACCAATTGAATGTTGGAACTCATGTGGTATGGTTTAACAAACCCTATATTCTAAATTGGAACCTAACCTAAGTGCTTCCGACCCGTTACGACCCGTTTAGGTAGCTTACGCTACTTTAACGCGTCGTGCGCGCAAAAGCGCGTTCGAGACGTCTAACTAGTCCTATGACAAGTATTATATGCCTAAACATGTTTAATTATGTTGCATAATCAGTTTAAGTGCAAAAGTTAAGTTACATATGCTTAAAATCCAATTATACATGAAAAGGGCATTTTGGTCATTTACCTAAGGCATATAAACTACCTATCATATAACTATTTAAACTACGTGACCATAAGGTATAACATCGAAAGGTTATTCCCTATGCAACTGTGATCACTAATCGTGCTCGGTCGGATCCTAATGATCGACCAAACGGATCTAGTTCGAAAGTCTAAGCGGTGGTTTAGACCGCATGACTTACAACTCTTAAACAAGCACTAAACTAAAAGTGACGAGCTAAGCATGTTAAAACATGCTTAACTAAGTTAGAAAACAGGTTTTGATATCAAAACAAAGTGTTTTGATACCAAGAGTAGTTTGGTTGTAAAATACGCGTAAATGCGCATTTTGACCGAAACTACGACTCGTTACTATGCCTAGTCAACGTGGTAATCAGTAGGTATAGTCACTAGGGACTATAACCATCGTGATTACGCTCACGTTGCGAAGTTCAAACGAACTTCGTGTTGACCATTGACTGGTCAAAGCTGAAAGTCAAACACTGTTTGACTTTCATGCTAGGAAAGCAATAAAAGAATGAACGAAGCTTACAAAGGGTCCTTGCTTGAACTTGAACTTATAAATTCTCAGGTATGAAGTTATAGAACTCCAACTTAGAGAATTTTAGACCAAGTGTGAGTGAAAATGAGTGAAATGGCTTGCTATTTATACTTGTTATGAATTAACAAGATCATGCCATGTTTTTGTGTGGCCAACAAGCAAAGATCTCAACCATACATGTGTTAGGAGATGATTAGTAACCTTGGTGATCACTTAAACTTGCCCATCACACAAAAGAATTACCATAACAGCCCCTGAAGTATCAAATAGTTGCTGAAAACAATTTTCTGGTCGCTGGCATGCTCACACGGCCTGCGTAAGGTGTGGGTCAATCCTTACGCGGCCCCCCTGACCCTCACAGTTCAGCAATAGTTTCAAAGTTTGCTGTTTTAGTCCCTGCACTTGCATATGTCCATTTCTAGCACTTTTAACACCCGTTAAACCATTTTCAAGGCTCTACAAGGTGGTCAAAGTATAGAGGACTCAAAATGTGCTAAAAAACATCTCGGATGTCAGCTCGTTTGGTCGTACGGTCGCGTTGTTCGTCAAATTACGACGAAACTCAAACGGACGTGAAAACGATCCAAATTAAGCGATGAAAGGTATTTTTGCATTCCGATCATTAAAATTAAAATATTTTAGTGTGTACAAAAAGTTTGGATGTCCAGATGTGGTCATAACGTAAGATATGCGCGGAAATGCAAACTTACACCGTTTTTGACACTTTTAGTCCCTGTAAGATCAAATAAGCATGTTTTCGCACACCGAACCACTCAAAGCTTATTTCTAATCTATGTTTAGGTTATTTATGGTATTTTTAGCTTATGATCAAGTTCCGGACTATACATTGCCTTACGAAACGGCAAACTTTTGCAGTTTGACGCAAATAGTCCCTGTGAGCGAATAAACTTGTTTTTGCCATACCAAACCCTTCAAAACTTATTTCTAAGTTATGTAAAGGTTATTTAAGGTATGTTAAGCCTATTTCGCTATTCCAGAGTGTTTGTTTCATTAAACTGATTATATTTACGCATCAGTTCGCGTATAACCTTCCAGAAAGCGATTTAAAGCTTGAAATCGAACAAGAATTGATATGTGCAAATGATACACATATTTATACAAATTCCAGGTATGAAATACAATATTTCATTGGTTTGGTATTTGTTTGATGGTTTAAGTGACACAAGTGTCACATCAGGATATTCCCTTACCACATGGATATCTTCAAGCTTCGTTTCTTCGGCTTCCTTATCAACAACGTGAGCAAAGAAGGCAACACATCCTTTACGCATAAAGTATTTATAAGAGTGAAAATTTAAATTATATTTTAGCCTCTAAAACTAAGTTTAACTTTTGTGCCTTCAAGCAACTGATAATCTGTAGAGGCGTATCATGCTTTTCTCCGTGTACCACAATCGTCTCTTCATTTGCCAACGGGATACGAATAATCTTATCATGGCATACGATCTCAGCTCGATTACTTGACAACCAATCCATTCCAACTACTATGTTGAAACTTCCCAATTCTACTGGCAACAGATTGAGCGTAAACTTACGCTCTCCAAGCTCTATCACACAGCCTCTAATCACTTCGTTTGCTTCTACTAGCTTCCCATTAGCTAGTTCTATCGAATACGGGATATCTAACCTACTTGTAACTAACCCAAGTATATTCTTAAACTCTAGGGATACAAAACTATAGTTGGCACCAGTATCAAATAGCACAGATGCAAAATGTTGATTGATAGGGAACGTACCAGTGACTATGTTCGGATCTTGACGAGATTCCCTAGCTCCAATGTTGAAGACTCTTCCCTGGGCTTGGTTGTTCTTTGGGCAGTCTCGCTTGAAATGCCCAACATCACCACAGCTAAAGAAACCTTGTCCGTTTCCAGTACCACCCTGATTGTTGTTGTTATTTCCTCTGCGGTTTCCACTTCCTACATGGTTTCCATTTATGTTTCCGTTTCCATTACCTCCCTGATTATTTCTATTCCCATTACCGTTTCCACCACAGTTACCATTGCCAATTCCATTTCCTCTCTAACCACCATTCCCACGACCATTACCAGCCCAGCACGTTTCCTTCGAATGGCCATTCTTTCCACAAGATTCACATTTCCTAAACTTGCACTAGCCGGCATGATGATACTGACATACATTACATTTGGGCAGGGTGCCCATGTATCCTTTTTCTTTGTTCTTAGCAGTAGCACCAGTAGTACCAGCTTGTGCCTCCGCTGGTGGGTTAGCGTCTCTACGCTTGTTGCCATTGTTGTTTGCACGAGTACCCTTCTTGAAATTCGAGAACTTCCTTTTGTTCTCTCCTGACGACTCCACATGAGTCTCTTTCTTCTTCTGCTCGGAGATGGAAAACTTGCCCAATCTAATGGCTTCTTCAGTTAATGCCACGCTCAAGTCAATGGCTTCAGTAATTGTTGGAGGCTTAGAAGTAGTCACCATGCTCAGTATTTGGTCTGCCAATCCCCAAATGAAACATTCAGCTCGCTTGAACTCTGGTTCTACCATGTAAGGGACAACACAAGACAAATCATGGAATCTCTGCACGTACTCAGCTATCTTAGAACCTTCCTTTTTCAGATTCCAAAACTCGGTTTCCAACTTCTGAATCTCAGCCCTTGAACAGTACTTCTTGCCCATCAGCTCTTTCATCTCATCCCACATCATAGCATACGCTGCAGCCTCACCTAGAGTCTGAACCTGAAGGTTCCACCACGACAGGGCTCCATCGAGGAATAGTCCAGAAATGTAAGTGACTTGGTGCTCTGGCGCACACTTGCTCATTCGAAGCACAGAATCTGTCTTCTCAGCCCATCTTACAAACGCTACGGCACCTCCAGTGCCATCAAAGTTCAGAGGCTTGCATTCAAGGAACTGCTTGTAAGTACAACCTGTACAAGCAACATCATACACAGAAAGCATTAGCAAACGCACATGGAAATGTCCAAACGTATTGTAATGTGTCTTAAGTGACTTAAACATTACCGTGAGGTGTGTTATTTCCTAAGGTACCTCCGCTGTGTTCAGAGCATAGGGCCTCATGTTGTGCGATTGCATGTGAAATCCGTTCGTGCAGTTCTGCCTCTGTTGTGGGCAACTGAGTGTTCCTTCGAGGAGGCATCTTCTAAAAGAAGATTGTATAGGTCAGGTCTTATTTGTATAATAAGTAGTACGTATATATAATAGTGTTTATCATAGCAAGTAAGCATGTAACATCACAAACATAACACAAACATGTATAACAACAACGTATTTAATGAGAACATGACGATTGAGCTTTCATTAATCATCGACCACAAAGTATTGTTACATGTTTTACAAGTGTATCATATCAAAGGGAACACAGGGTCACACTACCCTTGTCCAACAAGTCTACTAATCTACAAAAGTCACATAATCAAAAGGTGGTCTCCAAAAGGCTTCAAAAGCTCAGCTCAATAGTGGTGCTCTCATCAAAAGCAAAGCTACCTACATAAACCAAAAACCAACTATGCTGATGGTGATGGCGGAGGAGGAGGTGGAGGAAAGAAAAGCAAGTTGCGCACATGCGCAAGCTCCTCCTAAAGCTTATAAACATAACGCAGCAGATAACTGATCTGCTTCTTGATAGTGAGAAATCGAGCATCAAACTCTGGAAATGGAGTAAGAAGTGCAGGTGGATGTGAAAATGGAGATGGTGACGAATGAGGGGGGGACAAAAGCAGGCTGGCAAGGACATGGTAAAGGACACGGTGTCATCTCAAGCTCCAAAATCCTGCGACTCTTGATCTCATATTGTAGCTGAAGTGATAAAAGTAACTCATCCCGTGTATAGCCAACAAACTGTGAGGGACGGTAGGGATCTGATATCGGCATAGTGTACGGTGGGAACCATCTGAGTGGCTCATTAAGTGGTGAAGAGGTAAATGGTGTAGAGTGGGGAATATGTGGAAAAGCTGCTAAAACATGAGCTCATGACTAGGCTGCTGGCCTGAAGTATCTTCACCTGGACGGGGTGCGGGTATGTCCTGCAAGAAAACGATAGGTAGATCGACACGATGAACATCAGACTCCACTGGGTGAAAAGGGTCAACATCAGCGGGTGCGGGTGCAGGAGGAGGAATGAATGGCTCAATAACAGGAGGGTTAACGGGTGCAGGAACTGGATCAGGTACGAGGGGTGCAATGTCTGGTATGCAAAAAGGAATAGGCTCATGATCAGGCAAGGGCTCAGGATCAGCAGGTATGTCAGGCTGATCAACAGGAATGAAATCTAACTCAAGACCAAGCTCGGGGTCGTGTGGAGGGGATGGTGCAGCTGACATGACCGTATCATCATCAGAATCAGTGGCATAGTGTCATAATCCAACTGCCTGCAAGGCGGAAGACATCATAGATTCAAAGGAATCCGAGACAGAGTGCAAACTAGAGTCAGAGGAAATCTCAATAACAGGGATCTCAGGAACTGGACTAGCAACAACGTCCCCATCTAGCTCTCCATCGCCATGAGCGTCATCGGGAGGACCCTCAACAAACAGATCAAAGTCATCGTGAAACAGATCATCAAAAGGCCAATCCTCAGGAGGGATGACCACTAAAGGAACAGGAGCGAGGATCGGTTCCACAATATGCTCACCATCGGGATGACCGATGATAAGATGATCGTGGACTGGAATGGGAATAACAAAAGGATCCTCGTCTGGGATACCATCAGTAAGCGGTAAGTCGTCTACAAAATCAGGTAGCGCAAATGGCTGAAAATCATCCTCGTCATCGGACATCATCTCCGGGTCACTCTCTGTATCGGATATGAAGATCTCTGGCTCCGGGGCGATCTCATCGTCAGAAACAATAGCCATGGGGTCATGGTCGTCGGACAATCCACTCTCAGATAAAGACATAGTGTCTGTAACAGAACAATCACAACATATGCACATATATTAACCACTAACATTTAGTATGCAAGCAAAGTCAATGTATCATGAAATCATGTATCCTCGTGATTCCTCAAGAACCCTTTCTATCCTTCCTAGTCTCCCATACTAGACCACCTAGTCTCTCAGTCTAGACCACCTTTTCTCTCAGACTAGACTACCTAGTCTCCCAGACTAAACCACCTAGTCTCCCAGACTACACCACCTAGTCTTCCAGACTAAACCACAAATGTAAACCTTGTAATCGTGCTTCTTGTCTTTCCGTTTGTAAAAATGTTTGTTTCCCTGGATCTAGGCGTTTTGTGTTTGCAATGAAAACATGTTGTGAAAATATTTTCTTGAGAGCCCTAATGATTGAAGTCTAGACCCAAGAAAGAATCCTAGTTCGCTACAATCGTAGCTCTGAAACCAAACTGTCACACCCTGACTTTTGCGGAAGCGTGATTATGTGTGACTTGCTTAATATCATTGCATTCAATCATAACAACAACTATATGATAAAACCAGAGATGATCATCCATTAAGTAAGTTTTAAAACATCACAAACATCATTGTTTTGAAATCCCAACATGTCACACCCCGACCGCGTAAAACAACAAATCGCGGCGGAAACATCGGGGCGTGTCGTAACAGAATTAATTGTTTCATAACCATGGCATACAAAGTTGTATTTATTTATCAACATATGAGTTTCATCGTCTTAAACAGGAAATACAGAGTTTATAACATAATTAAACAAAGTCTATCTTCATTTTAAGTATCTAAGGCACAGGTCCGCCCTAGTGTCATGATCGTCATCCTACGGAAAAGCACCTGAAAACACATGTGAAAGTAGGTACGTCAGCATAAAAATGCCTGTGAGATACATAGGTTTTGTGAAAATAGGATTCATGACTTAAATTTAAGAAAAATGTTTAGTCATAAACCTTGTAATTTGATTTGTTTTGTAAATTGTTTGAAAAACAATAAGTTCGGATGATATGTATAGATAGGTGAATAATGTATGGTTAAATGAATAACCATGCAAAATGAGTTGTATAAAATAAACTGTATTGTAAAACAAAGTCTTGTAAAAACATGTCACTTATGTAAAATGTATAAGTCCAAAATGAATGATTTAAATAACGCTATGATATGTAATATAATACAATCACTTATGTATAGGAAGTACCAGCGGCGTATCCACCATGATTGTATCATATTACTCACATCTCGTTACTTAAGTCACTTAAACCAACCAACAAAGTATAATGTCTATGTTTAAACCAATAGTCAATAGTCCTTGTATAAACCATGTCAAATGTTGATAGTCCAAAAGTAGTCAAGTAATGTGTAACAAATGTTATGTATGGTAAGTAAAATAAGACTACTTAAACCATAAGTAAAATGTACAAAACAAAGTATTTTGAATATATCAAAAAGTTATGTTTTGCAAAGTAATGCATGATACACTGATACAAACATTTATGTGGTAAGTTAACGCATACATTCAAACCTTGAGACAGTCGGATAACCCTTTCAGTCAAGGTTATCAAAAGAATTGTATTCGGATTCAGTCATTCCTTACATCCAAACAAACCCGGGATGTCAGGAATGGGATTTGTCAAGTCCTATGGTACCACTACTTACTACCGAGCGGCGTAGCAAATGTTAATGAACGTAATAAAGACCCGTTTGTGCAAACCAAATGTCATAGAAGTTGTATACATGTCATATGAAAACAATGTACTAAGTATGCTAAGTTAACATACAAAGTAGAAAAGTCTTGTAAATCAATGTGCTAGCATGCTATCAGTCAACATACATAGCAGAAATGTAATGTAAAACAATGTACTAAGTATGCACACAATGGACATACATAGCATGAAATGTAATGAAATCATGTACTATAATGTACTAACAAACATAGCAGGTATATGATGTGAAAACAGGAAAGCACGAAAGTAACAAGTAGGCACATGTGTTTCACCCCAAAACAGTTTGGAAAACAGTAAAAGAGGGGTCTATGTACTCACCTGATATTGCTCAGATGTCTAAAGATAACCACCAAGTAATGCTAGAGATCACGGAATCAAACGGCACCTAATATAGGTAACTATGTTAATAAACCGGACCTAAATCGGAAGATCGGATAGAATGAGGTTTCGTAAACCAAACGAGTGTAGAGACTCATGTCATTTGGTTTAACAAAGCCTACATACTAAATGAAACTTAACATAATTGTTTACGACCCATTACGACCCGTTTAGGAAGCTTATGCTACTTTAACGTGTCGTGCGCGTGAAACGCGTTCGGACCGCCTAACTAGTCCTATGACAAGTGTTATATGCCTAAACATGTTACATAATCAGTTATGTGACAAAAGTTTAGGTTACATATGCTTAATTACCGATTCTACATGAAAAGGGTATTCTGGTAATTTACCTAAGGCATATAAACTACCTATCATACAACTACTTAAACGATGTGACCATAGGGTATAACCTCGGAAGGTTATTCCCTACCTACTATGGTCACCTAATGTGTTTGGTCGGATCCTAATGATCGACCAAACTGGGTCGGGTTCGAGGTATAAGCGATTTATTAGATCGCTTACCCTACGACCCTAGACAACGTGGTAATCAGTAGGCATAGTCCCAAGGGACTATGACCATCGTGATTACAATCACGTTGCGAAGTTCAAACGAACTTCGCATTGACCATAAGCTGGTCAACGCTGAAAGTCAAACAAAGTTTGACTTTCTGACTCGAAAAGCAGTAAAATAAGGAAAAGAACGAAAGAATACTTACGAAGGGTCCCCGAATGCTAAACTCGATTCAAAAATCTCAGGTATGAAACAAATGTTTCAACTTAGAGTTTCTCAAATCAAATTTCTTGTGATTTTAGCAATGGGGGTGTTGGGGTATTTATAGTTTTAGGTCCACCGTTAAGATCGTTTCATGTAAACCGTGCTTTAATCGCAACCGTACAAGTGTCGGGACCTTATGGTGGCTAGAATTTGATGTTTATCAGCTGACTAGACAATTTAGAACATGTGGTGGTGGTTAAAACAGCTGCAAACAGGCTGTTAGAAACACTGCATCTGGTCAGTCCCAGGCTAGCGCACCGCTACGTTAAAAGTGTAGCGCACCGCTAGGCCCTAGTTTGGCAGAATTACACTTTTGGTCCCTGTATTGAAATCAGCCCATTTTCGACACGTTTAAGGCCCGTTAACCCCATTTCAAAGCTCTAAAATGAAGTTAAAGTATAGGGAACTTAAAATGTGTTCAAAAATATCTCGGATGTCGGTTCGTTTGGCCGTACGGTCGCGATGTTCGCTTAATTACGACGGAATGCGCATAAGCGCGAAAAACGATCCAAATGACGCGACGAATGGATTTTTCTTAAGGCGAACACTAAAATATAATATAGTCATGCTCACATAAATTTTTGGATGTCCGGATGTATTCAGAACGTAAGTTATGCGCGAAAATGCAAACTTGTGCACTTTTTGACACTTTTAGTCCCTGAATGACCCAAAAGTTTATTTTAGCACACCGAACCCCTCAAAGCCTATTTCTAAGCTATGTAAAGGATATTTAAGGTGTGTTTAACTTATGGTCATGTTCCGGAATGTTCGTTACAGTTCAAATTGACATACTTTCGCAGTTTGTCATATTTAGTCCCTGTAAGCGAATTAACTTGTTTTTGCCATACCAAAGCCTTCAAAACTTATTTCTAAGTTATGTAAAGGTTATTTAAGGTATGTTGAGTATATGTTGATGTTCCGGAGTATTTCTTGCATTAAACTGAGTACGTTTACGCACTAGTTTGCGTATAACTCTCCAGAAAGCGATGTAGAGTTTGAAATTACATAAAAGTCAAAACATGAAAAATGTAAAACACAATCAAACAAACATTGGGATCAAATAACATTGTTTTATTGATAATAGAACTGTTCATAATGGTTACAAGCACAGTTGTTACACAACACAGACCTTGAATCCATATTACTAGCCATGCAAATTGTTTAGAGTTCCATAAGGACTCGACAAAAGACTCTAAATAAAACCAGGATTTGAAAGACGTATCTTATCTAGGATAAGACACACTATCCAAATCCTTAGACTCCGGATGACATCTTTTATTCTCAACATTTCTTGAAACGTCCAAACGCCCGCCAGATCCACTTTTAATTCCCTGAAATACATGTAGTTTGAAAATATCAACAAAAGTTGAGCGAGTTTATCTGTTTGTTTGTGTGCACGAATCCTAAAAATAATATTCTTCATGTTTGTTTGAGAAAATATATATATTTCTTCCAAAAATAATATATCTTCTATTAATTCCAAGAAAATATTTTTTTTATTTGCCCAAAAATAATATATTTTCTTATAAAAAATATGATATAAATTTTAATAATTGTGAAAATCACATTTTCATTCACTTGGTGTCCAAAATATTATTTACTAAAATATACTCATGAATAATATTTCCGGAATATTTTGTATGTTATATTCCTTTGTTCGGTTTCACCAATATTTTGGGTATTCTTTGTATATTTATTCCTTGGAATTTTGGTAATATTTTGGATTGTAATTTATTGGTATTTTGATAAGTTATATTATTTCAAGTCCTAAAATAATATAACTAATACACATAATATACAAATAATCACACACAAGGTGACATCTAAATATATATTTCCCTAAATACATATTTAGTCACTTTTATTTATAAAAACTAACCTCCAATATTTATAATTTTTGTAACAAAAAATATGGCAACTTTATGTGAAAATCCATGGTTTGAAATATACTTGTAAATAATTGTTTAGAAATATTTTTCTAAGTGTTTAATTTTTAGAAAAAAATTTTGCCATAGTTTCCCCTAAAAATGGAGGTTTCCATTCCTTGAAGGCATATCATTTTCTTTTGTAAATCAACACAATCAATCAACAATCAACAATAAACAATCTATACTTACCAATTTTGCCAAAAACAGGCATAAACTACCACTTCATGAACTTGAAAATTTATAAAAATGTGTAGTAACTTACTAGTGTGTTTAGTAAGCCTAGTTACCCTTTAAAGTGTTGTTGATTCTTTAAAAACATCATTTTTGAAGAATCTTGATCCTTACAACTTATAATCACATTTTCTAAAAATATTTCTTCTTGAATTTTTCTTGTTACACATATGTTTCTACACTTGTTTAACCTCTAAAAACATGGTTGGTTTCTTTAAGAACCAAGATTTAGTAAACTTTTTATTTTTAACTTGGGTTCTTGAAAAATCATTCTTGAAATTTTAGATTTACAAGACTTACAACTCACTTTAATCATCATTTTACAAGAAAACAATATATTCTTTCAAGTTCATGTCTTTCATGAGGATGGTCTATGAATCTTTAACACTTTCATCCTCTCATCTTGCTAGATTATGTTTTTAATCATGATCTAGCAAGATCATATGATGATCTACATCATTTTCATAAGTAAACAACAATCAACAAGTATAACAACACATAAACAACATGATTTCTTCAGGATTTAAGCTTATGTTCATGCTTCATTCTTTTGATTCTTAGTGTTCTTCAAGATTAACATTATGTATCATTCTTTAACCACTTAAATAAGATGTATAATGAAGAGATTAGTGTTCTTACCACTAGCTCAAGGCTAGGGATGATCAAGAGAAGAAAAGAAGAGGATAAAAGCAAATGGTGAAGGTCCTTGAACTTCTACAAGCTCCTAGCTCCTTTGTGCACCTTCTAACACCTTTGTATATGCTTGGAATGTATGGAAGATGAATTATAATGGTGGTGGTGCTTGTGCTTGATCTCGGCCGAACCCAAAGAAGGAGGAAGAGAAGAAGTGTGGTGTTGTGTGATGAATGAGAAATGAAGGGTCGTGTGCTTATGGTTATACTTATAATCCAACTTGTGGCTTTATCTCATGGGTTTAGTGTTCTTAAATGGGCCAACAAGATCAAATATTTAATCAAAATAAAATCAAAGTGTGGGGGCCATGTTGGGTCATACCATAGGTGGGGGGGGGGGTATAGGCTAGGTTTTAACCATATAGTTAGTTATTAGTTAGAAATCAAGTGTTTGGTTGGGGATCTAGTTATTAGATATTTATATAGTGTGTTATGATGTTTGGGGACCATAACTAGCTCGGTAATGTCAAAACAGTGCTTCTAGTGAAAATTTGGTGTTTCGGGTAGTGTCCGGTTGTTCGGTTGGTTACCTGTTCGTTAAGGTGCTAAAATATGTAGTTTAGTGTGCTTTATGTACCCTTTTGTGACAATTTTGATTCCTGACACTTAGGAAAGCATTCAGGACCATTTAACCACATTTATGCATGATATTAGTGTATTTAAATGCTGAATTTGCTGATTTTCTGCAAAATTCTGCAGTTTATGTGAGTTTTAGGCACTTTCCGGCACTTCAACTTTTTCTAGGCAGGCAGTTTTGTGATCCTTATATTCCTACACACTATATTAATGTAATGCTTGGTTTCTGGCCCATTCTGTGTCTCAACACATTGTCTGTCTATGTACTGAACTCCGCCAGCATTTTCCCGGTTTGTCTAATAACTGTGCTAACTGTGTTTCGTGCATCATTTGAGTCAATAAAGTTCTCATGCAATAATGATATGACATTATGCAATATGTGATGCACATGTATGTATAAAGCAATAATCAGAAAGCAGTTCAACGCATTAATTGTAATTCAGCACAGTCATTAAGCACTAATCATGGATTAATAGTTGTACGGATACCTGGAATTTTGATAGCTGTCACATATGGCGAACGTGGTACCTAAGCGAGACCATAAAGCATTGATCCCGTGGAAGATGGTTGCTTTCTCGTAGATGCTGAAATGCCTGACTTCAGTAGTGATAATGAGGCGGAGGTGGTAGCCTTGGACAACAACTCCATTAGTGGGACGAGGTTCCTGTGGCTTATATAAATCATGATTGACGACACCCCTGCCCATGCAACGAAAATGAAGTATTCGTCTTGAAGGTGCCCCTCCAGTTGTTATTATTACAAATTCTCTCTATTCCTATTTCATCTAACGTCGTGTCGTTCCGTGAGTAATGACAACGGACGTTGACACGTGAACTATCACGAATGTCCCTTCTATGTTGAAGGTATATAGACAATAGTGTCCTCTCTCTAACTGATCGTCTGCTTTGAATGAGAGAATGCAAGGGTGAGCATGCACGATAATTTATTATTACGGGGGCCCACATAATAACAACTTGTAGTGCATGAAATCCTAGTGGACTCTGCGGGTCAAGCTAATGATCACTATTCATTAAAAAAATTTAAGTTGTTACTTAAAACTCAGTCTTTTCTATCCAATAGAACACTAACTGAGATGATTACTATAACACCCTACAATACAATACAGGAAGACGACACGTATTTATTCGCGTCTAAACGTTGGATCTATAACGCTAGTTGTTCTAGACTAGTCATCAAAACAAACAAAACTTATTAGCCACTCATAGAGGATTTTTCCTCAACATTCTAGAATCTTTGTACATGAGTTGGCTCCTTGGTGTCTATGGCACCTTATCTTATTTATTAGAAATGAATACAATAAATTCCGTCATTTGACATTTGTCTTATCCAAAGGGATAATATGGCATGAGCCATGCTACAACTCCCTCATTGCATATTATTCGACATCTATGAAGATCTTAATGATCTTGTTGGAGCTCGTGGAGCTCAAGCACTATTACCATATTCGTCACATGGACAAGTACGACAAAGGAATTTCTCTACTATGTAGTATGGAATGCATAATATAGGGACGGAGGCCACTGGTTGGTTTCCCCTCCTCAACAAATTATTTCGTTTTCCACTTAGAAATATGACCAGTAGCTATGCATTTTGGTTACGGTTATCCACATTATCATCTATTCAAACAAGTATGAACAATACGATCTTGAGGATTCTATGACCGATTTCTTTCTTCATTCTTGGGCACATGATAGACTATATTTATCCAAAATATATGTCCAGATTCTTTTAATTATTGTATATTAAAAAGATCATGGCACCAGGAGGAAGTTCTACACCCAAAAAGGGGTTAACTAATCAACATCTCACTGATTAAGTCAAACTAAAGTTCTTATGGAACAACATGAGGGTGCAGAAATTGCACAACATGAGGTTAATCGAGATGACACTAGTTACAGTACTGGTGGTACTGGTAGTTCAAGTGATTCAAATCCGGATGGATCGGGAACGAGTAGCAATGCCACACCGGAAGATGCGATCACACAAAGCCTTAATTTTAATACTTTTCCGGTCTGTAAGCCGCAAGACCTCGTTAATACGAGAGGTGCGGTAGGTTCTACCCGCTAAGCAAAAACAATGGAGTCAGTTAAGTCGTACTAATAAATGTACTCCTGAGTAAACAATTAGGTAAACGAAGAGTCTCCTGCTGAATGCAGCATTAACTTGGTGGAATTTCCAAGTACAAACTCTAGGAAGTGATACGGTGAAGAGGTTATCGGGGGAAGAACTCAAGGATCTTATGCAAGAAGAGTATTGCTCACTGATTTAAATTCAAAGGTTGGAAACAAAATTCTAGAACTTGATCATGACTAGAACCAATGTAGTTGGTTACACTCTAGGCTTTCACGATCTCTCAAGGGTTGTTCCATACTGGGTAACACCCGAATTCAATCGCATTGAGCGTTACATTTGGGATTTAGCCCCTGAGATCCGAGGCATGACCGCATTATCCCACCCTACTTCGATCATTCAAACAGTAGTTCTCGCAGTTAGTCTCATCGCAGAGACTAGTAAGTCGATAATACTCAAGAAAGAACAAGGATGTTTAAGTGTGGCATAGAGGCCACTTCAAGCATGAAAGATTTTATGAATGAATAAAACTAGTAAACAATTGGGTGTGTGATTAGAACTATGGACACTCCACAAGATCCAAATGTCGTCATGAGTACGTTGTACTCTACAAGCATTATGTGTCAATTCTTTTGATACTAGCGGTAAGCTTAGCTTAGTGCCTATAGGTGTTAAGCATGTACTCGAATTAGAGTCATGTTAGACACACATTACTATATCAAGTTAGCTAATGGGGAATTAGCTGAGACATGTGGAATCATTAAGAGTCACCGACACGTTTTCTACCAACCAAACTCATGCATGTCAAATGAGTTTCATGGCTAGAGAAAAGATCGTCCTAACTACAATTAGGGACTGGATTGTCCTACATCTAAACACAGGGATTGGATTATCCTATATCTAAACATAGGGATTGGGTTATCCTTCATCTAAACATAGGGATTGGGTTGTCCTACATCTAAACATAGGATTACTAAAACTGTACAGCGAAGTCCTCGCCACATAGAATTCAAAATGTACTTGTCCTAGAGTCAAGTAAGCTAGACGTCCTTTCATTTTATAGAATCGGCTAGCAAAAATTCAATATCGATCTCTTACCTGTTGAGTTAGGTAGTTTCAACATAGTGTTTGGCATGTATTGGTTATCCGATAACCAAGCCGAAGTCTTTTGTCATGAGAAGGTCATTCGCCTACCACTACTGAACAAAGAGATACTTGTTATTCATGGAGAGAAGCACGACACACCATTGCGGATCATCAATTACAAGAAGGCACAGAAGTGCTTACGGAAAGGTTGTATTGCCTTTCTAGAACATATTATCGACAAGAAGGCCGTTGGGCCACAGCTGACAGATATTCCTATGGTAAAGAGGAATTTCCTGAAGTCTTTCCTGAAGACTTGCTGGGACTATAACCATATCGACAAGTCGTGTTTCATATCGACTTAGTACCGGGAACCTCACCCGTAGCCAAATCTCCATATCGATTAGCACCTTCTGAACCTTGTATGTCACACCCTCAAATTACCACTTAGGGAGTGTCCCTGTTAGGCGTGTGACCACTAGTAATGAGCCACCAATTACATTGAATCCATAAGTTTAAAATAAAGTTTCATCATTTAATAGTAATAAAATCCAAACATAAGTAATTCCAAAAACAGCAAGTTCAGCGGAAGCGTTAACGTAACATAATGTAAATACTTTCCAAACAACCATAGTAAATAAATGTTTGATAATTAACCCATCAATGCAACCATGACCACTCACGCCCTCCAGCCAGCAAGTTCCTGTTCCCAAGTACCTAACGACCTGCGAGCATGTAACAAGTGTATCAGACAAAGCTGGCGAGTTCACAGTTTTAGAAAACGTTTGTTACCAGTTGTATGTAAAACAGTTCACTGACAATGCAAGTAATATTGTTAATATCTCAATTCCGAACAAGACGGCTCCTGAAATACATGACTGCCCTTCCCACGTACTCCTATCTAGTACTGGGCCCCGACTGGGTCATTAGTTCACATCCGTCCTATCTAGGAGCGGTGTGAGGGTGCCAAACCTAAGTAGCGCTACCAACTAATACCCGTTACCCTCCAGGTAACATAATAAGGGACTTACAAGATTGATAGGTGAGAATATTAACCAATATACCCGTTTTTACCCAAAAGACTTATCCCTCCACGGGATACCCACTGACTGTCCCCAACCACTGGGACGCATGCTCGAATGTAGTGAACTCACCTTTGGTTTGCTCGGTAGAATTTGTTACTTGTTATTCAGTTGGTCAACACGTCCTAAAAAGGGTTACCGGTTATAGTCAGTTTTACATGCATATGTACCACACCTTTCACGTATAGCTAATTCACGTATTCGAGGTTTATATCAAGTAAAATCATTGCTTATGTAACACACACATGTACTACGACTCATGACAGTTTATTCGCCCATTCAAAGTATCAAACAATGCTCATCATGTAATCACGCAAACACACCATATACATGCCTACAAAATCGACTAGCATGTGTATGGACCAAAGTTAAAACATGTGTGTATCACGATATCTAACAAATCCACACATTTAAGGTCCGGCCCAAATTTTGCCCACACCCGATCACGCGCTTCAGTGGGTTTTGGCTCAGCTGGGTTACGTGAACACCAAGGCTGGTGGCCCAGTGTCATTATTGAGGTCCGGATGTAAACCGACTTGTATGTGGTCCCACTAACAAGTCAATTTAAATGGATGTGTGCGTGTGTCCAGTTACTGTGCGCGGCCTAATATCATGACTGGCCCATCATCATAACATTTTCATCTAAAATTCCTAACAGTCCAGTTAATGTGCACCGGCCCAATAGCCAAACGGAAGTTTCAGATCATGAGGTGTTGTGTTATCCCTTTGTATTACCCAATAGATTGATGTGTATAGTATGCCAGCCATGTCTCTTTTAATATTCAAAGCAATTTATCATAGCATACCTAATAATCCAAGCACATAGCAAGACACCTCTAACTTCTCATCAATTATATCCGGTTCAACAACACATGGTACAATATTACTCATCCGCCAAGCATCACCAATATACATGAAATCCGAATATATTGGTGTCCGGATCGACTTCATGGTACTAGCTCATCTCATCAGATTATCATCAAGTCTATTAACCAAGATTCTAGAATTCATGCACATGATTACTATTCAAACAATTTAACATAATACCCTAACCCAAATGTTAACTTTCTTTGTGTTATTAGCAAACAACACTCTAACATCTTAACATTTATTTTTAACAATTTATTACATGCTGTTCAAGTCTCATAAGCATTACACGATCCACATACCAAGGTCATATACAATCATTGATCATCGATCCACATTCCAAAGCATACAGTGCCTACACATGTTCACATGTGTATGTCTACTCAACTCACATGGCTACCACAACATGCACTCTTTTCAAGTATATACTTATTAAAACAATCATGCTGATGACACTAGTTCCTGATCACACAATATGCATGCTATATTGCACGTGGATTCCACCTAGACACACACTAACCAAAACAACCAATCAAGCTCAAGAAACATAAGAGATACTAACCGCAGATTAGGAGGGTATGATGATGATGATCACGTCGGGGGGGTGTAACAACTGTGCTTGTAATCACTATGAACAGTTCTATTATCAATAAAACAATGTTATTTGATCCCAATGTCTGTTTTGTTATGTTATACATTTTTCATGTTTTGACTTTTATGTAATTTCAAACTCTATATCACTTTCTGGAGAGTTATACGCAAACTAGTGCGTAAACGTACTCAGTTTAATGCGAGAAATACTCTGGAACATCAACATATACTCAACATACCTTAAATAACCTTTACATAACTTAGAAATAAGTTTTAAAGGCTTTGGTATGGCAAAAACAAGTTAATTCGCTTACAGGGACTAAATATGACAAACTGCGAAAGTATGTCAATTTGAACTGTAACGAACATTCCGGAACATAACCATAAGTTAAACACACCTTAAATATCCTTGACATAGCTTAGAAATAGGCTTTGAGGGGTTCGGTGTGCTAAAATAAACTTTTGGGTTATTCAGGGACTAAAAGTGTCAAAAAGTGCACAAGTTTGCATTTTCGCGCATAACTTACGTTCTGAATACATCCGGACATCCAAAAATTTATGTAAGCATGACTACATTATATTTTAGTGTTCGCCTTAAGAAAAATCCATTCGTTTCGTCATTTGGATCGTTTTTCGCGCTTATGCGCATTTCGTCGTAATTACGCGAACATTGCGTTCGTACGACCAAACGAACCATCATCCGACATATTTTTGAACATGTTTCATGTCCACAATGTTTAGGCAACATTTTAGGGCCTTAAAGTTGGCTTTACGGGCCTTAGAAGTGTCGGAAATGCCTTAAAACACGTGCAGGGACCAAAAGTGTAATTCTGCCGAAATAGTGCCTAGCGGTGCGCTACACTTTAAGCGTAGCGGTGCGCTAGGGGTCTTCTGATCAGATTAAATGTTTTTAAATGCAAGTTGCAGCCATTTGATCCTTAACCACATGTTTTTAAGTGATGTGTCATTAAGTTAAGGTGCCAAGTAGCCTCCATAACATTGTGACAAGTGTACGGCTCGGATCGTGGCACGTTTCCCAAGAAACGATCTCAACGGTTCACCGAAAACTATAAATAACCCAACACCCCCATTGCATTTTCTCACTAGAATCTGATCTTTGTGACTCTAAGTTGAAACCGTTGTTTCATACCTGAGTTATTTTGATCACGATTAGCATTCGGGGACCCTGGGTTAGTATTCTTTCGTTCTTTTCCTTATTTTTACTGCTTTTCGAGTCAGAAAGTCAAACTTTGTTTGACTTTCAGCGTTGACCAGTAATGGTCAATGCGAAGTTCGTTAGAACTTCACAACGTGATTGTAATCACGATGGTCATAGTCTCTTGGGACTATGCCTACTGATTACCACGTTGTCTAGGGTCGTAGGGTAAGCGATCTAATAAATCGCTTATGCCTCGAACCCGACCCAGTTTGGTCGATCATTAGGATCCGACCAAATACATTAGGTGACCATAGTGTAGGGAATAACCTTCCGAGGTTATACCTTATGGTCACGACGTTTAAGTAGTTGTATGATAGGTAGTTTATATGCCTTAGGTAAATTACCAGAATACCCTTTTTATGCATAATTGGTAATTTAGCATATGTAACCTAAACTTTTGTCACGTAACTGATTATGTAACATGTTTAGGCATATAATACTTGTCATAGGACTAGTTAGGCGGTCCGAACGCGTTTCACGCGCACGATGCGTTAAAGTAGCGTGAGCTACCTAAACGGATCATAATGGGTCAATAAGACTTAGGTTAAGTTTCATTTAGCATGTAGGCTTTGTTAAACCATATCATATGAGTTCCTACACTCATTTGGTTTACAAACCCTAATGCTACCCAGTCTTCCGATTAAGGTCCGGTTATTAACATAGTTACCTATATTAGGTGCCGTTTGATTCCGAGATCTATAGCATTATTTGGTGGTTATCTTTTGACAACTGAGCAATCTCAAGTGAGTACATAGACCCCTCTTTTACTGTTTTCCAACTGTTTTGGGGTGAAACACATGTGCCTACTTGTTACTTTCATGCTTTCCTGTTTTCACATCATATACCTGCTATGTTCGTTAGTACATTATAGTACATGATTTCATTGCCTCTTATGCTATGTATGCCCATTGTGTGCCTACTTAGTACATCGTTTTACATTACATTTCATGCTATGTATGCCCATTGTGTGCCTACTTAGTACATCGTTTTACATTACATTTCATGCTATGTATGCCCATTGTGTGCCTACTTAGTACATTGTTTTACATTGCATTTATGTTGCATATGTTTACTCAGCATATGGACACATTGTTTTACAGTACATTTCTGTTGCATATGTTTACTCAGCATATGGACACATTGTTTTACATCACATGCTTACATTTTGTTATGACATTTGGGTTGTTTACAATGGAACAATACATTCATTAACATTTGCTACGCCGTTCGTTAGTAGGTAGTGGTACCATAGGAATTGACAACTCCCGTTCCTGAAATCCCAGGGAAAGGGGATTGGAAGGAATGACCGAATTCGATATACATAACGTAGATAGACCTTTAATTTGTTTAAGGGTTTATCGCCACAGTCTCAAGGCTTGAGTGTATGCATTATAACAATACCGCATAAATGTTCGTATCAGTATAGCATGCATTTACACATAACATGATTTACATTGATCATGCATTTACACATAACATGATTTACATTGATCATGCATTTACACATAACATGATTTACATTGATCATGCATTTACACATAACATGATTTACATTGATCATGCATTTACACATAACATGATTTACATTGATCATGCATTTACACATAACATGATTTACATTGATCATGCATTTACTACACAAAACATAACTTTGATTTAAACCAAGTTTTACTTCAATACCTTGTTTTGTGCATTTTACATATGGTTTAAGTTGATACATTTCACTTATCATACATGACATTTCTGGTTACACATTACATAATTTACAGTAAACATAAACATTTTGACATTGATAAACACATTTGGTGGTTTACATTGAACATAAACATTTCGATATGGTTTACACATTAACACATGGCAATTCATTTATACATGAACACTTTACATTGGTGGTTAGTTTGTTTAAGTGATTAAGTAACGATGCGTGTGTAATATGATACAAGCATGGTGGATACGCCGCTGGTACTTCCTATATATAAGTGTTTGTATGGTATTACATATTGTACCGTTATTTGAATCATTTCAGTTTGATACATATAACATTTTATACAAATAACATACTTTTCACAATACATTGTCTTACAAGTAACTTATCTTATACAAACTCAGTTTACAATGGTTATTCATTTAACCTTACATTTATTTATACATGTCAACTGAACTTATCATTTTTCAAATGATTTACAAGACAAAGCAAATTACATGGTTCATGACTAAACATTTCTCAAATACAAGTCATGAATCCTATTTTCACAAACCTATGTATCTCACAGGCATTTTTATGCTGACGTACCTATTTTCACATGTGTTTTCAGGTGCTTTTCCATAGGATGTTGATCATGATACTAGGGCGGACCTGTGCCTTAGAGACTTTTAAATAAGATAGACTATGTTTAATTATGTTATAAACTCTGTATTTCTGTTTAAAACAATGAAACTCTTGTGTTGTTAAATAAAATACAACTTGGTATGCCATGGTTATGAAACAATTAATTCTGTTGCAACACTCCCCGATGTTTCCGCCACGCTTTGTATGTTATACGTGGTCGGGGTGTGACAGAAGAGTTGGTATCAGAGCCAATGGTTATAGGGAATTAGGTTATTAGTAATGCTTTGACCTAGACTATAACTTTTCTAGGAACCTAACACAAGTTATCTTGTGTTTAGATCTTAAAACATGTACATCACCTATCCTTAGGTGATTAACAAAACAAGGAACCAAAATTTTTCCGAAACGAATTTTGAAAAACAATCATCTGTTTTTGAATAAATTTTTACAAGGTTTTGAACCCTCAATTGTAAGGTTTTGAACCCTCTGTTATATGGTTTTGAACCCTTTTCAAGTTTGGTTTTTGGCCTTGTGCCTTCTAATTTTCAAAAATCCCGTCAAACGTTTTGGGTTTTAAATAATGTGAACATGTGCAAACTGGAAGGGTGAATGCCTGTATTCTGAGTTTTCTGTCTAGGCAAGCACTTCGTATACATCTCAACCAGACGCGAGACCAGTTGTGCTTACCTGGGAATTCTTGGAGTGAGTGTTCACTTATAGGCGAGCATGTCTTCATTATACATTATTTTTGATCCATTTACTTTGACTAGTCACTGTGTGTCGTTTGTTTGCTTTGTGATACGGACGAATGACCACCATCTATGCTGTTTGCAATTCTTGTTTTTATCATCTCATTCTTTTCATCCAATCATCTCACTCGTTCCTTTTCATGTTTTCCTCTTTTAGAATGCCTCCTCGACGCGAGAACCAGATAGCTACTGCTGAACTGGCAGAAATTATTGCGCAGCAGATGGCTGCTCAATTTCCAAATCTCTTTGCTCAATGGAATCAAGCCAACAACAACAACAATGTTCCATGCAAGTACAAGGATTTTAACCAGGCTAAACCACTCAAGTTTAGTGGTTCTGAGGGAGCGACTGGGCTTCTTCAGTGGTTCGAGAGCATAGAGAATACTTTTCGCCATGTGCAGTGTCCGGATAATCGCAAGGTCGAGTTCTCCTCGAGCGTATTTCAGAAGAGGGCTTTGACATGGTGGAACGGGGTTATGAGAGATAGGGGTGCAGATGTTGCTCTCGCACAGACATGGGCTGAACTTAGAGCCCTTATGATGAGGGAATTCTGTCCTCGTCATGAGCAACGAGCGTTGGAGAAAGAGTTTGATGTTTTGAAGCAAGATAGTGGTGAGCACAGGGCATATACTGACAGGTTTGAAGAGTTGAGTCTGCTTTGCCCGACTATGGTTACCCCTCTCGACAAGGCTATCGAGAGATACATCGATGGTCTACCTGACTCGGTACAAGACATCCTTACTGGTAGTGAACCTGCCACACTTCGTCAGGCGATCGAGTTATCTGCGACATTGACTGAGTCGCAGATCCGGAAGAACAAGTTACACCGGAAGGGTGACAAGGGCAAGAAACAATTGGCTGACAAGAAGGATAGCAAGAAAGGTCAAAACGGGAATGGAAAGAACTCTGGTTCTTCGAGAGGGTCAAGGAAGCGTAAGGCTTCCCAAAATTTTGCTGTCACTGCTCAAGCTAACCAGGCAGCTCCCAATCAACTCGCACAGCCTCCAGCAAAGAAACCCTATTCAGGGAATGCACCTTTGTGCAACAGATGTAACAGTCACCATCAACCGCAACATCAGTGTCGCTTCTGTAATAACTGTGGGAAATCGGGTCATCTTGCCGCTACTTGCCGCTTTCCTGCTAACCAGAATCAGGCAGTTCATAACCCAACTCAACAAGTTGCTCAGCCTCTTGCTCAGCAACAGGGTCAAGCTGCAAGACCACAGTACCCACCTGGTGCTTGTTATAACTGTGGGGATCTGACCCACTATAGGAATCGGTGCCCAAGACTGGCGAACCAGAACCAGAACCAGAATCAGGCTCCGGCTCGAGGCCGAGTTTTTAACATGAATGCCCAAGAGGCACAGGCTGACGATAATGTGGTGAACGGTACGTTCTTTATTAATAATCAGCCTGCATCTGTTCTTTTCGATTCCGGTGCCGATAAGAGTTTCGTGTCTTTGTCTTTTGAGCCTATGCTTCGAGTGTCTAGAACGAAACTAGGCAAATCTTTGACAGTAGAAGTTGCTAGTGGTGAACCCATTATTCTTGATTCTGTTCTACGCAACTGCCAGTTGAACCTTAATGATCATCTTTTCCCTATCGATCTCACGCCTATGCAACTCGGAAGCTTCGACGTTATTGTGGGAATGGATTGGTTATCCAAGCATCACGCAGAGATAGTTTGTTCTGAGAAGATAGTTCGTGTGCCGCTTTCGACAGGCGAGATTCTGCAGGTTCAAGGAGAGAAGCCTACCGGTGGTCTCAAACTCATGTCTTGTTTTAAAGCTCGGAAGTATCTGCAGAAGAACTATGTGGCTTTCTTAGCACATGTTACAGAAGATAAAGGCAAGGGTAAGGCTATTTCAGATATTCCTGTCGTTCGGGATTATTCTGAAGTGTTCCCTGAAGATTTACCTGGTCTACCTCCAGCACGCCAAGTCGAGTTCCGCATTGATCTCGTACCTGGTGCAAATCCCATTGCCAGAGCTCCATATCGTCTTGCACCATCTGAGATGCAAGAGTTGTCTAAACAGCTTCAGGAGCTCTCTGACAAAGGCTTTATCCGTCCCAGTTTTTCACCCTGGGGTGCTCCCGTTCTTTTTGTCAAAAAGAAGGATGGATCTTTTAGGATGTGTATCGATTATCGTGAGCTTAACAAGCTTACCATCAAGAATCGATATCCCCTACCTCGCATCGACGATCTCTTTGATCAGTTACAAGGCGCTTCTTATTTTTCGAAGATTGATCTGCGATCTGGATATCATCAACTTCGGGTGCAAGAAGAAGACATTTCGAAGACAGCGTTCCGTACTCGTTATGGGCATTATGAATTCACAGTCATGCCATTCGGTTTGACTAATGCTCCTGCTGTTTTCATGGACTTAATGAATAGGGTCTGCAAACCTTATTTGGATCAGTTCGTCATTGTTTTTATTGATGACATCTTGATATACTCTAAGACGCAAGCTGACCACGAGCAACATCTTCGTCTTACCCTAGAACTCCTAAAGAAAGAACAACTTTTCGCAAAATTCTCCAAGTGCGAATTTTGGCTTAAAGAAGTTCAATTTTTGGGGCATATTATCAACGAACGAGGTATTCATGTAGATCCCTCCAAGATCAGTGCGATTAAGGATTGGGATACACCTTCTACTCCTACTGAAATTCGTTCTTTTCTTGGTCTAGCGGGTTATTATCGCCGCTTCATAGAAAACTTCTCGAAGATTGCAGTTCCTCTAACTGCTCTAACTCAGAAGAAAACGCCCTTTTATTGGGGATACAAACAAGAGGAAGCTTTTCAACACCTGAAACAGAAGCTTTGCGATGCGCCTGTTCTATCATTACCTGAGGGTGATGATGATTTTGTTGTGTATTGTGATGCATCGAAATTGGGTCTTGGCTGTGTTCTTATGCAAAGGAACAAAGTCATAGCCTATGCATCGAGGCAGTTGAAGATACATGAGAAGAACTACACCACTCATGATCTTGAGTTGGGTGCAGTTGTCTTTGCTCTCAAGATCTGGAGACACTATTTGTACGGTACAAAGTGTGTGGTTTTCACTGACCACAAAAGTCTTCAGCATATCTTCAACCAGAAAGAACTCAACATGAGACAGCGACGTTGGGTTGAGCTTTTAAACGACTATGATTGCGAGATTCGCTACCATCCTGGTAAGGCGAATGTCGTAGCTGATGCATTGAGTCGTAAGGAACGAACTAAGCTTCATTGTGTTCGTGTTCAATCTGTTATTCAAGCTCGATCTGATATTCAAGCACGCATTTCTCAAGCTCAACAATCTTGTGTTTCACAAGGATTGATGGATAAGGAATTTCCTTACCACATAACACCTGCTCTGGAACTGAAGGACAATGGATCATATTACTTCATGGACCGTTTATGGGTCCCAAGCCAGGATGATCTTCGTACCTTGCTTATGGATGAAGCCCATAAGTCTCGTTATTCTATTCATCCGGGCTCAGATAAAATGTATAAGGATCTTCGTATTCACTATTGGTGGCCTGGTATGAAGAAAGACATTGCCTTATACGTATCCAAATGCCTTACTTGTCTTAAGGTTAAGGCTGAACATCAGCGTCCATCCGGTTTATTGGAGCAACCAGAGATCCCAGTTTGGAAATGGGAAAACATTACTATGGATCTCGTTACCAAACTCCCTCGCACAAAGAAAGGTCATGATGCCATTTGGGTAGTCGTTGATCGTCTTACAAAGTCAGCACATTTCTTGCCAATCCGTGAGGATTTTCATGCTGACAGACTTGCTCAAATCTATGTGGATGAAATTGTAGCTCGACATGGTGTTCCGTTGAACATCATTTCTGACAGAGATGCTCGTTTCACTTCTCATTTTTGGAGAACCATGCAATCTGCCATGGGGACCCAACTTAATCTGAGCACAGCTTATCATCCGCAAACGGATGGTCAATCTGAGAGAACAATCCAGACTCTGGAGGATATGCTTAGAGCTTGTGTGATCGATTTTGGTGGTAGCTGGGATTCACATCTTAAATTGATTGAATTCTCCTACAACAACAGTTATCACACTAGCATCAAAATGGCTCCTTTCGAGGCTCTCTATGGTCGAAAATGTCGTTCACCAGTCTGCTGGAATGAGATTGGCGAGGCATTTTGATGCTAGTCGAAAATGAACACGAACTTTCTGGACCTGCCCTCATTTTAGAGACAACTGACAAGGTCAAGAAAGTTCGTGATAACCTTCAGGCAGCTAGAAACCGTCAGAAGATTTACGCGGACCCAAAACGCAAAGCCTTAGAATTTCAAGTCGGTGATCGAGTATTACTTAAGGTCTCACCTTGGAAAGGTGTGATCAGATTTGGAAAGAAAGGAAAACTTGCACCTAGATACGTTGGACCATTCAAGATCGTCGAAAGAATCGGAAAGGTAGCCTACAGACTTGAGTTACCTCCTGAACTGGGAAATGTTCATCCAACTTTTCACGTGTCCAATCTCAAGAAGTGTACAGCTGATGAGAACTTCTCCATACCGCTTGACGAAATTCGTGTTGGCAAAACACTGAAATTTGTTGAGAAACCAGTGGAAATCATGGAACGTGAAGTCAAGTGGCTTAAACGCAAGCGCATTCCTTTGGTCAAAGTTCGCTGGGAAGCTAAACGTGGACCTGAGTTTACTTGGGAACGCGAAGACCAAATGAAGGCAAAATATCCACATCTTTTTCCACGAGTTTCCTCTAAATAAATTTCGGGACGAAATTTCCACAAGTAGGGGAGACTGTAACAACTGTGCTTGTAATCACTATGAACAGTTCTATTATCAATAAAACAATGTTATTTGATCCCAATGTCTGTTTTGTTATGTTATACATTTTTCATGTTTTGACTTTTATGTAATTTCAAACTCTATATCACTTTCTGGAGAGTTATACGCAAACTAGTGCGTAAACGTACTCAGTTTAATGCGAGAAATACTCTG
Organism: Helianthus tuberosus; assembly: GCA_030545235.1. Classification (NCBI taxonomy): domain Eukaryota; kingdom Viridiplantae; phylum Streptophyta; class Magnoliopsida; order Asterales; family Asteraceae; genus Helianthus; species Helianthus tuberosus. The sequence continues at coordinate 179,865,958 of CM060365.1, read as the reverse complement.
GAACATCAACATATACTCAACATACCTTAAATAACCTTTACATAACTTAGAAATAAGTTTTAAAGGCTTTGGTATGGCAAAAACAAGTTAATTCGCTTACAGGGACTAAATATGACAAACTGCGAAAGTATGTCAATTTGAACTGTAACGAACATTCCGGAACATAACCATAAGTTAAACACACCTTAAATATCCTTGACATAGCTTAGAAATAGGCTTTGAGGGGTTCGGTGTGCTAAAATAAACTTTTGGGTTATTCAGGGACTAAAAGTGTCAAAAAGTGCACAAGTTTGCATTTTCGCGCATAACTTACGTTCTGAATACATCCGGACATCCAAAAATTTATGTAAGCATGACTACATTATATTTTAGTGTTCGCCTTAAGAAAAATCCATTCGTTTCGTCATTTGGATCGTTTTTCGCGCTTATGCGCATTTCGTCGTAATTACGCGAACATTGCGTTCGTACGACCAAACGAACCATCATCCGACATATTTTTGAACATGTTTCATGTCCACAATGTTTAGGCAACATTTTAGGGCCTTAAAGTTGGCTTTACGGGCCTTAGAAGTGTCGGAAATGCCTTAAAACACGTGCAGGGACCAAAAGTGTAATTCTGCCGAAATAGTGCCTAGCGGTGCGCTACACTTTAAGCGTAGCGGTGCGCTAGGGGTCTTCTGATCAGATTAAATGTTTTTAAATGCAAGTTGCAGCCATTTGATCCTTAACCACATGTTTTTAAGTGATGTGTCATTAAGTTAAGGTGCCAAGTAGCCTCCATAACATTGTGACAAGTGTACGGCTCGGATCGTGGCACGTTTCCCAAGAAACGATCTCAACGGTTCACCGAAAACTATAAATAACCCAACACCCCCATTGCATTTTCTCACTAGAATCTGATCTTTGTGACTCTAAGTTGAAACCGTTGTTTCATACCTGAGTTATTTTGATCACGATTAGCATTCGGGGACCCTGGGTTAGTATTCTTTCGTTCTTTTCCTTATTTTTACTGCTTTTCGAGTCAGAAAGTCAAACTTTGTTTGACTTTCAGCGTTGACCAGTAATGGTCAATGCGAAGTTCGTTAGAACTTCACAACGTGATTGTAATCACGATGGTCATAGTCTCTTGGGACTATGCCTACTGATTACCACGTTGTCTAGGGTCGTAGGGTAAGCGATCTAATAAATCGCTTATGCCTCGAACCCGACCCAGTTTGGTCGATCATTAGGATCCGACCAAATACATTAGGTGACCATAGTGTAGGGAATAACCTTCCGAGGTTATACCTTATGGTCACGACGTTTAAGTAGTTGTATGATAGGTAGTTTATATGCCTTAGGTAAATTACCAGAATACCCTTTTTATGCATAATTGGTAATTTAGCATATGTAACCTAAAATTTTGTCACGTAACTGATTATGTAACATGTTTAGGCATATAATACTTGTCATAGGACTAGTTAGGCGGTCCGAACGCGTTTCACGCGCACGATGCGTTAAAGTAGCGTGAGCTACCTAAACGGATCATAATGGGTCAATAAGACTTAGGTTAAGTTTCATTTAGCATGTAGGCTTTGTTAAACCATATCATATGAGTTCCTACACTCATTTGGTTTACAAACCCTAATGCTACCCAGTCTTCCGATTAAGGTCCGGTTATTAACATAGTTACCTATATTAGGTGCCGTTTGATTCCGAGATCTATAGCATTATTTGGTGGTTATCTTTTGACAACTGAGCAATCTCAAGTGAGTACATAGACCCCTCTTTTACTGTTTTCCAACTGTTTTGGGGTGAAACACATGTGCCTACTTGTTACTTTCATGCTTTCCTGTTTTCACATCATATACCTGCTATGTTCGTTAGTACATTATAGTACATGATTTCATTGCCTCTTATGCTATGTATGCCCATTGTGTGCCTACTTAGTACATCGTTTTACATTACATTTCATGCTATGTATGCCCATTGTGTGCCTACTTAGTACATCGTTTTACATTACATTTCATGCTATGTATGCCCATTGTGTGCCTACTTAGTACATTGTTTTACATTGCATTTATGTTGCATATGTTTACTCAGCATATGGACACATTGTTTTACAGTACATTTCTGTTGCATATGTTTACTCAGCATATGGACACATTGTTTTACATCACATGCTTACATTTTGTTATGACATTTGGGTTGTTTACAATGGAACAATACATTCATTAACATTTGCTACGCCGTTCGTTAGTAGGTAGTGGTACCATAGGAATTGACAACTCCCGTTCCTGAAATCCCAGGGAAAGGGGATTGGAAGGAATGACCGAATTCGATATACATAACGTAGATAGACCTTTAATTTGTTTAAGGGTTTATCGCCACAGTCTCAAGGCTTGAGTGTATGCATTATAACAATACCGCATAAATGTTCGTATCAGTATAGCATGCATTTACACATAACATGATTTACATTGATCATGCATTTACACATAACATGATTTACATTGATCATGCATTTACACATAACATGATTTACATTGATCATGCATTTACACATAACATGATTTACATTGATCATGCATTTACACATAACATGATTTACATTGATCATGCATTTACACATAACATGATTTACATTGATCATGCATTTACTACACAAAACATAACTTTGATTTAAACCAAGTTTTACTTCAATACCTTGTTTTGTGCATTTTACATATGGTTTAAGTTGATACATTTCACTTATCATACATGACATTTCTGGTTACACATTACATAATTTACAGTAAACATAAACATTTTGACATTGATAAACACATTTGGTGGTTTACATTGAACATAAACATTTCGATATGGTTTACACATTAACACATGGCAATTCATTTATACATGAACACTTTACATTGGTGGTTAGTTTGTTTAAGTGATTAAGTAACGATGCGTGTGTAATATGATACAAGCATGGTGGATACGCCGCTGGTACTTCCTATATATAAGTGTTTGTATGGTATTACATATTGTACCGTTATTTGAATCATTTCAGTTTGATACATATAACATTTTATACAAATAACATACTTTTCACAATACATTGTCTTACAAGTAACTTATCTTATACAAACTCAGTTTACAATGGTTATTCATTTAACCTTACATTTATTTATACATGTCAACTGAACTTATCATTTTTCAAATGATTTACAAGACAAAGCAAATTACATGGTTCATGACTAAACATTTCTCAAATACAAGTCATGAATCCTATTTTCACAAACCTATGTATCTCACAGGCATTTTTATGCTGACGTACCTATTTTCACATGTGTTTTCAGGTGCTTTTCCATAGGATGTTGATCATGATACTAGGGCGGACCTGTGCCTTAGAGACTTTTAAATAAGATAGACTATGTTTAATTATGTTATAAACTCTGTATTTCTGTTTAAAACAATGAAACTCTTGTGTTGTTAAATAAAATACAACTTGGTATGCCATGGTTATGAAACAATTAATTCTGTTGCAACACTCCCCGATGTTTCCGCCACGCTTTGTATGTTATACGTGGTCGGGGTGTGACAGGGGGGGAAGGGGGGTCTGCCACCGAAGCCGTTCAGCCAAGGAAGTCTAGGGTTTACTTTAGTATGATGCGATGAATGATATTGGGGCTCAAAATATTACGTACACTTAATTATAAAGCCACTAACAAGTGGGTCGGTCCAAACAATGCACATATTAGTTGGGCTAGCATGTTAAATAACACATGGGGGCCGAGATCTAATTCAACGAGATGAGGACAAGCAAGAGTGTAATGGGTTCGGGCGGCCCGTGCCGGTTTTAATGTGTAAGAGTGTGGCCCTAAAGATGTGCGGCCCAACAACACAACTATCAAGTTGTCGCATTTGCAAGTTCAACGGAGTTATATAATAATAACAATTTTGAAATTTAGTATCACGAAATTAAACATCGCTAACCTTGAGAATGCGGGTTGTCACATCATCCCCAACTTGGAAGAAATTTCGTCCCGAAATTTGACAAGTAGCTAGTCCAAAACGGCCAAAATATTAACTCATGATCCAAAAAGACGAGATGTTAACTCAGGATGACTGTGGATTTTCCGCGGGTACCACATCATCCCCAACTTGAAAGGGGATTTCGTCCCGAAATTCCTCAATGACAGCAAAAGTTGTTTCAACCGCTTGAAAAATTGAGAATACTAGAGCTCTATCCAACATTCGCGTTTCCGCGTGAACTCCAGTCCACGTCTTGAGTTCCAACGAACTCTCACGATTGAAATTCGACTGTGTTAACAGTGGGTTCCTCGAGAAGGGTATCGTAAGTGTTGCGTTGAGCAGATGCTTCTTTAGGTTCGAGACATAAATGGCATTGTGACCGTTACCCAATTCATCAGGTAACTTGTGTTTGTATATCACCGATCCGTTACAGGAATCCAAATGTCCCAGTGTACCGCAGACTAAACTAGCCACATTTCCCATAGCGTATTGCACCCTCCCAGGGTGAGACTCCCAATATGACACGTTCGCCTGCAGCGAACTCCCGGTGTTTCTTAAGTTATCAGGGTTCCTGGCGATCACGTGTTGTTGCCACGCAATTTCCAATACCGAGTGCAAATCCTAGTCCCGTGATTAGGTTGTCATTCACCTCAATCCAACAAGGAGGTTGGCATTATCATCCACGTAATGCCTCAAACAAAGTCGTAGGCATACTAACACGGTAACGGCTGCAGTAGGGCTCACCCAAAGATAAGTGTCCTTCCCAAATGTTTACTAACGTCAATCACGCACATGCTCGCGGCATGTCTTCGTGTGTCGGGATAGTTCGTTACTCTATCCGGTTGTCCTACAGTGATAAGTAATGCTCATGTCTAGATGTGAATCAAGAGTGTTGTGTATTGCCTGACATAAATCAGGTATAGATCCAAAATCAGAGATAACAGGAGTTGGCATCTCGTGCCTAAAAGCCGCCTCTCCTAGAGGAATATTCACAAGTTGGTGGAGACTCGTCAGTTTCCTTGACTGCAAGAGAGTGTACTGGTTACATGAGACAATCAACGATCACCCAGGTGATATTGTTTCCGTTTCGAGTTGTAAGTAGACTAGTGACAAAATCCATGGTACTCTATTCTCTTTTCCATACATGTGTTTCTGGTTGCTAAAACCCCACCTTGACTTTTTCACAAGTCAAACATTGTTCTCATGCGTTGCTGTGTGGGCCTTCTGGCCCGGTCATCCGTACATGGTCTTCAGGTTTAATACATCCTATCAAAACTCAGATGAGTAGGATATCGAGGCCCGTGTGCTTCGCCTGCACCAGTTCCCTAAGGTTGCTGTATAGTGAGGTCCATATTCGTTCCATGAAGTAGCAATATCGTTCGACATGTCAATGGTTGCTTCCACATGCTCCGCGTGGGTCAATCTTGAAAACTCTCTTCCTTCAGTTCTTCAGTTTGAACAAGGCGAGTCTGATCAGGTATGTTAAAGTCGATAGCGAGCTGCAAAGCTCATGCACATCCAGGTTTCACGGTCGTATTCATTCAAAAGTTCCACCCAGCGTTGCCATCACGTGTTTAGCTCTTTTGAAACAAGGGTACACCGAAGGCCCTAGTGATCGGTCTAAGTGGTGCATTCGGTACCGTCCAAGTAATGCCTCCAATTTAAATCCAAAGACTACGGCTTCCACCGCAGGTCGTGACTCATGCAGTTCTTCCTGTAAGTCCATTACGTAAGTCATCACTTTCTCGTGTTACGTCGGTGTGTGAACATTGCAGAGTTGGGATTCGAAAGCTGAAAAGACGTCCTCCTGTTTTGTCTTTCACGAACAAAGCACCCTACTGTGCTAAAGAGATTTAAGCTGCGCGATCTTCGAAAATCCTGTGGTGAATCTGCGATAGAGTCTAGTGTGACCAAGAAATTGATACATCCTCGAAGGGATCTTTGGTGCCGGACAATATCTAACGAAATGGATCTTTAGCGAGATCCACGTGTATTGCCACTTTGTTGATCATATGACCAAAAAGGTATCTCTCAAATCCAGAAGTTACCTTTAACAAGACTTTGCGCGGAGTGGCTCCTCCCTCAGGAGCTCTAAAATAAGATACAAAGGCCACCCATGATGTTCATTCCTCTTGGAAATGATCCAGAACGTCATCCATAAATACGGTCGATTCATGTGGTCCATAAAACTGCTAGTGTGTTGATTAACTCAATGGTCATGGTGTACAAAGTCGCAATGGCCGTATTGCGTTCGATATGACCTTTCAGGAACATTCTCCTCTTGGTCTTCCGTCAATACATGGTCGAGGCAAACAGTTCATGATTGTCACGTTGCTGAGTTCTGGATAATCAGTACACATACGAAAAGGCTTTATCTTCCCGAATATAGCTGGGGTAACCCAAAGCGAACAAAAACTATGTCCAATAAAACTCCTGTCCAACAGTTCCTGTAGATAGTCCTTGCACTCTCCTGGTGCAAGACGGTATGTAGCACAAGCAATCAGGGTTGCCCCTGTCGTGAGATCAAGCTGAAATTCTGCCTAACAGTGGTGGAAGTAAGTCTGAAAGCTCCTCGGGTAGCACACTGAGAGGAATCACGAACAATTGGTGGATCCTCGATCCTCTTTTTCTTAGCCTCAACATCAGTAACGGTTGTTAACATAGCGGGGTGATCCCTCCGTAGACACTTCTGGGTCTTCATAGTTGAAATGGCGCTAACCTTTGCACCACTCTGTTGCTTTAGAACAAATAACGATGCAAAATTTTTCTTCTCACAGGGTATATCTGCGCGATATCTGAATACCCAATCCACACTAACTACTGCATCGAGACAATCAGGAATAGTAGAAGGAAGGTCGATGTCGAACACTTGTCCCACAAGATCGAGTTTGCATCCCACGGCCATACGAGGCTTCAGTTGACTTGCCATCAGCCGGTTCCACAATCAGGTTCGGTTTCCAGAAGCATCAGGGTTAAACAGGACAGAGACGAAGCGATTAGTTACCAAGGATGTACATGCCTCCAAGTTGCTAAATTCCTGGCGTCGTCCACGCCAATTCTACGAGCATCATTTCTAGCGTTGTTGTTGCGATCATGTGGATTCCTAATTACTATCATTGTTCCCTTGGTTGTTGACATTTTGACTTAACAACAGTCAATCCTTGTAGGAGCCACCTTCGTTTTCATACTATAGACTACGATTACGAGCGCCTCGATGTCATCGTGACTGTTGCCCCTAGTATCGCTGCTTGTAACGGGGTCCTGTGACCTTTCACCAACAAGATCCCTCTTTTCACATTCCGTGTCAGGTACTAAGGCACTACTCACTGTGCGGGCAGTTACACATTTCACTCTACAGTCAGTTGTCATCGAGTATGTCCCGATTGGTTCGTATGAGTTGGTTCCCATGAGTCGCTGGCTGGAGTTAAGGATTTGATTGGATCCAAATCGCTGTTGTTCGTTGCCGGTAACTAGGGTCGTTCAAATGCTGTAGTCGGTAAGGTACTACGTTTACCCTCTTGTACATCGTTCTTGCAAGTTGACTGAGTAATACACGGTATGTCGCGAGAGTGTTGCAGAAGTGATCACACTTCGGGATCTAAGGCGTCAACACGCTAAGTTCCAGCAAACAAAGATAAGTGGGGAAAGTGCAGTCCAATCATTTGACGCTGAGCCATCCAACTCAGGGACGTTCGTACTAGCACCTAACATTCTACACAGTTCGCTAGACGTTCAGAAGTGTGATCAGGTGATACTCGATAGCATCGAGATTCGTAAGGATTCAGAAAAGGGGTGAAAAGATCATGTTCGAGTAAGAGACAATCACTGCTAAGACTCCTATAGACTGCTGAGTTCTAACATAACGTCAATTAACAGAGCGAAACCCCTCTCACACTCGTTAAGCCTCACTGGGACTCACATGCACCCCACATTATTATTATGTGTGCACCCATAATAATAAGGCAATTTGCATGCTTATCTCAGTGCCTCTTAACTCGCGCTAAAAGGTTCCCCTCATCCAAGCAGCAAACGCAAGGTATCACAGGGTTAAGAATTACAATAGTCAATGGATAGTGTCACACTAATAGATCACATAACAGGGGTTGGTAATATAAGGGCTCATGCTACTGTGCCAAGTGTGCATTCACGTGTAATGTTATACATAAGTGTACACTAGATATACTATGCAATAGTAAACAAGAGACGAACCTTGCAGTCTGGAGCTGAGTGTCATGGTCGATTTCGGATCTGTTCGGTTATAGTGGGGGGGGGGGTTATTGAACGGACCTCCCGGCCGCTGGAGTGATCTCACTCCACAGCTTACCCCGTCCCAAGGTTGCTGGCGGTGAATACCCCATCCCGAGTCGATCTGTTCGGTTATAGTCTGGTTTTATAAAAACGTTTTACAACCAAGTTCTCTATAACCAGTGGCTCTGATACCAAACTGTCACACCCTCAAATTACCACTTAGGGAGTGTCCCGGGTAGGCGTGTGACCACTAGTAATGAGCCACCAATTACATTGAATCCATAAGTTTAAAATAAAGTTTCATCATTTAATAGTAATAAAATCCAAACATAAGTAATTCCAAAAACAGCAAGTTCAGCGGAAGCGTTAACGTAACATAATGTAAATACTTTCCAAACAACCATAGTAAATAAATGTTTGATAATTAACCCATCAATGCAACCATGACCACTCACGCCCTCCAGCCAGCAAGTTCCTGTTCCCAAGTACCTAACGACCTGCGAGCATGTAACAAGTGTATCAGACAAAGCTGGCGAGTTCACAGTTTTAGAAAACGTTTGTTACCAGTTGTATGTAAAACAGTTCACTGACAATGCAAGTAATATTGTTAATATCTCAATTCCGAACAAGACGGCTCCTGAAATACATGACTGCCCTTCCCACGTACTCCTATCTAGTACTGGGCCCCGACTGGGTCATTAGTTCACATCCGTCCTATCTAGGAGCGGTGTGAGGGTGCCAAACCTAAGTAGCGCTACCAACTAATACCCGTTACCCTCCAGGTAACATAATAAGGGACTTACAAGATTGATAGGTGAGAATATTAACCAATATACCCGTTTTTACCCAAAAGACTTATCCCTCCACGGGATACCCACTGACTGTCCCCAACCACTGGGACGCATGCTCGAATGTAGTGAACTCACCTTTGGTTTGCTCGGTAGAATTTGTTACTTGTTATTCAGTTGGTCAACACGTCCTAAAAAGGGTTACCGGTTATAGTCAGTTTTACATGCATATGTACCACACCTTTCACGTATAGCTAATTCACGTATTCGAGGTTTATATCAAGTAAAATCATTGCTCATGTAACACACACATGTACTACGACTCATGACAGTTTATTCGCCCATTCAAAGTATCAAACAATGCTCATCATGTAATCACACAAACACACCATATACATGCCTACAAAATCGACTAGCATGTGTATGGCCCAAAGTTAAAACATGTGTGTATCACGATATCTAACAAATCCAAACATTTAAGGTCCGGCCCAAATTTTGCCCACACCCGATCACGCGCTTCAGTGGGTTTTGGCTCAGCTGGGTTACTTGAACACCAAGGCTGGTGGCCCAGTGTCATTATTGAGGTCCGGATGTAAACCGACTTGTATGTGGTCCCACTAACAAGTCAATTTAAATGGATGTGTGCGTGTGTCTAGTTACTGTGCGCGGCCTAATATCATGACTGGCCCAGCATCATAACATTTTCATCTAAAATTCCTAACAGTCCAGTTAATGTGCACCGGCCCAATAGCCAAACGGAAGTTTCAGATCATGAGGTGTTGTGTTATCCCTTTGTATTACCCAATAGATTGATGTGTATAGTATGCCAGCCATGTCTCTTTTAATATTCAAAGCAATTTATCATAGCATACCTAATAATCCAAGCACATAGCAAGACACCTCTAACTTCTCATCAATTATATCCGGTTCAACAACACATGGTACAATATTACTCATTGCCAAGCATCACCAATATACATGAAATCCGAATATATTGGTGTCCGGATCGACTTCATGGTACTAGCTCATCTCATCAGATTATCATCAAGTCTATTAACCAAGATTCTAGAATTCATGCACATGATTACTATTCAAACAATTTAACATAATACCCTAACCCAAATGTTAACTTTCTTTGTGTTATTAGCAAACAACACTCTAACATCTTAACATTTATTTTTAACAATTTATTACATGCTGTTCAAGTCTCATAAGCATTACACGATCCACATACCAAGGTCATATACAATCATTGATCATCGATCCACATTCCAAAGCATACAGTGCCTACACATGTTCACATGTGTATGTCTACTCAACTCACATGGCTACCACAACATGCACTCTTTTCAAGTATATACTTATTAAAACAATCATGCTGATGACACTAGTTCCTGATCACACAATATGCATGCTATATTGCACGTGGATTCCACCTAGACACACACTAACCAAAATAACCAATCAAGCTCAAGAAACATAAGAGATACTAACCGCAGATTAGGAGGGTATGATGATGATGATGGGGGGGGGGGGAAGGGGGGTCTGCCACCGAAGCCGTTCAGCCAAGGAAGTCTAGGGTTTACTTTAGTATGATGCGATGAATGATATTGGGGCTCAAAATATTACGTACACTTAATTATAAAGCCACTAACAAGTGGGTCGGTCCAAACAATGCACATATTAGTTGGGCTAGCATGTTAAATAAAACATGGGGGCCGAGATCTAATTCAACGAGATGAGGACAAGCAAGAGTGTAATGGGTTCGGGCGGCCCGTGCCGGTTTTAATGTGTAAGAGTGTGGCCCTAAAGATGTGTGGCCCAACAACACAACTATCAAGTTGTCGCATTTGCAAGTTCAACGGAGTTATATAATAATAACAATTTTGAAATTTAGTATCACGAAATTAAACATCGCTAACCTTGAGAATGCGGGTTGTCACATTGTAGTTGACAGAATAAGGATGTTGTGGGTTCATAACCCCCACTCTTTACCATTTTGCATCTGTATAAAGGTTTTTGGGAGTGGACAGAGATGCAAGTTTTGCAAAAGTGCAAAACATTTCGTTGAACGAAAATTCATATTTTAAACCATGTTACAAATGAATTTCCAACTAACTCAAATGGTTTATGAAAGGTTCAAGCTTCTACTCCAAGATAGACTTACGATCGGGGTATCACCAGGTACGAATTCAAGAGGAAAGCGTACCGAAAATGGCTTTTCGGACTCGTTATTGTCATTACGAGTTTCTCGTTATGCCTTTTGGCCTAACGAATGCACCAGCGGTCTCTATGGATTTAATGAATCGCGTGTGCAAGCCGTATCTCGACAAACTCGTCATAGTGTTCATTAACGACATATGATATACTCACGATTGGAATATGAGCACGAACAACATTTGAGAACCATTTTGGAACTACTAAAGAAGGAGAAACTATACGCGAAATTTTCCAAGTGTGAATTTTGGACTCGCTAAGTACAATTTATTGGGCATATAGTGAACGAGAAAGACATTCAAGTAGACCCATCCAAGATTAACGCAATTAAGAATTGGGAAGCGCCCAAGTCTCCAACTAAAGTCAGACAATTTTTGGGATTAGAGGGATATTATCGAAGAGTTATAGAGAATTTTTCTAAGATTGCTCAACCGCTAACCTCCCTCACACAAAGAGACAATAAATTCGCCCCAAATCGAAAAACAAGAAGAATCATTTCAAGTTCTCAAGGATAAGTTGTGCGATGCACCAATCTTATCACTACCCGATGGTACCGATGACTTTGTAGTCTACTGTGATGCTTCGCATCAGGGATTGGGTTGCGTTCTTATGCAACGGGAGAAAGTTATCGCGTACGCATCGCGTCAACTGAAAGTTCATGAAAAGAACAATACCACTCACGACCTCGAGTTAGGCGCGGTGGTATTCGCTTTGAAAATATGGCGACATTACTTATATGGTACTCAATGTACAATTTTCACAGATATTAAAAGTCTTCAGCACATATTCAATCAAAAAGAACTGAGTATGCATCAACGACGTTGGATTGAATTGCTGAATGACTATGATTGTGAAATAAAGTACCATCCGGGTAAGGCGAACGTTGTAGCGGACGCCTTGAGCCGCAAGGAACGAGTTAGAACTTGGAGAGTTCGAGCATTAGAGATGACGATTCACACGGATCTTACCACACAAATTCATGATGCACAACAAGAAGCGCTTAGGGAAGAACGTCTTAGAGTAGAAACACTTCGAGGCATGGAAGAACATTTACTACGGACGGAGGATGGAACTTTGTACTTTGTGGGAAGAATTTGGGTTTCATTCTTTGGAGGCCTTCGAGATCTTATTTTTAAGGAAGCTTATAGGTCTAAGTACTCGATCCATCCTCGATCAGATAAAATGTACCAAGACTTGAAGGAGTACTATTAGTGGCCTAACCTCAAAAAGGATATCGCTATCTATGTCAGAAAATGCTTGACCTGCGCGAAGGTCAAGGCAGAATATCAGAAACCCTAGGGTTTGCTGTAACAGCCCGAGATTCTCGTTTAGAAATGGGAACAAATATCGATGGACTTCATTACGAAGTTACCCAAGAGGCCACAACATGATATGGGTAATCGTCGATAGATTGACAAAGTCCGCACACTTCTTGCCGATTCGGGAGAAGGATAGCACCGAGAAACTAGCGGAACTCTATCTCAAAGAAATAGTGGCTCATCATGGAGTGCCTATTTCAATCATCTCAGACCGAGACGGTCGCTTTATTTAAAGAATTTGGAAGTCATTTCAAGAGGCCTTTGGATCTCATTTAAATCTAAGCACGACCTTTCATCCACAAACTGACAGCCAGAGCAAACGGACAATCAAAACACTCGAAGATATGCTTCATGCGTGTGTTATGAATTTAGGCGGCAATTGGGATACTCATTTACCATTGGTTGAGTTCTCCTACAATAACAACTACCATACAAGCATACAAGTTGCACAGTTTGAAGCTCTTTACGGTCAAAAGTGTCGCTCTCCGCTATGTTGAGTGGAAGCGTGCGATAAGCAACTAATTGGTCCGAAATTAGTCCAAGAGACTACGGATAAAATCTTTCAGATCAGAGACCGTATCAAGGCGGCTCGCGATCGACAAAAGAGCTACGCAGACAAGAGATAGAAGCTATTATCTTTCGAGGTCGGAGACAAAGTCTTGTTGAAAGTCTCGCCTTGGAAGGGGGTAGCAAGATTCGGTAAGTATGGAAAGCTTAACCCTCGATATTTAGGACCAATTGAAATCTTGGAAAAGATTGGCACCGTTGCCTACAAGTTGAAGTTACCAGACGAAGTAAGCAGTGTACACGACACATTTCATGTGTCGAATCTTAAGAAGAGTCCAACGCAAGAAACGGTTATCATCCCGGCGGATGAGGTTCACATTGATGACAAACTCCAATTCACTGAAGAACCTGTTGAGGTCACGGATTGGAAGATCCAGAAAACACGGAGAAGTCGTATCAAGTTAGTAAAAGTTCGTTGGAACTCTCGAGACCGACCCGGGTATACTAGGGAACGTGAAGATCAAATCAAGACAAAATATCCTCACCTGTTTGCGAAGACTCCTGCAAAGGATGACTCAGCTTTAATTTCGGGATGGAATTCTCAATAACAGGGGGAGAATGTGACAACTGCCACTTTTCGGTAACTTTCGTACACTTAGATTACTTATTTTTAGCTATACAATTATGCGTTTTAAACATCTAAACTGCATATTTAATGGCATACATTTAGAATACTCATGGAATACTTATTTTGATGCACATGATTCATTTTTATTGATTACATTTGAAACAGTTTATACAATGCATCGAAACAACTAGAATAGCACTTAGTGAACTAGTGTGCTGACAAAAACGCAGGATCCGCAGAAACCATCTTAATGACATCTTTAGGACTCAGACGAAAGTCCAACATTAAATATACATTAAACCCTAACTAGGAATGCAAGGGTTTGGTTTAATACCTTCCCGAAGTCCGATAACACTAAAAACTTCCCGAAAAGCACTAAAAGTGACAATTTCAACACTTTTCCATAGAAATCAGCATTTTAATCTTTTTGCAACATGTAAAAGTGTTGTTTAACATAGAATTCTTATGAGGATACCTTTGGGTATCATCCGAACCAATAACTACATCAATTCACACAACTTACACAATCTTAGCGTTCGAATAACGATTAACGGAAACAACGCCAAACGATTATCCGAACAATATCAAATCTTTTTTTTAGTAACCAACTAATGTTATTTCTATCATGTTGGTCTAATAATGGCCACTTAACACCTTTTAAACAGTTAAACACTTGAACATATAAGGTTTCCTAATAAACTCTTAACATAAACTAACGCTTTTCATCAAAGGAAGCAAGTTGCAAACATGACCCCCCTACTCTTAGCCGACACCCCCCCTTGTGGGACCCCCTTTTCTTTGCAAACATGGTAAAATATCCTAGATATTTACCAAGTTGGTTGCAAGTTAATCAAGTGGTGAAAGAGGTTAAAGGTAATAACATCTAAGTTACCAAAATCACTAAGCACATTTCCATAACAATTCACCTTCTTTACACACACTTAAGAAACTCTCTCAACATTTATCTTTTTTAGCCAAGAACACCATCAAAAACTTTCACATTTTAGCCTTTCTTTGATGATCAAGATGGAGCTTATGGAACATAGGAGGATCTAATGACACTACAAGTTGGAGAAGTGATTTCCTTCCATTCAAAAGCTTTCAAACACCAAGATCAACATTTTTCTTTTCTTTGATCATCATCTAGATCATCCCTAGCCACAAGTGCTAGAAGTGAGCCTTCTAAAATCCCTTTTTCATACTTATTTATATATATGTTGTTAAATGAACAATTATTAACTAAACAATCATACAAAATAAGATAAAAATACAAAGAAGCAACCTAAAAATCATGATATAAAAGATTGTTTATGTTATGATTTAAAGCTTATTACTTGCATATTTGATCTAGTTATGATGAATATCATATGAGTAACTTGTTAGATGATGCTTAAAAACATGACCTAACAAGTGTACATGAAAATGTTAAAAGGGTTATGTTAAACATAATGTTTAATGGATGATCATAATCTTTGATATTATTAAAGTGAATAAGGTTTTTCACTAAAAATAATGCTTTTACAAGATTTATACAAAGAAACATACAAGATGGGTTTTGTATAAAAGTTCAACAAACTAGAAGTAAAGTATGGTTTTTGAACTAGTAAACATATGTAAAGATCATACAAAAACCCTACATGATTATGAGTTCATCTTGTTAAGTTTATGTTATAAATCTCATGTGATTTTTCTTAGAAATAAGATGAGTAAATTGTTAGTGATTTTGAAAAGAAAAAGATATGTTTTATTAAACATGGAAAAGCTTATATTTCAAAGGAAATATGGCCATTTTTTCTTAGAAATCATATGTTATAAAAACTATCATTTTTTTGACAAAATCTTTACTAGAATGAAAGATTTGAAAGAATAGTTTTTATAAAAACAAAACTAGATATAAATATATATTTTGGAGAAAATATACATTTAGAGATCTTAACAACTTAGGTGCTATGTGTTATTTGATTGTATTAGTTATATACATGAAAATTAGGAACTTGAATACAATGATACAAATAAACACAAGACACATTACAACTAAAGTCTTATAAGACTACACATAAATACATCTTAAAAGCAAATTACGGACGATCTGAGTATTCAGACACAACTTATGGACAAATCAGACTTACAGACAAATAAACGGACTATATAAGTATTTCGGGCTACAATTTATACTATATCGAAGACTTGGTAAACTACGTTTTCTAAACCGAACAAGTAACCATATATTTTCTACATGTATACAAAATATATTACTTATGGTTTAACTTAAAAATGTATTGTTTTTTAAATATATATATATATATATATATATATATATATATATATATATTTCCTAACATCTAAAAATATATTATTTGAGTGAAAGACTAAAATTATATTTTTAGAACAAATCTTAAAAATAGATAATAATTAAGATGATTTTTATACTTTTTTTACCAAGTATAGATTATATATTCTTATGGAATATATCTTAGAATATATCAATATATATATTCTAAGAATACAAGATCACGTATAATAAGCACAATAACATACGTATTCCTATACGTACAAATATATATTCACTCACATCACCTAACACCTGGTGAAAGTACAATTATACAAGTATGATACTTAATCAAAGATACATAGTTATGTATACAAGTACTCATAATACAAGTATGCCCATACATGGGAATTATTCATACACATACAGTTCACTCATACGAGACACATTCATACATATACAATTTATTCATACGAGACACGAAGTCAAGAAGTATACAGATACAATTTATTCATATGAAACACAAAGTCAACAAGACTTGATCCGTTAATACAACTCACGAGATACAAGAATATATATATATATATACTACTTTAATAAGCATATAGGAAGGACAGAAATGGTCATTTGCCACTTTACAACCATTTGAAGCCCATTGTACAAGCTTTAAAGCACAAAGGTGTTGAAAAATCCATTCAACACGCGGACCAGCTCATATAAACTAACCGGATCTCTTTGACCCGGTTTACTCAAATGGATCCAATATATACTTTCTTTCACTCAATCTAAACCCTAATATTCATTTCATTACAATCCGCCCCCATGCTTCTTCTCTCTCTCTCTCTCACCAGACGCGGTGTCTGCATGCGACGGATTTCACCGGCGATTTCACCATCCTTCTTCTCAGGTACCGTATTTTTAACGTTATCGGCATTTTTTGTGAAATTTTAGGGTTTCTTTCTCCGGCGATTCCGACATCAGATCTACCGGGTTCAACTTCTTTTAGGGTTTCTTTCTCCGGTGGAAAAAAGATCCAGGTACTTTTTTTTGGCCAAATGTTTTCTTAGATCTATCGTACCACCGCCGACTTAGAGGTTGTTTTGTTTGTTCTGTTATAGATGAAGATGGAGCGGTGGAGATACCGTCGACTTAGATCTACCTTACCACCGTCTAGCCAGGTAATTTTTTCTGCTGAAATTTTTCTCAGATCTACCGTCATTTTTAGAGGATTTTTGATGAATATTGACAGATCTGAGGTTACACGACTAAGGAATATGAGAACCATAACTTTGCAGATCTGAGTTCTTAGAGGAATATTGACAGCCCGGATCTGGTATGTTTGTAGCTGATTATGTTTGTTACAGATCTGGTATGTTTTGTAGCTGATTTACATGCTTATGTTACTGATTATGTTTGTTACAAATCTGGTATGTTTGTACCTGATTATGTTTGTTATAGATCTAATGTTACTGATAAGATTCAGTTTTGTTTTTACAGTTGCCGGTGGGTGGTAAAGGAGTTGTGTACTCCAGATTTTGTGTACTCCGGATTCATTTGACAAAGGAGTTGTGTACTCCAGATTCATTTGACAAAGGAGTTGTGTACTCCGGATTTTGTGTTCTTAATCTGTCTGAACTGAAAGTGTTTGAGGCTGTGATGCAAAAGCTGAGCTTGTGTTCTTAATCTGTCTGAACTAAAAGTGTTGAGTCTTTGATGCATAAGCTGAGCTTGTGTTCTTAATATGTCTGAACTGAAAGTGTTGAGGCTATGATGCATAAGCTAAGCCTGTGAGGTTACATATGTGTTTCTTGTGCTTAAAACACTTGTACATCATGCTTTAAAGGTTGTTTAAGTTTAGTGGCAAATTACTCTTGTACATCATGCTTTAAAACGAGGTTACATAACACAATAGACTGTGATGATGATTGTATTTTGAGGGTACATAGAAGATCCGAGTAGCATCTTGGCGGGGCAATATCCAGGTTGCATAGTTCTCACTCTGCAACCGTGTGTTGCAGCCATGGCTTTACCTGTAGTTGTGTTCATCTCTCAATTACATGTTTGAGTCTTCCAGATGTTTTGATAAGCAAATGAGCAAGTGGTGTATCGAAATCAATCTTCCCCTTAGGCGATTTAGCCCGCCGCAAGGATTCGGTTTGGCAGGAATTTTCTTGTTATACGGTTGTGGACCAGCTCAATGTGAATGCTGGAGTACTTTAGAAGTCAAGTTGGGTCCAAGGCTTGGAAGAAGGTGGGAGTTGTGGCTTTCGCTACGATATGGAGACTTTGGACGAGTAGAAACGAGAAAGAATTTAATGGCAACAACATTCCGATCGCTAAAGTGTTCCAGTTTTGTTGTGATAGTCATTATGTATGATTTCAGAAGCTTTGACCATGTTGATATGTGTATTTCAATTTGTTGTATTTATGAACACATATTATATTAAGAAAAAAAGAAAGTTATTTTTGTATTGTGTAATCATCATCTTCTTAGAGTTTTGGCGTGGTTTGATTTCATTCTTTGATGCGCAATGGAAAGAATCTTACTTTCACTTATACTTGTAGCATTCATACACGAAAACTGACCCGACCTGAGACCAACCCAAAATTCATACAAAGTGGTTTAGTTATATTCTTTTGACTAAATGAATATTTTTTAGTTATACTTGTAGCATTCATACACGAAAACTTACTTTCACTTATACTTATATTCTTTTGACTAAATGAATATTTTTTTTTCATGGGCTACATTTTATTTTTCATGGGTTACATTTTAATTTTGTTACATCCCTGTTTGATTTGTTAACCCGTCCTATTCATTTCCACCTTTGATTTATATTTTAACTTTCAGGCTGTAATGAAGGTTCAACCAGAACTAAACGGAAAACTGACAGGTGTCGCCTTTAGACAAAACGTATATTAAATGTAAACTTTTAATACATACAATACAGAGACAAAACGTCAAACTAACTTCGTAGACTTGACAGAACTTACAGACTTGATAACAAAAGACCATAACATACAATACAGAGACACGCAATTGGGGATCTTTGCTGACGGGTGCACTTCGGAATGTAGCAGATATGAATGAATATAACCCCAGTGGTAGATATGTAATTAGCGAGCTCTGGAATTTCAAGGAAAATCGAAGAGCTACACTGGGGTTATATTCATTCATATCAATCACTTCCTTATGTGCACCGCACCATCTTCTTGGAGGTTGTCAAGTGTTCTCGCCTTCGTAGTTGGTGTTTTGCGTATCTCTACATCCGCAGCCATTCTGTACAATATTTTCACAAAAAACATCACAAACAAACCTGAACAAAGCAAAACAAATCAACCCTCTGTTTTTTCAAAGCAAAACAAACATGAAGAACCCTCTGTTTTTTTCACAAGCAAAACAAACATGAAGTACCCAAAATACCTAAATAACTGATTATCATCGAATCAAACACATTCAAATGACCAATAAACACACTCTGTTTTTTCAAAGCAAAACAAACATGAAGAACCCTCTGTTTTTTC
Source organism: Helianthus tuberosus (assembly GCA_030545235.1). NCBI lineage: Eukaryota > Viridiplantae > Streptophyta > Magnoliopsida > Asterales > Asteraceae > Helianthus > Helianthus tuberosus. The sequence continues at coordinate 179,846,461 of CM060365.1, read as the reverse complement.
ACAAGCAAAGCAAACATGAAGAACCCAAAATACCCAAATATCTGATTATCATCGAATCAAACACATTCAAATGACCAATACCCAAATAACTGATTATCATCGAATCAAACACATTCAAATGACCAATAAACACACTCTGTTTTTTCAAAGCAAAACAAACATGAAGAACCCTCCGGATATATACTTTCTTTCACTCAGACTAAACACTCTGCTTTCACATTCAAATGACCAATAAACACACTCTGTTTTTTCAAAGCAAAACAAACATGAAGAAACCTCTGTTTTTTCACAAGCAAAACAAACATGAAGAACCCAAAATACCCAAATATCTGATTATCATCGAATCAAACACATTCAAATGACCAATAAACACACTCTGTTTTTTAAAAGCAAAACAAACATGAAGAACCCTCTTTTTTTTTCACAAGCAAAACAAAAATGAAGAACCCAAAATACCCAAATAACTGATTATCATCGAATCAAACCAAAAATCAAAATGAGGAACACATTCAAATCATCGAATTAAACCAAAAATACCCAAATAACACATTCAAATCATCGAATTAAACCAAAAATCAATATGACAAAAAATATCAATCCGAAACTGATCCGACCACCAGAGATTTTAAACACTGTTTTGGAGCTTCAAGTATCAATATTGATCTGTTCAAATAACTACACACTTGTTTCTTCACATTTGAGTCAGAAATTAAAACAAACAAGTATCATAGTTTCAATAAACAACCTACATCTGTACTCTAATCAGCCAAATGATCACATGAGATCTGAAACTATAGAATCAAACAAAACAAAACCTCTGTTTTGAAGATCAACCTGATGAAGATGATGAAGATGAAGATGATGAAGATGATCTGCTCGATGAAGATGAAGATGATCTGTTCGATGTCGATGAAGATGATGATGATGATAATCGGCGGTGTTGGGTGTTGGGAGTTGGAACCTGATGTTGAGTAGTGTGATCGAAATTTCTACATATTGATATAGTGTAGATATTTTAAGGGTTTAGGTTAAGGGTATAAAGGACTTTTCATACCAACAATTAATAAACTAATGAAAACTCAAGGTTGGTAACATGACCCAGGTTGGTAGTCGATCCAAGACCACTCCACGAAATTAGATATAGCTATTTTTAATGTTTTTAGGTAAACATGTAAATTGTCGTTGCATCACGAATTTGGTTTTGGTTATGGCTCAAAACTGAACCTCCCCGTACATAGCCCTAAACTCACCAACCTAAGTGATATGTTTCCCGCCGCATCGCGCGGGTAAACGACTAGTATATATATATATATATATATATTTGGCGAAATATATACACTAAACAGTTATCAGTTAATACATCTAAGACACAGTTCAACGACTAACAAGGACATACAAGTCTTAACACATATTCAAGATAAAAGACTTGTACATGAGTCATTACAAAGACCGAAGTGCTTAACAAATCTAGGACCTTTGTAGGTCGTCATACAATTTAAGACAACAGCCAGTAAGGTTACAGTTATATACAGTTTACGGAATGCAATTCAGTGAGTTCATGTCCCATATTCATTTTAAATGCTTTACAACTTTACAACTATAAAGGAAAATACATGTTCAATTGTATGTTAAGTCATGGAATGAAACACCTTAGATCATGTGCGAATAGGGTCATACATCTAAGCACCATTAATCCAGTTTGGACCTAGGTACAGAGGGTTAGATCTAATGGGTTTTGGCAAGCCCCACTCTTGGTCGTGGACTATATAGAAGAATGCGTTTGTGTCCCAGTCGATAGTAGTTGACACAAAATCATCTAGGCTTGGATTGCTTCCTATTTCGTCACACATATTAATGTCCTCGCGAAACATTAATGATCAACGATTTCATTGACGCTTTACATACTACATCGTATATACTGGTTTTCATCTAAATATAACTCACATTTTACGAATACATCTTTACATACAGTTTTGATACAAATACATCTCACATTTTACAAATACATCATATACAACTAAACTGCATGAACTCGCCAACTTTTGTTGATGTTTTCAAACTTAACATGTATTTCAGGGAATTAGTGGACCATGCAGATATTTCAGTTCAAGAAAGCAAGTATCAAGACTCCATGCCCACTTTCAAAGGGTTTGCCCGTTATATACCGCCTCTTTGCGGTGATATAGTGGTCAAAGCCTTGACATTTTAAGACTTACATTTTGATGTATGAAACAGTGACAACTTTTTCATTTGATGATTTGTAACCAATACATTTAACTTATGTTGCGTTCTTTTGAAACGATTATGACAATGGCGTTGGAGCTTGTTTTTATTCATTTAGTATGTTCACTGATATTGCTATGCAATGAGAACTGATCAGATCACACCTCGCGCTTCTGCTACGAGCGGGTGTGACAATAGATGTGATGATGTAGATTGAGCTGACACACAGACAGCGGCCTCTACAGAGGCATGGGAGGCCAGCACCTCAGTACCCACGTATACAGCCACCTCCCGAGCCACTCACTTTGGATTCATTATACACCCGCATGGATCAGGGATTTATTGAGATTCACGAATTGGCATCCCAGCAGTTTGGGGATATTAGGCAGGTGATTCAAAGTGGGTAGGAGAGGTGATGTGGGGTAAAATACACATATTTGTCCCGTGTAGATTGTATAATTTTTGTAGAGTTTTTATTTGTTTTTATTTAGTTTTAGTATTATATTATATTCTTTTGTGTTTTGCCAGGTCCTGGTGCAAATGGAGCGAAAACAAGTAATATGGAAATAACCAGCCAGTTGGGCAGAGTAGGGTGCCAGGGATCGAAGTAAAATTGTAGCTATTTTCTATGAGTGGGCCGAGGCCACCTTTATAAGCTAGAAAGGACCCGTAGATTACACAATATTTATTATTGTTAGACAAAAGATTGGGTGGGCTAATCCTAATGGATAGTGGACATGTCCAGGAGCTTTGAGAAGAAGAAAAAAAAGGTTTTACTTGATCTGGACCACATGGGCCGCCAAAGACTAACAGCCAACGAATTGAAAAGAACTAATGTATGGGATAGCTTATAGTTGGCGGCAGTTTCTTTGGGGGATTTTACATTGGGCCGTGAGAAAGTGGAAATCGTGCACTGACTTGTGAACTTAACGGCTAGTAGGGTTTGCATAATTAAATAATCATCACATTCGTCAACAGCGGAAGATCTGACGAATTTAGATTTCCAGGCGACCATTGGAGGCTGATTGAAGATCTTGGAAGTGTTCGGTTGCTGGGAATCATTCGGGTAACACCTCAGAGCGTTCGAGAGGGAAGATTACGGGTTTAATCATCCTATTCTTTCGTTTTCGTTCGTTTTAATTTGTAACTTGATGAATTTAGAATATATATTGATTATGATTGTGATTCTGATTATGTTTAGCGGCTAAATACTTCATAACTACCTAGGCATGACAATGGTTTAATAAAGATTGCATTTTTATTCGGTTTCAATGTGGTTTATGGGTTTTCTTGTATTGTAAACGATTATGGAATTTTAACTTGGTGTATATGCATGCTTGATATTGTTTGATCGCTGTTTATTGCTTCGTATAATCCTTGGTGACGGTCTATATCACATAATAGGGTTGTGCTAGGGTTTTAGATTTAGGTGAGTGTCTATATCACGTAATAAATCTCTAATCCTTTAAGGCGAAAATCTTGTAAGTAACCTTAGAAGTAATATTCGGTAATCTCATAAAATCAAGTGTTCGACTAATCTTGTCGCTGTAAGGCTCGAGGTTGTTAATAGGTCTTGGTTTGGTAATAGCTAGGTTTAGGTTTTGTAAGAAATCGGTCTAGTTCCCTAACCATTCTCTTGTCTATTAAACCAAGTTGAAACCTATAGTTGCCTTAGACTTTCGCGCTGTAAGGTAGCTTGTCACATTAAGGCACTTTCAAGAAGTTAGAGGACTGTAAGGAAATCTAATAACCGGTAATCGTAACAGCCTAGGTAGTGCCACAAGAATCGCCTCGAGAAGGATTGAGGGGCTTAGTTGGTGTCTTAATAGGTTTAGCATTTAAAGATCCCGGTTCCATACCACATTACCTTTGAATAGAAATCCATTCCGAGTTAAGCTTGCGTCTAGCCTAGGTAGTCTTCATCGCCACTGGTCAAAGTCTTCGTCCGAGTTCGTGTTTAGTTAATTTAGCTAATTTAGTTCAATATTTATTTGCTTTATTTAGGATTTTTAGAAACCCCCCCCCCCCCCACAATCAATAAACAATTAGTTAAGTCGTGTCAGTCGTAGTCTAAATAGAGTCTTAGCGTAATCCTTAGAGTTTCGTGGGTTCGATACTCGGACTTACTATAGCTATACTACATTGATCGGTACACTTTCCGGTTGTGTGGTTTAGTTTTAGATCGTGTCTAAGTTTATAAATTTAAATCTTAGAGTGTCTAGATTTAGGGTAATTTTAGTTGTTTTTAATTAACCACTTCGGGCACATCAAGTTTTTGGCGCCGTTGCCGGGGACTCTTTGGCGATTGCGTCGATTACTTTGTTTGGACTTATTTGACATATTACGTGCTATTTGTTTGTTCGTTGAGTCGTAGGAGTCTAAAAATTATAAAAAAATATTTGTTTTAGTGTCTTTTCTAGTTTAGTGAGTCGTTTGTTAGAGTCTTCTTACTTCTTCGTATTTGGTTTTTCAGTTGATGCCCCATATGCGCTCGCAAGGACCTCCGCCGAATCCGCTTACGATCAAGACTTATGTTTCATCTGTTACACCTGAGGTAAGTTCTTCTAGCTCTTCCTCTTCTCCACCACACACCGACTTCATTCCGAAGTCATCACCACACGTTTCCCCACCACCCACCCGTCCTCAGAGTCCTCCACCCGCTATTCAAATGGCGAACCGCACCGTTTACGAGTAGGCTACCACTGGTTTCACCGGCGCTACTTCACCCATCACCCTTCCAAACTTCGCTAATGATAGGTCCTGGCAGATTCCATCCTACATCATGACGGCCACAGCCAATTCTTGCCAATTCCACGGCCGTGATGATAAGGATGCTCCCACTCACATAAATTGCATCACTCGCCTTTGCAGCACCTTCTCCATTAAGGGTGTTAATTTAGAGACCAGGTACCTTCAGGTTTTCCCATTCTCTCTCGCTGGACGCACAGCCGTCTGGTTCGATTCTCAGCCCGCAGGAACTTTCACCACTTGGGTAGGTCTTCGTGATGCCTTCATAGCCAAGTACTTCCCACCAGCCAAGGCGTCTCACCTTCGTGATCAGATTCACTCCTTCCGCATGAAGCGTGATGAGCCGTACCACCTGGCCTGGGAGCATTTTCAAACGCTTCTCTCTCGTTGTTCGCAGCATGGTTTGTCTGATTGTGCGTTAGTTGAAAAGTTCTACAATGGTCTCACCCCTGAAATCAAAGCTTGTTTCGATACTTCAGCAGGAGGGCAGCTTATGGGTAAAAAGACAGTGAATGAGTGCAATGATTTGTTTGAGAGTTTTGCACACTCTGATATGGATTACAGCTCTACCAGCAGGACTTCCATTCCTGTTCATACCACCTCGGCCGCTCAAGGGGTAAACCAAGTTAGCTTGGATCCATCGGTAGCTTCTGTTTTAGAGGGTCTGAAACAAGAGTTGAGTGAGATTAAGAAGAAATTTGATAGGTGTGAGGTGTGTAGAAGAGGCCACGACACATTAGATTGTCCCACACTTACACTCGAGCAGGTAGAGTACATAGTCGGTCAGTCTATGGGGCCCACGAATCCGTTCAATAATTCCAATTATAACTCCAACTGGCGCGGTAGTGGCAACAATAGTGGTTTTCGTTCTTCTGGTAATCCTCCTGGTTTTTCCATCTGGTCAGTATCAAAATAGGGGGCCAGGTCTATACACGAGTAGTGGTTCAGGTCAGAGTGGTCAATTTAGTGGCTCAGGAGGTCAGTTTGCTAGTGGGGGGACGAATCAAGAGAGTCAAGGCAGTGGCAAGGCTTTAGAGGGTAGCTTGAGTAGGATGGAGGAGATGTTCGCTCAGATGATGACGCAAAATCAGACGACACAGAAATCTCTAGCTGATTTCGCTAAAAATCAAGAGCAAATTAATAAAAGTCACGATCTTTAGCTCAAAAGTCAGCAATCCACACTTTTAGACCTTCAAAGAACAGTAGGTGGAATTGCTAAACAGTTGCAGGAGCATCCACCTGGTCAGTTTTTGGGAAATACCTTCACGAACCCCGCGAATCATTCAGCTAAAGCTATTACAACCCGCAGTGGAAAGAGTTTGGGAGAATTAGTGAGAGAGAGAGATGAGGAAGAGAAAGAGGATGAAGTCGATGAAGAGATCGAGATGGAGGCTCCCGGTAAGGTGCACATGAGGCTAGACCCAGCAAGTACCGCACACGCCGAGGAGTCTCAGGTAGAGAAGAATGTGGAGAAGCAGCCGACGAAGGCTCGGCCATCACCAGTGATTGATCATTCTCGCTTTCCATTTCCAGGCCGCCTTAAGCATCAGAGCTATGCTAAGGAGTATGGGCAATTCCTTGAGATGTTCAAGCAGTTGAAAATCAATATTCCGTTTATCGAGGCAGTTCAGTCTATGCCTAAGTATGCTAAATTTCTCAAAGATCTTTTGAAGCGTAAGGAGAGAATTGGTGAGCTTTCGAATATTCCGTTGACAGGAGGTTGTTCCGCGGTAGTCTTGAATAAGCTGCCAGAGAAATTAACCGATCCTGGTACATTCACTATTCCATGCCTTTTTGGGGGAGCCGTTACCCCCGCTCACGCTCTAGCCGATTTAGGGGCTAGTATCAATCTAATGCCATTTTCGTTGTACGAGAAGCTTGGTTTAGGAGAGTTGACGCCCACTCGTATGTCGTTGTCCTTGGCTGACCGATCAGTCAAGTATCCTCGTGGGATAGTGGAGAATTTGTTGGTGAAAGTTGATAAATTCGTGTTTCCTGTGGATTTCGTCATTCTTGATATGGAGGCCGATGAAGGAGTTCCTATTATTCTGGGCCGTCCATTCCTTAGGACCGCAAAGGCGATCATCGACGTCTTTGACGGTAAGATTTCTCTTCGTGTGGGTGACGAGATTGTTACATTTGAGATTGATAGAGCGATGCAGCATCCTGGAGGTGGAGACGAAGATAGTGGACCGTTTCATTCTGTTTACTTTCTAAATTCTTTCATATCTTGTGTCGACACGTGTTTCGAGTACATCAGTGGAGGTGATTTAGTAGGCGAGGGAGTTGTTGACGAGCTTGATGAAGAAGCTGTTGAGGATGAGCAGTTGGAGGAGAGTGATGAGTTATGGGTTCCTAAGACGTTGGAACTAAACGAGATTAGTGATGAGAGTACTCCTGTAGAGATTCCACCGCCTTTAGAACTTAAGGTTCTTCCATCACACCTTGAGTACGCATTTCTAGGAGAGAAGCCGAACATGCCTGTCATCATATCGTCGAAGTTGGCAGAGGATGAGAAAGTTAGGTTGATTGAGGTGCTGAGGGAGCACAGTGATGCGATTGCCTGGAGGCTATCTGATATCAAGGGCATCAGCCCTACTTTTTGCATGCATCGCATTCTGATGGAGGATGTTTACAAGCCTGTAGTGCAGTCGCAGCATCGTCTGAATCCGAATATGCAGGAGGTAGTTAGGAAGGAAGTTATGAAGTTGTTAGAGTCTGGTTTGATCTATCCGATTTCCGATTCAGCTTGGGTGAGTCCTATGCAGGTCGTCCCGAAGAAAGGAGGGATGGCCGTCGTTTTGAATGCGAAAAATGAGCTTATTCCGTCTCGTACAGTTACGGGTTGGCACGTGTGCATTGACTATCGAAAGTTGAATGACGCCACTCGTAAGGATCATTTTCCGCTCCCATTCATTGATCAGATGCTTGAGCGTCTCGTGGGTCAGCAGTTCTATTGCTTTCTCGACGGGTTTTCGGGTTATTTTCAGATCCCCATTGCACCAGAGGATCAGGAAAAGACCACCTTTACATGTCCATATGGTACGTACGCGTACCGACGCATGCCGTTTGGTTTATGTAATGCTCCAGCTACATTTCAGCGATGTATGATCGCGATCTTTCAGGATATGGTAGAGAGTTTGATGGAGGTATTTATGGACGATTTTTCAGTGTATGGAAATTCTTTCGATCAGTGCTTAGTTAATCTTGAGAGGATGTTGAGGAGGTGCGTTGAGACGAAGCTGAGGTTGAATTGGGAAAAGTGTCACTTCATGGTGACTGAGGGTATTGTGCTAGGGCACAAGATTTCGAGAGCTGGTATTGAGGTTGACAGAGCGAAGATAGATACTATCAGTTGGCTTCCGCCGCCGACTAGTGTGAAGTCGATTCGTAGTTTTCTCGGTCATGCGGGGTTTTATCGGCGCTTTATTAAAGATTTTTCTAAAATTACACGCCCTATGACACGATTGTTAGAAAAGGATGTTCCTTTTGTCTTTGACAAGGAGTGCCTTCAAGCGTTTGAGTTTCTGAAGGAGAAGCTGGTGAGTGCACCGATCCTTGTATCACCTGACTGGAGTTTGCCATTCGAGCTTATGTGCGACGCCAGTGATTATGAAGTAGGTGCGGTGTTAGGGCAGAGACGGGAGAATCACTTTCACCCGATTTACTACGCAAGTAAAACATTGAATGATGCCCAAGAGCATTACACCACTACTGAAAAGGAGTTGTTAGCAGTTGTCTTTGCATTCGACAAGTTCCGATCTTACCTTGTTCTTTCGAAAACCGTTGTGTTTACCGACCATTCCGCTCTGCGTTACTTTTTTCAGAAGAAAGATGCTAAGCCGCATCTGATTAGATGGATTCTGCTTCTGTCTGAGTTTGATATAGAAATTAAAGATAAGGAAGGGGCAGAGAACGTTGTGGCAGACCACTTGTCGCATTTAGAGGATCCGATCAGGGAGGAGATTCGTGAGGAGGCGATAGGAGACAGATTCCCTCACGAGTCTATCGATTATGTTGAGGCAGAGACCGAGGGTTTACCATGGTTTAGCGATTTAGCCAATTACTTGGCCGAAGGATACGTGATGGATGGTATGAATCGCCAGCAGAAGAAGAAGCTTGTGAATGATGCGCGGAAGTATATATGGGACGAGCCTTATCTTTTCAGGATAGGAGGTGATCGGATTTTGAGGAGGTGTGTGAGTAGAGAGGATGGTTTAGACATCATTCGGCATGTTCATGAGGGTTTGACAGGAGGACATCACGGTCCGCATGTGACCGCGCAGAAGGTGCTCGATTGTGGATTCTATTGGCCGACTGTGGTGAAAGATGCGGTGGAGTTTGTGAGAAAGTGTGATCGTTTCCAACGGACCGGCAACATCTCATCCAAGGATGAGATGCCCCAGAATCCTATCCAAGTGTTGGAAGTCTTTGACGTTTGGGGCATTGATTTCATGGGACCATTTCCATCTTCGAGTGGGAATCGGTACATCCTCATTGCGATAGACTATGTTTCGAAGTGGGTGGAAGCTCAAGCTTTGCCTATGAACGATGCACGAGTGGTGGTGAGATTCTTGAAGAAGTTATTTACGCGATTTGGTACTCCTAAGGCAATTATTAGTGATAGTGGTACGCATTTTTGTAATTCCGTCATGGAGAAGGCGTTGGAAAGATATGGAGGCACCGCTCGTCTACCGCATATCATCCGCAAACGAGCGGTCAAGTGGAGAACGCGAATCGAGGAGTTAAGCGAATCTTAGAGAAAACGGTAGGAAAAAGTCAAAAAGATTGGTTTGACAAATTGGACGATGCGTTATGGGCATTCCGCACCGCCTATAAAACGCCGCTAGGTACTACGCCGTTTATGATCGTTTATGGGAAAGCGTGCCATTTGCCGGTCGAGTTAGAGCATCGGGCTCTATGGGCACTCAAAACGGTGAATCTTGATTTAACCGAGGCCGCTAGGAAACGATTTTTCCAAATTCATGAGTTGGAGGCGCTTCGTGATGCCGCGTATGATCGTTCGTGGAGCATTAAGGAAAAGTTGAAAGCTTTGCATGATAGGAGGTTGCGGAAGTTGAAGGAGTTTAAAGTCGGCGATCAAGTGCTTTTATTTAATTCGAGATTAAAATTAATTGCCGGAAAGCTAAAGTCGAGATGGTCTGGGCCGTACGTCGTGAAAGAGGTTTTCCCGTACGGTACCGTGGAGTTGCGCAATGAAGATAATACGAATTCATGGAAGGTTAACGGACATCGTTTGAAGCCTTATTTAGGGGGTCCCATCGACACCGCCGAAGAGGAAACCGTTCCTCTTTCGGACCTGCCTAGCACCGCCGCATAGTTTCTTGAGTGAAAACTCAAGTGTATAGTTTGTACATTGAGTCGTGTTTGCGTCGTGTCTTTAGGTTAGTTGTTTTAGTGGTTATTGCGTTGTTTTTGTGTTTTTCCGTATTTTTGCATCCGTATGTGCGTTGTGAAGAATTTTGCAGGTAACATCACCTTTACGTAGGCGGAATCGAAGGTGCAGCGGTATTCCAGGTATGTTATAAATTAAAAACGGCAAAACGAAACACCAGGGGCATTTTAGGTATTAGTAAAATAAAATTTAAGCTTAAAATGCTGCTACTATCAACTGTTTGGTTGCTGTTTGCTGTTCACGCGGCCTGCATAGCCCCTAACATGTTCTTACGCGGCCTGTGAAGACTTAACAGAATTTGAAAATACACTGCATTACACGGCCCGCCTAAACTAACCCTATATCCTATGCGGCCCGCGTAAGAATCATATGTCGGCAGCAGATTGTTAAATCCCCAAATATCCTCATTTGAACCCTAACAAACTTTCTTCTCTATACACTGGCGACTCCAACAACAATCACCTCCACCACCACTGCTGATAACCTCCATAACCACCAATATCTTTCTATCACCACCACTGCTCCCTCCACCACCACCATTTCCACCGATAACCATCAATTACCATTGTTTCCCTCATCTCAGCCATTAATCCACTGATTTCATATTCAACTCGAAGTGGGTTTCCATTTTGTGGCCGTTCTTATCAAATTCTGTTTTCAAGTCGTCGATCATAAGGTATGTTTCCTGCAAAGTTCTTTTGTAGATGAGTCGCATTCTGGTATGTAGTAATAGAGTCTTGTTTATGTCTGCGGTGTCGAGTCCTGTTGGTTCAAGTCCAGTTTGTGTCAGTCGATTCGGGTCAGGTGTGTATCGAGTCAGTCGAGTCTGTGTTTTAGGTTGTTGATTGTGTCTACAGTAATCAGTTGTCGAGTTGTCAAGTTTTTTTTTTAGGTTCGGGTCAAGTTTGTCATGGTTTAGTTTTGGGTTGTTTGCAGGTTGCGGAAGGAAGGGTTGGGGTTGTTTGTTTGTTAGCATCTTGAATATATTGATGACTTTGGTTAACATGTTGGTCAGTAGCCGAATAGAAGAAGCAGCAGGTTTAGATCTTTGCGGATGCTGATAGTTTCTTTGTTTTGAGTTGATTCGGACATGAAATTTTGGTTGAAATAGGCTGTTAACGGGCCGTTAGGGGGTACTAGACATGATATTGCAGATGGTTTGGGATGGCTTAAGTTCAAAATAAGTGTGGGGATACGGGTCGCGTGTTTTTGACAAAAAAATATAATTTTTACTAACTTTTGCATCCCGTTTCCGTTGCTTCCACACTTCGGCTTTGTGTTATGGTATTGTCGGCACTTGGGATTACTCGAGGGCGAGTAAAGTGCCGTGAGGAGGTAGGGTTGTAAGTCTTGTATTTTGCGTCTACTTTAGGTCGGTCTCTTGTTTAGTGTCGAGTTTTGCGTATTTAGGGTCCTTTAGGTCGTTTGAGTCGTGTTTCGAGTCTTGTTAGTGTCGTGTAGTGTCGATATGCATCGCTTGATTTTCAAGCCACTGCGCTCATACTCAATCTCCATTCGGGCGAAGTTCGGTTTGTAACTTGAGTTGTTTTGCGATAAAGTCACTTGTTTTCAAACAACGGCCGCGAACGAAATGCTATATGGCCGTTGTTTGAATGTACATTATTATATTATTAAAATAATAATAAAAAAAAGAAAAAAAATCAGAAAAATCAGAAAAATTTAAAAAAAATTAAAAAACCCAAAAATAACAAAAAAAAATAGTTTGTTTGAGTTTGTTGAGCAGGTGAGGCGAGAGAATGCGGCAGGTCAGAGACGTGTTGAGGATGGGATGAAGGTTATTATGGATCACTTCCAACTGCAGCAGCCGCCATCTTGGGTGGCGGATTTAGAGGAGCAGGGGGGATGGAAGTGGCGAGGATGAGTAGGTTGATGGTTCGAGGATATGCATCATTGGCACTTATATCTTTTGTTTATTTTTCTTTTATGTTGTTTTAATCCTCGTATTTTGGTCTGTAATATACTTAAACTGGTTGGTTGGGTTGTGGGTTGGTTGATACATTGATGATGGTTGTTGGTACTTATGTGATGATGGTATATATTCTGTTTTTCTTGGTATGATATGATTGTTAGGTCGTTGTTTGTTGCCGCTTCCGTTCGCGTGTCCGAGTTAGAAACAGTTTGCTGAGCGCGTCTGGATTGGAGGGCATATGTGGTATCGACTGGCATATTGACAGTCTCACATATTTATTCAGCAAAGTCGTTCCACTTATATACTTTGTATATTTATTTATTTTCGTATTTCTTTTCGTATTTAGTTTTTAGGAGTCGTGTTTTCATCCTTGCATTAGGGACAATGCAACATTTAAGTGTGGGGATGGGACACTTGGGTCTTAGCTGTTAGTTTGTTTATTTGAGTCATAAAAAGTCGAAAATACAAAAAAAAAATTGAAAAATCCAAAAAAATAAAAAATTAGAAAATGTTTTTTGAAATAAGAAGTTTGCAAACTAAAAAAACGTAAAATGATAGAAAAGTCGGGTTTTTGTTCGGGTTCAAATAATGATAATATGAAATAATATAATTGAGTTTGTGTCTAGTTTGGGATGTACGGGTAGGCTCGATTCGGTTCTGGGTTCGTTTGATCTTAATTATACCTAATTGCCGGTCTACTAGTGGGTTCTCATCTAGGGAAAGTGGGGAAATTGAAACCGCCAATAATAGTATAAGGGATGTCGTTATAAGCTAAGATCATTAGAGTTTTTTGTCATGTCTCGTTGAAAAAGGAAAAAATGAAAAAAAAGAGCTAGAAACTGAATGAAAGTAGCGCATTTCTATGTAGTCTGGGTTGGGGATAGTGACTCTACAGCTGGATTACCGCTAGGGTGTGTGAAATCGACCTTGCAAAGAAAATAAAAAGTACCGAAGCCTAAGTAATCTGAGTTGGGGATAGTGACTCTACAGCCGGAATGCCTCTGGGTTAGGGAAAGCAACGTCTACGCTCGAAAAAAGAAATAAAATGAAAAAGTGATGAAAAGAAAAAAATGAGCAAAAAAAAATGGAAAGAATAGATTTGATTCTAAACTCTCTTGATCTTGGTATAAGGCGGTTAGGAAATAGCCCAATGGTTGTTCCTTTTGTCCTATAAGCTTGAGGGGGGATTAGGTGGACTTGCGATTCTTAGCGTGAGACCCTAGGTGGATTGACCATAATTGAATTAAATTGCATGATAAGGGTTTGGAACCGGGTTTGGGTTTAAGAGGATCAAAATACTTGCAATCACGGCTAACACAAGTTTCGGTTTTAATAAGTAATTTAAGCTTTTGTCCCGAATGATTATTCCGACTATGATTCCGTTATGCATAATTCTTTTTTAGGGACGAAAAAAGGTTAAGTGTGGGGATATTTGATGTGGGGTAAAATACACATATTTGTCCCGTGTAGATTGTATAATTTTTGTATAGTTTTTATTTGTTTTTATTTAGTTTTAGTATTATATTATATTCTTTTGTGTTTTGCCAGGTCCTGGTTTAAATGGAGTGAAAACGAGTAATATGGAAATAACCAGCCAGTTGGGCAGAGTAGAGCGTCAGGGATCGAAGTAAAATTGTACCTATTTTCTATGAGTGGGCCAAGGCCACCTTTATAAGCTAGAAAGGACCCGTAGATTACACAATATTTATTATTGTCAGACAAAAGATTGGGTGGGCTAATCCTAATGGACAGTGGACATGTTCAGGAGCTTTGATAAGAAAAAAAAAGGTTTGACTTGATTTGGACCACATGGGCTGCCAAAGACTAAGAGCCAACGAATTGAAAAGAACTAAGGTATGGGCTAGCTTATAGTTGGCGGCAGTTTCTTTGGGGGATTTTACATTGGGTCGTGAGAAAGTAGAAATCGTGCACCGACTTGTGAACTTAACGGCTAGTAGGGTTTGCATAATTAAATAATCATCACATTCGTCAACAGCGGAAGATCTTACGAATTTGGAGTTCCAGACGACCATTGGAGGCTGGTTGAAGATCTTGGAAGTGTTCGGTTGTTAGGAATCATTCGGGTAACACCTCGGAGCGTTCGGGAGTGAAGATTACGGGTTTAATCATCCTATTCTTTCGTTTTCGTTCGTTTTAATTTGTAACTTGATGAATTCATAATATATATTGATTATGATTGTGATTGTGATTCTGATTATGTTTAGCTGCTAAATACTTCATAACTACCTAGGCATGACAATGGTTTAATAAAGATTGGATTTTTATTCGGTCTTAATGTGGTTTATGGGTTTTCTTGTATTGTAAACGGTTATGGAATTTTAACTTGGTGTATATGCATGCTTGATATTGTTGGATCGCTGTTTATTGCTTCGTATAATCCTTGGTGACGGTCTATATCACATAATAGGGTTGTGCTAGGGTTTTAGATTTAGGTGAGTGTCTATATCACGTAATAAATCTCTAATCCTTTAAGGCAAAAATCTAGTAAGTAACCTTAGAAGTAATATTCGGTAATCTCATAAAATCAAGTGTTCTACTAATCTTGTCGCTGTAAGGCTCGAGGTTTTTAATAGGTCTTTGTTTGGTATATAGCTAGGTTTAGGTTTTGTAAGAAATCGGTCTAGTTCCCTAACCATTCTCTTGTCTATTAAACCAAGTTGAAACCCAGAATTGCCTTAGACTTTCGCGCTGTAAGGTAGCTTGTCACATTAAGGCACTTTCAAGAAGTTAGAGGACTGTAAGGAAATCTAACAACCGGTAATCGTAACAGCCTAGGTAGTGCCACAAGAATCGTCTTGAGAAGGGTTGAGGGGCTTAGTTGGTGTCTTAATAGGTTTAGCATTTAAAGATCCCGGTTCCATACCACATTACCTTCGAATAGAAATCCATTCTGAGTTAAGCTTGCGTCTAGCCTAGGTAGTCTTCATCGCCACTGGTCAAAGTCTTCGTCTGAGTTCGTGTTTAGTTAATTTAGTTCAATCTTTATTTGCTTTATTTAGGATTTTTAGAACCCCCCCCCCCCCCAATCAATAAACAATTAGTTAAGTCGTGTCAGTCGTAGTCTAAATAGAGTCTTAGCGTAATCCTTAGAGTCTCGTGGGTTCGATACTCGGACTTACTGTAGCTATACTACATTGATCGGTACACTTGCCGGTTGTGTGGTTTAATTTTAGATCGAGTCTAAGTTTATAAATTTAAAGCTTAGAGTGTCTAGATTTAGGGTAATTTTAGTTGTTTTTAATTAACCACTCAGTGCACATCAAGAGGCAAGAAAATGCCTTGAGGTTCATGATGCAGTAGATAAGTATGGGTATTCCTGAATTTTTCCACCCGACTACATAGCCGAGTCAGCGCAGACCGAGTGGTGAAGGTGGATCAGGTCCATTTGGGTATGGGGATTCGACTCCCCCGTTTACTGTTTTTGGTCAGAGTGGATCTTGTGCTGCTGCTGGTGGTGATGAAGAAGAGGAGGAGAGCTGTGAGGATTAGTGTGGGGATGATGAGGATGCAGCTGGAGTCGACTTTAGTATCTTTTATTTTTATCTTTTATGCTGTTTTTATCCTCATATTTTGGTCTGTCCTCGTATATTATAACTACTTTGAACAGGTTGGTTGGGTTGGGGATGGTTGGTTGTGATGGTTGAACTGATGAACTTATTATTATATATTATGTTTGGTTTGTTTGTTTGTTTATGCGTGTTGCTAGGTTGGTTGGTTGGTTGTCGCTTCCGTTCGCGTGTATGATTTAGGAACTGTTTGCTGAGCGCGTTCGGATTGGAGGGCGTATGTGGAATTCACTGGCACATTGACAGTCTCACATATCAGCTAAGTCATTTTCCACTTGTATATTTTTATTTTGGTATTTATTAGGTTATTTATTTTAGTGGTAATTTAGGTAGTTTAGGTAGTTGGGTTATGTTTCCATCCTTGCATTAGGGACAATGCAAATTTTAAGTGTGAGGATGGAATATTTGAGTCGTAGTTTTAATTTCGTTAATTTAGCTTGTTGAGTCGATAAAAATTTGAAAAGTACAAAAAAAATTGAAAATTTGAAAAAATCCAAAAAAAATGAAAAACACTGAAAATTTCTGTCGTTTTAAGAAGTTTGCAAAATAAAAATGGAAAATGATAGAAAAATCAGTTTTTGTTCGGGTTTCAAATAATAATAATAAAAGAATAAAAAAAATTAAGCATGTGTCTAATTTGGGATGTGTGAGTAGGCCTGGCCCGGTTTTAGGTTCCTTTGAGCTAAAATATACCTAATTGTTGATTTGCTACTGGGTTCTCATCTAGGAAAGGTAGGGAAGCCGAAACCGCCAAAAATAGTATAAGGGATGCCGTTATAAGCTAAGATTTTTAGAATTTTTTATCAATGAAAAAAAATACAATAAAAAGAGGTACACCAAAAATAATTGACAAGGATTGCGTAATCTCTGTTGGGGATAGTGACTCTGATTTAGAATGCCTCGGGGATTGTTAAATAAAAATGCAAAAATACTGATGCCTATGTAATCTCTCTTGGGAATGATGACTCTAATTGAGAATGCCTCTGGGATAAGGTATGCATAGTCTAAAGCTCAAAAGAAAAGAAAAAAAGATAAAAAAAACTTTTGATATTAAATTCTCTTGGTCTTGGTATAAAACAGTTAGGAATTAGTCCAGTGTCTGTTCCTTTTGTTCTATAAGCTTGAGGCGGTATTAGGTGAAATGGCCGATTCTAGTGTGAGACCCTAGGTGAATTAACCGAACTTGAACTAAACTTACATGATAAGGGCTTAGAACTGGGTTTGGGTTTAAGAGGATCAATACACTTGCAATCGTGGTTAACACAGGTTTTAATTTTAATAAAGTAATATAGATTTTTGTGCCTGAGCATTTATCTGATTCTGATTCCGTTTGCATAATTCTTTTTTGGGGACGAAAAAAAGGTAAGTGTGGGGATATTTGATGTATTGTAAAATATATCCATTTATCGTGTATAGTTTGTATACTTTTCATATTCGTTTGTTTAGTTTTTAGTTAGAATTTGTTACTTTGATTAGTTTTTATGTTTTCAAGTCGTTGGTGCTGAAAGTCGATGAAAAGGATGAATAAACGGCTGATTATTAAGTTGAAACGGAAGTTGGTTCGTTGCATATCTAAACTGTAGTTGAAAAACGAAGGAATCTGGTGAAATCGAGTCGTCGCATCACGCGACGATGAAAGAGAAGTATTGTGGCGCTACGCCACGATTTAAATAATATATTTCTAGAAGTATACATGCTCGCGCTACGCGACAGCAAGAGGAAGCCCCCGTCGCGCGACGCGATGGGGTGGTGTGTCGGCAATTCCTTGTTACGCAATCAGGGTTACGTATTTATTGATTTTTAACTTCAAACTTGACACAACTTACGAACTATAGAGCTTTTAGACGAATTTTTGGGTTCTTTGCAAGCATTTTTGAGTGCTCGAAGCTATCGGTTGAAGACTTGAAGCTTAGGGAACCATCCTTGTTGCAAATCTGCTATTCGGGTGTCTTTTACCTTCGTTTCTTTCTTTGATTATGTTTTGTTCACTTGAAAATACTTTGTTTGTGATGTTTTCGATGACTTTGATCGGCTAAATTGTTTGAACTACCTAGACTAGGATGATTGGTTGTTAAAGTTTCGATTTTTATAATGGATAATTAAATTTTATGGATTGTTTATGAATTGTAGGCGACTTTATTATTGATTAGATCTGTTTGCATGCTTAATATTGTTTGAAAACTATTTATTGCTTCGCACAATTCTTGGTGACGGTCTTTATCACATAATAGAGTCGTGCTAGGTTTTAGATTTTGGTGAGTGTCTATATCACATAATAAATCTTTAATCTTTGTGGTTGAATTACGTAATAAACCTTAGAAGTAATATTCGGTAATTAAATAATTTAAGTGTTCTACTAATTCTCAATAGCTGTGAGGTGTGAGATTATTGTTAGGTCTAAGTCATTAAACCGCAAGGTAGGAGCTTCGTTAGGAGTAAACCTATTGGATGTTGTCTAAAAAGTCTAATCAAGAAACCAAGTTTACCCTAGATTTTGGTCCTGTGTAGGAGTGAATCTTGTAGGGTACTTTCATAAACCCCATTAGATGTCTTGTGAGGGAGTCTAACCAACCGGAATTCATAATAGCCTCTAGGGTGCCATAAGTGTCTCTTGAGAAGGGTTGAGAGTCTTGTTTGGTATCTCGAAAGGTTTAGAAATTTAAGATCCTGGTTCCATAATAATTAATATCCTAATAAAATTTGTTACTAAAAGCAACCAAGATTCCAGTCTAGGTAGTGCTTTCACCATTTGAGTTAAAGTCCAAAGTTAGCTCGTTTTAGTTAATCTAGTTAATTTAATCTAGTTTTAATTTAATTGTAATTTTTAGGATTATTTAGAACCCCCCCCCCCCCAAAAAAAAATCAGTTAAGTGTCGTGTCAGTGCCAGTCCTAGGAGAGTCATCAACGTAATTAATTAGAGTCTCGTGGGTTTGATATCCAGACTTACTTTACTTTGCTAGAGTCGATCGGTTCATTTGTCAGTTAGTAGTTTATTCGAGTTTAGAGAGTCTAGAGTATTATTTTCGTGTCTATTTTAGCTTAATTTTAGTTATTTTTATTAAACTACTTTTAGCACATCACTATTGTGTAATCGTTGCAACTTCCACCACCAAGTCCATACTTCATGCCAACAATGCAAAAATTGTGGACGCCTTGTTCACTTGGCTCATGTTTGTCACACTACTCCATGACAAGCACCTAACAAACATCGAACTCACCCTAATAACCAACTTGCGACCCAACCCATATATCAACTACCCCAAATCATGGCTCCACCTCCACAAAACATGATCCAGCCATACTACCAACCCAATCTCCATATGATGCCACCAGCTAGAGCATGCTTCAACTGTGGTGACCCTACTCACTATCGAAACACCTACCCAACGTTGGTGAACATCATCAGTGCCCAAGCTCAGGCTAATCCGATTAATCAAGTTAACCTGGCAGCAGAGGGGAGATCCGTAAAAAACAATGCGAATCAAGATGGAGCTAAAAACAACATTGGAAACATGTAATCCAAGATTGAATAAACGAAATTTCTTTACTATTTCAAATCCCAAGGAAATTGGGAAGTTCTGATGTTATCAATTTGAATTATCATCATTTTTGTTTTGTAATCAGACAATTACGTTAATGTTATGTTGACTTAGGCTTTTTATGCTAAGGTCATTTATTATCTTTATCTTTTCATTGTCTTTTCATAATTCCATCATTATCTCACGTTAATGTCATTAGATGTTACTATTTCTGTTGGCCCATGTGATCATTCTTGAAGAACAAATGATACAGAAAGCCAAAACTGGTTCTCAATAGTTGATCCACAATAAGCAATGCCTTATTCTAATTCCTTCCAATGGCAGTGGTTCTAACAGCTGATGATCCTAAAGTCTGTTCTACTCAGACTGCTGGTTACAAAGACTGTCAAGTCCTATCTACTGCTGATTATCAAAGCCCTGTTGAAGACAAAGCACTGCTGAATTAAAGGCCTGATCAACCTAAGAAGAAAGCATTGATCTGCAACATCAGTGCTTGAGCACCAACAACTGATAGGAGCATCAGTGTTTTACTTATCAGTATTTCAATGTAACAGTGTTTGTTTAGTATCAGTGTTTAGAGGTTGTTAGTCTGTTAAATGTCACTGTCTAGGTGACATCAGCTAAGATGCTCAGTGGTTAGATTTTGTAACACCTCGGAAAAATCACGTTCAATGATGTATTGACACGTGTAATAAACCCTAATGAAGTCAAACACTGAAATTAAGGGACTAATTTTTCGAAAAATCGAAAACTTTGATTATAAATGGACTGGAAGTGTTAATATACCTAAAATAAGTTTCCAAATAACCTTGTACGATATTTATATTCACAAATGAGCCACTTGATGATAGAGTGTAGCCGTTTGCGTAATTAATTAAAAGTTTGCGCAATGAAGGGTTAAAAGCGTCAACATGCTAATTCTTACCTCTGAATGACCTTTTAACAAACCAGGAGCTTCATGATATTTGATTATACTCTCGGGAATGCCAAACATTGGCCGTCTAAGGTTTCTATGCCTATAAGTAAAGTTACGCGCAACTTTGCAAGTTAGAGGGACTAAAAGTGTCAAAAAGTGCACAAGTTTGCATTTTCGCGCATATCTCACATTCTGAATATATCCGGACACCCAAAAATTTATGTAACCACTAAAATACTTTATTTTAGTGATCGGCATGATAAAATTCCATTCGTCGCGTAATTTGGGTCGTTTTTCGCATCCGTTCGTGTTTCGTCGTAATTAGACGAACAACGTGACCGTACGGCCAAACGAACCGACATCCGACATATTTTTGAGCATGTTTCGTGTCCCCAATGTTTAGGCATCATAGTAGAGCCTTGAAATGAAGTTAACGGGCTTTAAATGTGTCAGAAATGGTAAATAACAAGTGCAGGGGCTGTTCTGTAATATTTCAAAGTTGCTGAAATCAGTTTTATTCAAATCTGCTGCTGGTTTCTGGTTTCCACTCACACATAATTCACTCTAGGGGCTTCCCACTGACTTAAAAAGTGGTATAACACCTGTAACAATCTCTCAAACCCTTGAAACACTTGTCATAATCTTGTTCCTTTCAAAATACTATAAATAGGAGCGAACACCCACTTGAACATTTGCATTTTCCTTTTCAAATCTGCTTTCTCTCAATTATGAAGAGGATCCTAGACATTTTTGGAACCTCTATTCAGTCCATTGGACCCTTGTAAGTATCCTTAACCTCTTTTAATCGTGTTTTATTAGTTTAATGGCCTAAAGTCAAAACCGTCGTAATTAAGGTTTGACTTAGTGATTAATCACTAATGGTCCTGTCAATTCTTGAATTGAAAGTACCAATGAGTTGGTAATTATGTGGGTAATAAACCCTTAAAAGGGCATCCTCTGATTCCCACTCTAACTAGGTCAATTGTCGGGTCAAAGTTAATTATAAAAAGTCAACAGAAAGCAAATTTTCGTATAAATGCATAATTAACAATGTAGGAGCTATGGAACCTGTTTTATCACTTATATAACTTGGTAATTAATGTAAGAACATGTCTAAACATGTTCAACCCGACAATTTTCAGTTTAAGCTCGGTTCGGAACCGAAAGTCGCATAATTAGACTTTTGCTTTGACTTTCAGTTCTGACCCAATGTAGCATGATTTAGAAATGCCTTAGAGCTTTATTAGGACCAGGTTACATGTTAGTATAACCCTCTGTGATTATACAACTTGGGTCAATAGTTATCCGATTCATATGCATGTTTCCGTTATATGCCTAAATGTTGACCAATATGCCCATTTGACCTTAAAACAAGAATTTTGAAAATGTGATAGGACAATAATCTTTATTACTAATTTATAAATATGTCCCTAAATTTTGACAACAGTTTGAGGTCTAGATTAAGAGTTATGATCAATAGCGTAATTAGAAAGCTTTTTATTAATTAAACGGCGTAATTAGCATAAAGCCTATCTAAACCAAATTTTTTACACCAAAATTTTTACCTACGGATGTAAAATAATATTTTGGAATTTTTGAAGATTTTTATTTATTTTTAGGATGAGCATAACACAGGGTTATAGCTTTGATTCGGTAAATGTCGGTTTTGCCCTTTTGGCCTATAAAATGAGTTTTACATAATATTTTGATACCAAACCTTTTGCTACTGATTTTATATAATAAATAAAATATTTTGAGTCTTCTGGAATGATAAAAATATCAGCTTTTCTTTAAAAATCCGGAAATTGCTTAAAACCGTCTTTTTACGCGTTTTAAACGCATAGTATGTATTAAAACTACTTTAAATATATGGGACTTGATACCTACTGATGTTTAAATCAAATTTTTATATTTTAATAGTAAAGAAAAGTTTTTAACTCAGATTCCCTGTTTTTGACCTTTAAAGCTTATGTGAAATTACCCAAATGCCCCTACGGTGCATAGTTTGGTTATAAAAGGTAAATTTCACATATATGCCATACCCTACTGTTATGACTTATAAAAATAAGTATTTTTACTGAATATATCAGACCTGAAACTCAGATTTATATTTAAACTCTTTTATAAGCTTTAAAATGACCAAAATACCCCTACGGGGCATAATTTGAGTTTAAATCCATTTGGGGTATATTGGAAGGTATCTTACTGATATCACAACATATTTAAGGCGTATTAACTTAGGAAACCTGTTCATGAATCATTTGGTTACCCGTTACGCATTATTCGCGTTCGGTGCGGTTTATGTAACTAGTTTGCATAAATTTGCCGAAACGGGTCAAACCTTATCATTTTTATCTAAAAATCCAGAATGTGTTTAGTTTACCCATATTATACAAGTATACAAACTTGTCGGGTCTAAACCACATTTTAATCCGGTCTTCGCTTAATCGTGCGTTTTGAACAGTATTTCCTCCTTTAAAACTAACCGGTCTAAGTTTAGGCTTAATTAAGACCCGTTAGGAATCTAATAGGTTATTAAAAACCTTCGTTCTAGATTAAGAGCCCCAGTAAAGGTACTTTCACTTGCTGATTAGGATATACGGCTGAGTATAAATTGCATTTTTAAGCTCAGGTAAATACTTTTAACTTATTTTCCCTATACGGGCTTGGGGTACGGTATATAAAATACCGCTTGGTCGGGCATTGAATTTTTTATTGTATAAAGGTTAATTTATTGAAATGTCCCGTTTAAATTTTTTTGTTTGCTTAAAGCCTTTGGGGGGTTAATGACCATGTCCCGGATATCCTTGGCATCATTTTAAGAAATGGCCACGACCTAAGCACGGGGTGTAGGCGTACACCCGACAGTGCATATATAAATAATAAGGTATAACCGCCGGTTTCGGGAATAACTCGCCGCGGGACTATATCATGTGGTGTGTCTATTAATCTTTAACTCGGTGTCAATCCGGGCTACTGAACGTATAAGAAACATGTAATTCTTTTACAAGTTTATATATAAATAATTATCCCAAGTTATAAAAAGTTTTGTGCCATGTGCATTCAAATCAATTTTCTAAAAACATTTTCAAAATGAGTCAGTTAATTGTATTTACCAGTGTAAACTGGCGTATTTTTGCAAAAAGATTAAGTGACAGGTACTGTACGTAATTGGCTGGGAGCTAAGGGCGTTAATAGGGAATCTTGCAAGTTCTAGATGCCTAAAGTCTGTTGAACAATGTTATCTTTATGTTTTAAGATCCGCCTGTGGATCCATTGTACATTACGTTGTAATATTTAATATTACTTTTGAATCGGATTGTAATATATTATCTTTTGCTTTCGCTGTGCATTTAAATTGTGTTGTTTGACTATGATGATATCAACTACGTCACGATACTCCCCACCGGGCCCACCGGTAATTCGTGGAAATATCGGAGTGTGACAGGTTGGTATCAGAGCCAACATTGAGTGAATTAAATACTAGTCTTTTGTGTTAAATCTCAGTGACACAGTAGCACATTCCTTGACCTTCTGAGTCTAGACTTAACGTAGGAATACTCTCATCTCTATTCGGAGAATTATTGCTTTCAATTCTATATATTTTTTATATATGTCGTCAAGCAAAGAAGCCGTAATGGAAGTTCTCCCCATTTGAAGCCTAGGAAAGGCCGAGCTTCATACTGCGACTAGGATTAACGTGCAACCAAGGAGAAAACATTCAGAAATAAAATGAAGAAGAAACTCCTTTTTTCTGAAGTTCGTTTCCTTAGTAAGCCCTTATAAGGGCATACTTGTCTTTCTGTCCCTTCATGGACAACATTATTTCTTTCAAGTCCCGTTTAGGGCAATTATGTACCTCTTTTAAAATCATTGGAATGTTTTACCTAAATTTCATTTATATCATTATATATGAATATAATATATGAAATAAATTGGAATATCATTCCTTTTTGTAAATCATCTGCCAGTATATATATATTAAAAAGGAATCTTAAAAGGGTATAACCTAGCTTTAATGTCATTAAAGACCTGGCTATGATGGTAAAACCTGTTTAAAAGAGACCCAGATCCTTATTAACATCTCACTTTAGGATTGTTCTGCGTTAAATATTAAAAAGAATCTTAAAAGTAAAACCAAGCCTAGATGTCATTTCAGACATGGCCAAGATGGTAAAACCTGTTTAAAAAGATTTCAATCCTTGTTAACATCTGAAAACATGTTAACACTCCTGACAACAGGTGATGCGATAAAATCACACTTGTCATCTTTATATTAAGAACTTCCAAACCCCTTATTTAGCCTAAATGATCAATAGGAATCATGGCTAATAAACGTCGAACATAATGTACACATCAAAACATCCATTTGGGATGTATACCTACGGGCAAAGATGTATACATGAAAAAGATAGTTTTATTTCATAACTTCTTGCCAAGACAATGAACTATGAAATTTTCTGACCCAAAGGATCATTGATTATGTTTTAAAATTTCCCTAGTGACAAGGCCTCTGTGCCATCAAAAAGTCCTTTGGAACAAGCCCTTGTGCTATATATAACACGTCGGTACGACATTGACAGTCGTGACTTATGTCCCCTGTCTAATAAATATGAAGGAGTATATTCCGTTTAAACGCCAAAGATGGATTATTTAAAAACCTAGGCAAAACATAATCAAAATAAGTTTTATACTATCTATTGGCCTATATGGTTTATTTGCACCATGGCTATTTAATTATCAAGTTCGACAATTCACTATATAATTAAGCAAATTACTACTACTTGGTTTGTAGCCTTCAAAGCTTCACCATGGCTGACTCCTCTAAAGCTCACAATCATCCAGTTGATCAGAATAATGATGCAAGACTGAATGTAACGGGCACCGAGTTACAGGATATGATAGATACAGCCGTAAACAAAGCTGTGGACCGAGTATTAAAGGATCATAAGCGAAAGTGCGATAATATCCCAAATCAGGGTTACAAAAAGGGTAAGACTGGTTCAAACTATAACCCGTCCAAGCCAAAGGAGGCAAAACCCAAATGTAAAACCTGTGGGAAGAAGAACTTCGGAAAATGTTTCTATGAACAGACCAGGGGATGTGGCATCTGTAAGGAGATGGATCACAAGACTCATGAATGCAAGGACTTGAAGGATGCCACATGCTATGGTTGTGGCGAGAAGGGGCACATAAAGACCCGCTGCCCAAAGAAGGCGACTAAAGGGAAATGCACTTTAGAGTCACAAGCTAAGCCTTGTGGAATCTGCAATAAAGAAGGGCACAAAACTTTGGAGTGCGAAGACATAAAGGACGCAACCTGCTATGGTTGTAATGAAATAGGAAACATCAAAACTAATTGCCCAAATAAAACCAAGAAGCCTAGGGAGGCTAAGAAGACCAAAGCTGGGGGCTCTCAAATGAATACTCCAGAGGCCATTTAGGATGACAATGTCACAACAGGTACTTTCATTATCAATGACGTTTATGCTAGAGTATTATTTGATTCAGGTGCAGATAAGTCTTTCGTAGACAATAGATTTTGTAAATTATTAAATCTGCCTGTTAAAACTCTAAGCGTTAAATATGAAGTAGAATTAGTCGATGGTACCTCAGAGACTGCTTCAGCAATATTAGATGGATGTTTTATATCCATTAGGAATCATTCTTTTCCGCGGTCCTTGTCCCCGTTAAAATTAAAGGGACTCGATATAGTGATAGGAATGGATTGGTCGTCTTATAACCAAGCCCATATTGTGTGTGATAAGAAGCAAGTAGTTATCAAGACTCCTTATGGTGAGCCTTTTGACAATTCAAGGAGACACATGGTACGGATTGCCTAAGCACTTGTTGAATTTGGTAATTAATACCAAGTTTCGAGTATGGAAAACTCAGAAGAGACAAACAACAGTCGGGATACTAGAAATGCGACAAATGTTAATGATACATCAAATGTGAACCTCAATATTAATGGAGTTAAACTCCAAAACTGTAATTAACGCAGCTGTTAGGAAGGCTATGAGAAAAGTCACGAAAAGGTTCAAGGAGCCAAATGTTGCTTGCTCTAAAGCACATGTCATTACTCATGAGAAGAGCTTTATTCACACTTCAAATACGAAGAATAACCCAAACAAAATCATATATGGCAAGGAGCCCATTCTTTTTAGGATGTACTTAAAAGTACTTTGTCTCTTGGAAGTCAAGAGACTTCAATAGTAAAAAGGGGCCATCGATTGCAGAAAAAAAATTGTTGGATGAAGTAGAAACCATTAGGTGTATCAGCGGTTATGCTAGAAAGGACACGGTGAGGTATGCGTCACAGTCATTCGATGGTAATATCCTTAATTAGTGAGGACATTAATGAAGTCCACAAGAAAGATCCTCTTATACAATATGGGATGGTCCAAGTTTTAAGGACCTTATTAGAAAAACCTATTATCCGCATCACGAGATGGAAAAAGATGGAATAAGAATTTTCTGACTCTCACCATAAAAGTTCTAGATTGTCGACAGTATGTTACAAATTTTAATTCATTGGCTGAGATAGTACCCTATTCGATTTACCCAAAATCTAAGCTTAATGCAAATAATTATTGGTGGTTAGCAACGACAATAAGAGGGCACATTAAGGTTTCAAAGCCTGCTTATTATAAATCCATTATGGATCTACCTCATCTACTCACATTATATAGATTAAGAAACAACCAGTCAAAGTTGAGTCCGCCCTAAAATTTGTCAAAGATCTTACAACTAAGTTTAAAAGGATTAAGAATGGAGGCGTTTAACCCTCTTGATGAATGATTAGAGGCAGTTAACATTAATAATGACACCAGATAAATCCCTTATTGTGATTTTATTGCTAGGAGATACGTTTGGTTTCAGGTGTTGCTGAGTCTCTCATAAGACCATAAGCTTAGCAAACTTTTAGAAATTTTTCCGTAGGAACCCCAGAGATTAAGTGTAAGGTAAAACTTACAGGCGAAATCATAAGAACCATTTCTTCTGTTCCTGTCAGAAACCTTCGGTCGTAGAATTCTAGAAGCATCCTCTCTCTAGGTGTAGTACGTCAGCATATGTAATTGATATCTATTGATCCCTATCGATTGCGAATACCAGATGGTATGACAAAAGCACCACATGAGGATTGATGTATCTTAATAAGTTCCATAGATTGCTTCCATGCCTGATCAGTATGGAGGTTTAATGCATGGAACTGCAAGGATATTCCAATAGTCATATGGTACTAAAGTCGGCTAATAGTATTCAAAGAAGATATCCAGAATGGAATTGTCCAAGTAAATGCCTCCGATTAAGGAATTCATGGACTTGTAACATAAATGTGTCGCTCATTTGACACAAGCAATGATGGATGAACTGGATCCTGAGATTTGGAAAATCTCTGTAACCTCCTTGTATCTTGATTTTCTTCTCCTAGGACTACCCTGCTTACCTCCTGAAAGGCAAGTAGAGTTAAGATTTATATCCCATTTAGGGCTGTATTATTATTATGAAATCTCTAAGACGGCTAGTACCATCATTGGAAGAATCGAAGCCCTAATTAAGTGAGTTTTAAAATAGAGGATTCATATAGCCTAACTCAATATTCTGAGAATTCGGTATAGTTAATTAAGAAAGACGGTTCATTTTGCTTATGCATTGATTACCGCAACCCTAATTAGGCGACAATTAAGAATTTGCCATCAGCTGCCCAGGATCGTCGATTTGTTCGACTAGCGGCAAGGATTAGCTATTCCTTAAGATTAGTTTTAAGCAGTGGATTGGAATAACCATCTCACCTTAAGATAAGCTTTTCTATAATAGTTGTCATATAAGTATCAAGACTGCTCCTTTGGGGGACCTTGTATAGATGGAATGTTAAACAATTATTGTTAGACAAAAGATTGGTGAGTCCAATTATCAGGATCTGAAAGTTGCATTGGGAACAATGAATAAGATCATGCAAATCCATAATCATCTGTAAGTTGCCAGTATTTGGCAGAAAATCAAGGATTAATGAAAGTAGCAACCCTTCTAAGTTCTTGTTAAGGAATAAGGTTCAACATAAGATATCACCCTGGAAGGGTGTGCCAATTTGTTAATTATCAGGCTAGTTAAGCTCTGAATATATATAGAATCATTCGAGGGAATCGAATGTATCAAGATCAAATAGCTCATAAGCTAAAACCTATTTAAGAAGCTTGGCGGAGCTCGCAATGCATTACACACTAATTATTTAAGGATGTGTTTCACCAATAAGTCGAGAAGCACTATCACATAATGATATGCAGATTTATGATATTATGAGCAACCTATATCGATTAAGGATCGACAGGTTAAGAAGCTCCAAAAGGATACATGTACCTAATATAAAGGTCACTTTGGGTGCTTGGAGAGGCCCCAAATATGCTATAGAAGTTAAGTCCATTATGCGACAAAAAGTACTTCCATCAATTTAACAAATCTCGAGGCTGAGATTTCTTTTAAGGGGGTGAGGATGTAACACCTCGGAAAAATCACGTCCAATGATGTATTGACACGTGTAATAAACCCTAATGAAGTCAAACACTGAAATTAAGGGACTAATTTTTCGAAAAATCGAAAACTTTGATTATAAAAGGACTGGAAGTGTTAATATACCTAAAATAAGTTTCTGAATAACCTTGTACAATATTTATATTCACAAATGAGCCACTTCATGATAGAGTGTAGCCATTTGCGTAATTAATTAAAAGTTTGCGCAATGAAGGGTTAAAAGCGTCAACATGATAATTCTTACCTCTGAGTGACCTTTTAACAAACCGGGAGCTTCATGATATTTTATTATACTCTCGGGAATGCCAAACATTGGCCGTCTAAGTTTTTTATGCCTATAAGTAAAGTTACGCGCAACTTTGCAAGTTAGAGGGACTAAAAGTGTCAATATGTTTAATTGTACCTCTGAATGACCTTTTAGCGAACCCAAAGCCTCGTGATGTTTAATAATACTCTCAAGAATGCCTAATATGGATTAGATGAGGCTTCGATGCTATTAAACGATGATATGCTCAAGTTTGCGCATTAGAGGGACCTAAAGCGTCAACTTTTGAATCTACGCCTTTTGGTGACCATTTAAGCGATCGAGAGCATAGAAATAATTAAACTCATGCTTGGGAATGCCCATTATGTGCCATGGAAGGCTTGGATGTCATTAAACGACATTTCGCGCTACTTTGTGCGATTAAAGGACTATTTGCGTCAAACTGCAAAAGTATGTCGATTCGTATGGTAACGGACCTTCTGGAATATGACCATGAGTTAAACATGCCCTAATTATCCTTTATATATCTTAGATATAGGCTTAGAGGTGTTTGGGGCGCAAAAATAAACTTTTAAGTCATGCAGGGACTAAAAGTGTCAAAAAGTGCACAAGTTTGCATTTTCGCGTATATCTCACATTCTGAATATATTCGGACACCCAAAAATTTATATAACCACTAAAATATTTTATTTTAGTGATCGGCATGATAAAATTCCATTCGTCGCGTAATTTGGGTCGTTTTTCGCATCCGTTCGTGTTTCGTCGTAATTAGACGAACAATGTGACCGTACGGCCAAACGAACCGACATCCGACATATTTTTTAGCATGTTTTGTGTCCCCTATGTTTAGGAATCATAGTAGAGCCTTGAAATGAAGTTAACGGGCTTTAAATGTGTCAGAAATGGCAAATAACAAGTGCAGGGGTTGTTCTGTAATATTTCAAAGTTGCTGAAATCAGTTTTATTCAAATCTGCTGCTGGTTTCTGGTTTCCACTCACACATAATTCACTCTAGGGGCTGCCCACTGACTTAAAAAGTGGTATAACACCTGTAACAATCTCTCAAACCCTTGAAACACTTGTCACAATCTTGTTCCTTTCAAAATACTATAAATAGGAGTGAACACCCACTTGAACATTTGCACTTTCCTTTTCAAATCTGCTTTCTCTCAATTCTGAAGAGGATCCTAGACATTTTTGGAACCTCTATTCAATCCATTGGACCCTTGTAAGTATCCTTAACCTCTTTTAATCGTGTTTTATTAGTTTAATGGCCTAAAGTCAAAACCGTCGTAATTAAGGTTTGACTTAGTGATTAATCATTAATGGTCCAGTCAATTCTCAAATTGAAAGTACCTATGAGTTGTTAATTATGTGGGTAATAAACCCATAAAAGGGCACCCTCTGATTCCCACTCTAACTAGGTCAATTGTCGGGTCAAAGTTAATTATAAAAAGTCAACAGAAAGCAAATTTTCGCATAAACGCATAATTAACAATGTAGGAGCTATGGAACCTGTTTTATCACTTATATAACTTGGTAATTAATTTAAGAACATGTCTAGACATGTTCAACCCGACAATTTTTAGTTTAAGCTCGGTTCGGAACTGAAAGTCGCATAATTAGACTTTTGCTTTGACTTTCAGTTCTGACCCAATGTAGCATGATTTAGAAATGCCTTAGAGCTTTATTAGGACCAGGTTACATGTTAGTATAACCCTCTGTGATTATACAACTTGGTTCATTAGTTATCCGATTCATATGCATGTTTCCGTTATATGCCTAAATGTTGACCAATATGACCATTTGACCTTAAAACAAGAATTTTGAAAATGTGAGAGAACAATAATCATTATTACTAATTTATAAACATGTCCCTAAATTTTGACATCAGTTTGAGGTCTAGATTAAGAGTTATGCTCAATAGCGTAATTAGAAAGCTTTTCATTAATTAAACGGCGTAATTAGCATAAAGCCTATCTAAACCAAATTTTTGATACCAAAATTTTTACCTACTGATGTAAAATAATATTTTGGAATTTTTGAAGATTTTTGTTTATTTTTAGGCTGAGCATAACATAGGGTTATAGCTTTGATTCGGTAATTGTTGGTTTTGCCCTTTTGGCCTATAAAATGAGTTTTACATAATATTTTGATACCAAACCTTTTGCTACTGATTTTATATAATAAATAAAATATTTTGAGTCTTCTGGAATGATAAAAATATCAGCTTTTCTTTAAAAACCCGGAAATCGCTTAAAACCGTCTTTTTACGCGTTTTAAACGCATAGTATGTATTAAAACTACTTTAAATATATGGGACTTGATACCTACTGATGTTTAAAGAAAATTTTTATATTTTAACAGTAAAGAAATTTTTTTAACTCAGATTCCCTATTTTGACCTTTAAAGCTTATGTGAAATTACCAAAACGCCCCTACGGTGCATAGTTTGGTTATAAAAGGTAAAATTCACATATATGCCATACCCTACTGTTATGAATTATAAAAATAAGTATTTTTACTGAATATATCAGATCTGAAACTCAGATTTATATTTAAACTCTTTTATAAGCTTTAAAATGACCAAAATACACCTACGGGGCATAATTTGAGTTTAAATCCATTTGGGGTATATTGGAAGGTATCTTACTGATATCACAACATATTTAAGGCATATTAACTTAGGAAACCTGTTCATGAATCATTTGGTTACCCGTTACGCATTATTCGCGTTCGGTGCGGTTTATGTAACTAGTTTGCATAAATTAGCCGAAACGGGTCAAACCTTATCATTTTTATCTCAAAATCCAGAATGTGTTTAGTTTACCCATATTATACAAGTATACAAACTTGTCGGGTCTAAACCACATTCTAATCCGGTCTTCACTTAATCATGCGTTTTGAACCGTATTTCCTCCTTTAAAACTAACCGGTCTAAGTTTAGGCTTAATTAAGACCCGTTAGGAATCTAATAGGTTATTAAAAACCTTCGTTCCAGATTAAGAGCCCCAGTAAAGGTACTTGCACTTGCTGATTAGGATATACGGCTGAGTATAAATTGCATTTTTAAGCTCAGGTAAATACTTTTAACTTATTTGCCCTATACGGGCTTGGGGTACGGTATATAAAATACCGTTTGGTCAGGCATTGAATTTTTAATTGTATAAAGGTTAATTTATTGAAATGTCCTGTTTAAATTGTTTTGTTTGCTTAAAGCCTTTGGGGGGTTAATGACTATGTCCCGGATATCCTTGGCATCATTTTAAGAAATGGCCACGACCTAAGCACGGGGTGTAGGCGTACACCCGACAGTGCATGTATAAATAATAAGGTATTACCGCCGGTTTCGGGTATAACTCGCCGCTGGACTATATCATGTGGTGTGTCTATTAATCTTTAACCCGGTGTCAATCCGGGCTACTGAACGTATAAGAAACATGTAATTCTTTTACAAGTTTATATATAAATAATTATCCCAAGTTATAAAAAGTTTTGTGCCGTGTGCATTCAAATCAATTTTCTAAAAACATTTTCAAAATGAGTCAGTTAATTGTATTTACCCGTGTAAACTGACGTATTTTTCCAAAAAGATTAAGTGACAAGTACTGTACGTAATTGGCTGGGAGCTCAGGGCGTTAATAGGGAATCTTGCAAGCTCTAGATGCCTAAAGTCTGTTGAACAATGTTATCTTTCTGTTTTAAGATCCGCCTGTGGATCCATCTTACATTCCGTTGTAATATTTAATATTACTTTTGAATCGGATTGTAATATATTATCTTTTGCTTCCGCTGTGCATTTAAATTGTGTTGTTTGACTATGATAATATCAACTACGTCACGATACTCCCCACCGGGCCCACCGGTAATACGTGAAAATATCAGGGTGTGACAGATTTGTACTATAAATAGAACAGTACCTGTACTATTGTATTAGCTCTTTGCACACACTCATTTTGTACGAACAACTATGAGCTCAGGCTGTGGGGGAGTTTAGTATTCAGCCATGCATAGTTGAACTTTTGTAATTCAATTCAATCTTTCGACTAATGAAAATGTAACACCCCAAAAATATTTAATAGCTAAGAAAGACCATACCCATTAAAATAAGTTGTTAACTTAATTAACATTAGGTTAATGAAGAAACTTGAGGGGCTGAATATGTAAAGTATGGAACTTGGTTTAATAAAATTAAATAAATCAAAAACACACACATTGATGTGTGCGTGAGGTGGGGTGCGACCAGGAGGGGAAAAACCCAACCAAACCCAAGTTCATGTTTCTCACTACCAGTTCCATCAAATTCAACCTTAAATCAAAACGATTCTGATTACATGTTGCTGAAATAGAGTCCATAACATCCTCTCTTCATAAGGTATGTTGGGAATTTGATGTATACTTGTGTATTGAGTTCTTGATGAAATCTACGATGCATAATTGAGTAGTAATCTGCTGAAATTATGTTAAAAATAGTGTAATCTACATGATTCCAAGTAAAGTTTTGATAAATATAAGTGGAACAATTGCTATGACTAGGTAATTGGTTAAATGCACAAGTATGAACAAATGGGGTTTTGATGTATAATCGAACTCATGAAATCTGGAAGGTTAATAATGATGTTGAACAAATGATAATCTGAAATTTGATATAAAAAGGTTATAGTAAACATGTCTACTTGATAAGTTGGAGTTTTGGTGATTAGAAAACTTCAATAACAAGAATGATATGGCTACTAGTAAATTATGCATATAAAGTGTTTGACGAAACGCTTGAATGAACTATTATATCTTAGTAATTCACCAAATGATGTTGACATGAAATTGTGAATGAAATATGGAACAAATGTGCATATTGTAAATTTGAGAAAAAGAAGTATTAACAATCGGGTTGCACGTTATAGGCAACTCGGGTGAAGCTTCGGGGAGTCAAGGAACCCGGTAATGAGGGACGTGAGATAAGTAAGATAAGGAACCCGGGAATGGGTCACCATAGTACGAAATAATATCCCGTCCGTATGGTCTCGGGTAGAATGAACACTAGGACAAAGTTGGTTAAAATGTTGAATAAACATATTGTAGGATCGTTTGCAAGACCAAAACGAGTCGTTCAGAAGAGTTCTAATCAATACGAGAGGCGGAAACAAACGTATCGACTTTAAATCAGCTTGATATACACTCTAATTGTCTTGTTTATTGATTTTACAACATTTTACAGTCTGGAGACACTTCGGAAGCACCTCGGCACTGGAATCAACAAGTTACAAATGAAATGACCAAGGCTACTATATATAGGCCATCCATTTCGTACGAAAAAACCTCACACGAAATGGCATTTCGTACAAAATGGCAATCACCATTTCGTGCGGAATGGGCGAGTTTCATTTCGTACGAAATGGACCTGTTCCATTTCGTGTGAAATGGGTACAACCTTCATATTTCTCGTTTTTCTCGACTGACGTGCCCTGATCTATCTAAC
Source organism: Helianthus tuberosus (assembly GCA_030545235.1). Lineage (NCBI taxonomy): Eukaryota > Viridiplantae > Streptophyta > Magnoliopsida > Asterales > Asteraceae > Helianthus > Helianthus tuberosus. The sequence continues at coordinate 179,811,829 of CM060365.1, read as the reverse complement.
CTATTACAAGACTCGATACAAGACGAAGTCGACAGACATATGCGCCATCACATATACATGTATAATTATGTATCCAATGATGCATATTCGTTACAAATCATGCCATGAAAATGATTGATATTTTGTAGACAAGAAATTATAAGTCTCACTAGAAATTTTGGAATGTTCCGTATTGTATTTTGATGTTTTGATAGTGTGGAATGAGAACAAACGGGTCAAAACAGCAACACAGCAAGGAAATTGCTGCAGATGAGTCTTTGGCGGGCCGCGTAAGCTCGGCCTGGTTTTACGCGGGGCGCGAAAGAGCTACCGTAAGCTACGGTAGCTTACGATATTGACTAAAGTTGTTACGGTGGCTTTCTTCTGTCTTACGGCAGACTCTTATTGCCCAGTGGCTACCGTAGCTTACGGTGGCCACCGTAAGCTACGGTAGCCACCGTAAGCTACGCTAGTGCCCAGCCATTTTGTTGAAGTTTTGCATATTTTAGCTAATCGAATTCGTTTAAAGCGTAGTTTCGATTATGCTAATTCCTAGGGACCTTAATACTAATGTTTGTTAAAATTTTCAGCTTTAGGTAATGCAAGCACGTGGATGATGATCAAGTCAAAGCTATCGAACCGAACACTATCAAGATCTTAACCCACAACTTTTGTTATTATGTGTAGTTAATCGGACTGGTGTAGTCATGGGAATACTTATGTATCTAAACGGTGTTTTTGAATGTTGTTAAATTAGTAACTGCTAGTAAAAATATTAATGTAATTTTTTTTGGCTTAATGTTTATAATGAATAGTCCTATCTTAATGATATGAATTGAAAAAAAAACATAGAGTGTTACAAGTTGGTAATCAGAGCTAAGGTTAAAGACAAATGTGTTCGGTTCAAGGCTTGATCAAACATCCGGTAAGAATTTATTTGAAGTAAATCCTAAATTGAAAGACTAGAAAGAATAGTTATTTAAAGTGTATGGGAGGAGTATAATAGTATACTCGAACCCGGGAAGTACACTTAGCATAAACAGTTAAGGCAAAGTTGTATACTTGGCCGAATAGTGAGTATAAATTCTCATGTAAAAGTGTGAGAATGATTGAATGAATTATTTATCAATTTACCTTCAACATTTCAGTAAGGGGATGTCGGGAGGTGCTAGTTACAATATCGCATCCCTCATGACAGACGAGTTGAAAGCTAAGATTTCCGAGGAAGTCGGAAAGGCTTTAGAAAATAGTCTATCGCAGTTTATCAATGGATTACAAACCAAAATCGTGCCGGTGGTGGACGATATGATGACCGAACTGAAAGACAGTATCTTACAAGAAAGAGAAGAAAGGAGGGTGTTGGATGTGAATCCAAGTCCCGCAAGGAAATTAAAGTTTAATAAAGCTCCCAAGAAAGGAATTACAAAAACAAGATTACATAAGTGTAGAACATGTGGAAAAATTTACAAGGGTAAATGCTATAAGCCGGGACATAAAAAGTCTAAATGTCCAGAGCGGCTTGGAACCAAAGGAATAACTGATACAAGGTCTGATGCCCAGAAATTGAGGACAAGGTCGTCCCACATGATAGCCACAAAGGTTAAAGATGAACCTGATGTTGTCTCAGGTATACCCTTGTAAATTCAATTTCAGCTTGAATTTTAATTGCTACGGGTGCAAATAAATCTTTTTTCTTACATCGATTTATTCAACACCCTACATTCACATGAACAAAATTACCTATGCTTTAAGAAGTAGAAATAGGTAATAATAAAAAGTTTTGTTGGTTATGACATGTGTTGAAACTGTAAATTGAGAATTAACGATGAAGATGACTTCGTCGATCTAATTCCCACGTTAATGGGAGAAGTCCAAGTGATAATCGGTATATATATAGGGTAAGGTTCATGCGAGAACCACCCTTATTGCGAGAACCGCGAGAACCAATGTGAACACAACCTAAAATAGCTAAAAAAACCTAACCCCCACACCCCCCCCCCCAAAAAAAAAACCTAAACCCCCCCACCCCCCCCCCCCCCCCAAAACCTAAACCCCCCTCCCCCAGCCCCCCAAAAACCTAACCCCCCCCCCCCCCAAGCTAAAATGCTAAAAACTAAACCCCCAAAAAACCTAAAAAAATCAAAAAAAAAATCTAAATTTTTTTTTAATATTTTTTATGTTAAAATCGCTACTTTTAGTAGCGAAAAAAAATGTTTTTTTTTTTTTTAAAATTTAATTGTTTTTTTTTTGCTTCGAAAAGTAGCGATTTTTTTATAAAAAATATTTTAAAAAAAAATTTGTGTTTTTTAGCTATTTTTAGTCATTTTTGGTTGTGTTCACATTGGTTCTCGCGGTTCTCGCAATAAGAGGTGGTTCCTAACGGATCTTTGTCCTATATATATATATAGGATAATTCGATATCACGCAAAAAATTAGTATGTAATCATAAGAAAATATAATTAATGTTTCCGAGCGGAAACATGTTATTATTATAGAGAGAAAAGCTGTAGTCCCCTAATTTGCTTGTTTATTGAAGCTTATAAGCTTATTTAGCATGGATGTAAGGCGGAATTGACTTACATACACGATTTGACTAAGAATCTCTAGAGATTTAGGACATAACCTTTGTATGTGAGTTGAAGATGTTTTCCAGAAACATCCAACGAAAATACCACCCGGACGCGAGGTGGAATTTGGCATTAAATTAATTCTGGGCGCGGAGACGGTGGCCAAAGCTTCGTATTGATTAGCGTGATCAGAACTATAAGAATTGTTGTCAAGATTGCAAGACCTTTTCGACAAAGGGTTATTATAGCCAAGTGTTCCTCCGTGGGGAGCACTGGTATTGCTCATAAAGAAGGAAACATATCGATAAGGGCATTTCAAACGCGTTATGGACATCATAAATTCTTAATAATGCCTTTCGGATTAACAAATGAAACTGCGGCTTCCATGGATTTCATGAACCGCATCCGCAAACCGATACTAGACAAATCGATGATAGTATTCATCGATGATATCCTCGTGTATCCAAGGAGCGAAACGGATCACGAGTGTTATCGCGTGAAGTACTTGAAACGCTTAGGCGTAAAGGACTTTACGCGAAGTTTCAAAGTGCGTCTTCCGATTACGAGAAGTGCAAATTTTTAGGCTATCTCATGAGTGCCGAGGGAATATTGGTAGATCCGTTTAAGGTAGAAGTTGTATCAAAAGGGAACCCTCCATAGAATCTATCCGAAATTAGAAGTTTCGTGGGGTTAGCGGGTTAGTGCAGGAGATTCATTCAAGATTTCTCCAAGACTGCATCGCCCTCGACCGAGCTAACCCGCAAGAACGAGAGGTTCGTCTGGGAAGTTGATCAGGAAAAGGCATTTCAAACATTAAAGGAAAAGTTAAGATGTGCACGGTGTTAACTTTACCGGATGGCACGGACGACATGATAGTATATTCAGATGCATCGCACTTAGGTCTTGGGTGCGTGCTTATGCGAAGAGGAAAGGTAATAGTGTATGTCTCAAGACAATTGAAACCGCACGAGACAAAATACTCGACTCATGATCTCGGGCTAGCAGCGGTAGTGTTAGCCTTAAAGATCTAGAGGCATTACTTGTATGGTGTGAAATGTATTATTTCCACCGACCATAAAAGTTTAAAATACTTCTTTAATCAGAAGGAGTTAAATATGAGGCAGAGGCGCCGGTTGGAGGTTGTGAAGGATTATTACTGCGAAAACCACTATCACCCTAGAAAGACTAACGTAGTGGCGGATGCCCTTAGTCGAAAGGAAGGATACACTCCCATTCGGGTACGGCCTATGCAAATGGTAGTAACTTCAGGCTTGCTCGAACGAGTTCGAGAAGCCCAAATCAGAGCATTAAGGGAAGTAATGAGATGAAATACTGGTTGGGCAAGATTTGGGTCCCAAACGCATGTAGTGTTAAGGATCTTTTAATTGACGAGGCTCATAAGTCTCGCTATTTGATTCGTCCTGGAACGACCAAATTGTATAGGTATTTGAAGCAAAACTTTTGGTGGCCTGGAATAAAAAGGGATATGGTTAAATATATGGAGAAGTATATAACTTGTTTACAAGTCGAGCGGAGCATCGAAAGCCTTATGGCAAACTTCAACCATTGGATATCCCAGTTTGGGAATGGGAATATATTACCATGGACCTACTGACAAAACTACCAAGGACGGATTGGGATTTGATGCCATTTGGGTAGTCGTAGAGGGACTAACCAAGAACGCTCATTTTATTCCTATTTGCGGGACCTATAACTCTGAGAAAAAGTCGGAGGTATACATAAATGAGATCTTAGCACGCCACGAGTTCCGGTGACTATCGTGTCCAATCGAGGTACCCGGTTTACATCGAATTTCTGGCGTGACTTTCAAGAACATAGGGGTACCAAACTGTTGATTCGTACTGCTTATCACCCGCAAACCGACGGGCAAAGCGAGCGAATGATACATACATTAGAAGATATGCTTCGAGCATGCATAATAGATTTTGGCGGCAGCTGGGATGCGTATCTACCGCTAGTCGAGTTTTCATATAACAATAGTTACCATTCAAGTATTGGTAGGGCCCCGTATGAAATACTTTACGGTAGAAAATGTTGAACACCGATATGTTGGGATGAAGTAGGTCCGCGAGGGCTTACACACAAGGATGTTATTCGAGTCACGAACGAGAAAATCGATATGATCCGAGCCCAATTGAATGCAGCTCAAGATCGACAAAAAAAAATCATGTGCGGATAAGAGACGAAGGCCAATCGAATTTCAAATTGGTGATAGGGTGATGCTTAAGGTATCTCCATGGAAGGGAATTATCCGATTCAGAAAAATGAGGAAAGTTGAGTCCGTGATTTATAAGGCCTTTTAAAATTTTGGAGCGAGTGGGTAAGGTGGCTTGCCGACTAGAATTACCAGAGGAGTTAAGTGGAACACATAACAAGTTCCATGTCTCACATCCACATAGGTGTTTAGCGGATGATACAGCCTATGTTCCCCTTGATGGTATAGAGGTTGATAATAAACTCAACTATATAGCAAGGCCTATCGCAATCCTCGACCGTAAAGTTAAAGGTTTGAGGAACAAAGAAATCGATCAAGTAAAAGTCAAGTGGGAGCACCGGAAATAATCAGACACCCCTTGGGAGTCTGAAGAGGAAATGAGGCGACTCTACCCTTCGCTTTTTGGTACGTGTATGCGATTATGATTTTATAGGTGCATGATGGTTTCGGGGACGAAACCCTCTTTAAGGGGGTGGACTTGTAACACCCCAAAAATATTTAACAGCTAAGAAAGACCATACCCATTAAAATAAGGTGTTAACTTAATTAACATTAGGTTAATAAAGAAACTTGAGGGGCAGAATATGTAAAGTATTGAACTTGGTTTAATAAAATTAAATAAATAAAAAACACACACATTGATGTGTGCGTGAGGTGGGGTGCGACCAGGAGGGGAAAAACCCAACCAAACCCTAGTTCATGTTTCTCACTACCAATTCCATCAAATTCAACCTTAAATCAAAACGATTCTGATTGCATGTTGCTGAATTAAAGTCCATAACATCCTCTCTTCATAAGGTATGTTGGGAATTTGATGTATACTTGTGTATTGAGTTCTTGATGAAATCTATGATGCATAATTGAGTAGTAATCTGCTGAAATTATGTTAAAAATAGTGTAATCTACATGATTCCAAGTAAAGTTTTGATAAATATAAGTGGAACAATTGCTATGACTAGGTAATTGGTTGAATGCACAAGTATGAACAAATGGGTTTTTGATGTATAATCGAACTCATGAAATCTGGAAGGTTAATAATGATGTTGAACAAATGATAATCAGAAATTTGATATAAAAAGGTTATAGTAAACATGTCTACTTGATAAGTGGGAGTTTTGGTGATTAGAAAACTTCAATAACAAGAATGATATGGCTACTAGTAAATTATGCACATAAAGTGTTTGACGAAACGCTTGAATGAACTATTAAATCTTAGTAATTCACCAAATGATGATGACATGAAATTGTGAATGAAATATGGAACAAATGTGCATATTGTAAATTTGAGAAAAAGAAGTATTAACAATCGGGTTGCATGTTATAGGCAACTCGGGTGAAGGTTCGGGGAGTCAAGCCGGGGCAAACGCAAAGTTGAAGGAAAAGCAATAAGTATTAACAATCGGGTTGCACGCTATACGCTTTTGTTATCGATAATAGTTGATATATTAAAATATGAGAGTTGAGTGGTTTAGTTTGCTTAAATGATGGACTTCATAAGAGCAAACCAAATGGGTTAGTAAGGGTAGGTACAAACCGGGTAACGGGAGTACCCTATCTGTAGACTTTGAGCCCGGTTGACGGGTAGTGATTTATTAAACACGCAAACCGGTAATGGGAGCATGAGTGTTGAAAATAATGAATCCGGGAATGGGTAGAAGGGATGGATGTATCCCAAGTCATATTTTACAAGTGGTCAAAGTCTATGCACATAGTTCACTAACTGGTCGAATAATGAAAAGCGTGAACCGGGTAATGGGGGACGTGAGATAAGTAAGATAAGGAACCCGGGAATGGGTCACCATAGTACGAAATAATATCCCATCCGTATGGTCTCGGGTAGAATGAACACTAGGACAAAGTTGGTTAAAATGTTGAATAAACATATTGTAGGATCGTTTGCAAGACCAAAACGAGTCGTTTAGAAGAGTTCTAATCAATACGAGAGGCGGAAACAAACGTATCGACTTTGAATCAGCTTGATATACACTCTAATTGTCTTGTTTATTGATTTTACAACGTTTTACAATCTGGAGACACTTCGACAGCACCTCGGCACCGGAATCAGAAAGTTACAAATGGAATGACCAAGGCTACTATATATAGGCCATCCATTTCATACGAAACAGCCTCACACGAAATGGCATTTCGTGCGAAATGGATCAGTTCCATTTTGTACGAAATGGACCTGTTCCATTTCGGGCGAAATGGGTACAACCTTCATATTTCTCGTTTTTCTCGACTGACGTGCCCTGATCTATCTAACCTATTACAAGACTCGATACAAGACGAAGTCGACAGACATATGCACCAACACATATACTTGTATAATTATGTATCCAATGATGCATATTCGTTACAAATCATGCCATGAAAATGATTGATATTTTGTAGACAAGAAATTATAAGTCTCACTAGAAATTTTGGAATGTTCGGTATTGTATTTTGATGTTTTGAAAGTGTGGAATGAGAACAAACGGGTCAAAACAGCAAGGAAATTGCTACAGATGAGTCTCTGGCGGGCCGCGTAAGCTCGGCCTGGTTTTACGCGGGGCGCGAAAGAGCTACCGTAAGCTACGGTAGCTACTTGTTACGGTGGCTTTCTTCTGTCTTACGGCAGACTCTTATTGCCCAGTGGCTACCGTAGCTTACGGTGGCCACCGTAAGCTACGATAGTGCCCAGCCATTTTGTTGAAGTTTTGCACATTTTAGCTAATCGAATCTGTTTAAAGCGTAGTTTCGATTATGCTAATTCCTAGGGACCTTAATACTAATGTTTGTTAAAATTTTCAGCTTTAGGTAATGCAAGCACGTGGATGATGATCAACTCAAAGCTATCGAACCGAACACTATCAAGATCTTAACCCACAACTTTTGTTATTATGTGTAGTTAATCGGACTGGTGTAGTCATGGGAATACTTATGTTTCTAAACGGTGTTTTTGAATGTTGTTAAATTAGTAACTACTAGTAAAAATATTAATGTAATTTTTTTTGGCTTAATGTTTATAATGAATAGTCCTATCTTGATGATAAGAATTGAAAAAAAAAACATAAAGTGTTACAGAAAACATGTGTGATGAAAACTATCTCTCTTTGATTGTGTTATAGAATTTTACTTTCATTCCGCTGCAATTGTTTTCTGATCTATTCTCCTTCATTGATCATTTTCTTAAAACAACACAATCAGGACAAACTCAGATCCTAACAATTTGTATAAGAGCATAGGACAGTCAAATTCGATCTAACAAATCAATTTGACATAAAAGTTCAGCTCGAATTCATTGATAATAAGTAGTTCGTATCAGTTGAAAAACAGAGTACAAGTGTAATCACGTCTAAAGTTGATTATTCGAAAACTTTTGTAAAACAACCAAAATGACTTCACACTCACAGGACCCTCACAACACCGGAACACTTTTAAAGCCACCTATGCTTGTCAGATCTGAATACGATATCTAGCAACGTAGGATGGGCCATGTACTAGCACAACAAAACACTACCTGCTGGAAGTCTGTCATCTTTGGACCTCATGTTCCAATGGTGCCAAGCATAGAAGATCCCAAGGCCCAAGTACCTAAAAGCCTTGAAAATTACTCAGATCAGGATTTTCAAAAATATGAACTAGATACAAAGGCTTTTAGTATTGTGGCCTCATCTTTTTCAAATGGCATATATGCTTGACTGTTACACTGTAACAGTGCCAAAGAGCTTTGGGATGCACTGAAAGAGTAGTTTAGTGGGACAGAAGAGGTTATAGAAAACAACAGGGAGGTTTTAAACCAACAATACAAAACATTCTGTCATGTCAAAGGAGAGTCACTAACCCAACAGTTTGAACGCTTTAGTAGTCTCATTAGTGAACTTAAACTGGTTAATGTTGAATTGGCTAAATCCGCTTTAAATAGTAGGTTTCTTAGATCGTTACCAAACATGTGGGACACTATAGATTTTGTGACCAGAAATTCTGTGGGATTCAAAGAGTTAAGTCTGACCCAACTTCATGGTAGGCTTCTCACATATAAGAGAGAGCTGAACCAAAAAAAGAAGTTGCAGGAATTTGGGAAAGTTCCTGATGATTACATTTTTGGTAACACAGCACTTTTGGGTCAAGAAGAATCTGGTGGTAGTAAGGATAAGAGTTATGATCATTACATTGACATAACTGCAGGTGGAGCCTTCAACTCTGAACCTTACTCACCCAATTATGCTTTCACAGCAAATGGGGAAAACCAGATCTCAGACAACTTATCCTTTGAACTCAATGACCTCCAACATTTTGATCCCACTGATCTGGAAGAAATGGACATGTTGCACCAATTAGCTTTGTTGAGTGTAAGAACCAGTAAATTTTACAAGAGAACAGGTAGAAATTTTCCAGGACTGCATGGAAATTTGAAAGTGGGGTTGGATAAGTCCAAAATTAAGTGCTATAAGTGTAACAGGATAGGACACTTTGCTAGGGAATGCAGAAGTCAAAACAGTGGTCCAATCATTACTAACCCTAGTCCTAGACCTCAAAATACACAAAGCACTGTGCACTATTCCCAATATACCCCTGCTGCTCATATGCAAAACACTGCCCATTTTGCACATCTTGTAAACACTGTTCCAGTTTAATTTTTTCAAACCACTGTTCCACAAATCCAGTATGTCCAAGCCCCAATCGCTTAGGTCCAAGTGCAACAACCTGAACCACAACAAACTGCACAAACATCTGCTCCAGCATAAACCAGTCAACAGAGTTTCTTTACTCAGGGCTTTGTTGATTGGAACAGTTTGCCTGATGATTTATCTGATAAAATTTTGCTCTATTTGCTAAGAATGATGTCGCTTGTGATGAATTTTGTTTTGCAGCATTAGAGTCAATTCCAGAAGGGCAGGAATCTGAAGAAGTGGAACCCAGTGCTGAAACAGTGGATGAAGTTGCTGAAGCAGTGGTTACTACTGTTGTTGGTGAACAATTGTTAGATAAGAAAGAACCTGAACCATTGTTGGAACCTCTTGCTGATCCATGGAGTGCTGATGAAGTTGAAAAGGATACCAGTGCTTGTGAAACTGAATGTGACTGTGCCATGATGGCTGCAGCTAAGGTATCACCTCAGGTCTTGAAAAACCTATGTTCAGACAAATGCATCATTGCATTTGCTAATATAAAAGGGGTGAATAAAAACCTTAGGGAAAAGATTTTAAAAGATGAATTACAATTTGAGAAAATGGTCAAAGAATTGAAAAACAAATTGTATGAAAAAGAGAATGAAATCTGCAGTCTGAAACATGAATACAGCAAAACCAAAGACCAACTCCAAACTATGGCAGAGAAATACCAAGTTTGTAAATGTTAGTGCATACGTCTGTTGACTTCGTCTTGTATCGAGTCTTGTATTGTATTGTATTAGACAGATCAGGGCACGCAAAACGAGAAAAGTGTGTTTGTGGGTAATTTCGCACGAAATTAGATTTCGTATGAAACTAATTTCGTTTGAGCTGGTCCATGCGAAATTAGCTAGCCTATAAATAGGTGTCTTGTGATTTCGTTTGAAGTAGTGCTAACTTTCTGGTTTGAGAGCCGAAGTGCTGCCGAAGTGTCTACTCGCTGTAAAACTTTGTCAAATCAATCTAAAGACGGTTTAAAGTGAATATCTAGCTGAATTGAACTTGATACGTTTGTTTCCGCCTCTCGTATTGAGCAAACACTCTTCTGATCGACTCATTCGGGTCAAAAAACGATCCTACAAGTGGTATCAGAGCTCAGGAGGAAGAGTTCTTACCAATTCAGTTGCAAAATATGATTTCTACACCTTCTTTCTAAAAATTAACAAGTTTTCACGGTTAAAATGGCTTGATTTTCTCACATAATGTGCGAAACTGTGTTTTAACAAATCCTAGAAAGTTTCAGTTCTTAAAACGGCTTAAAACCTAATCAATTTTGGCAAAAACAGCTCGAGATGATGACATCAGCAGTATTTCAAACGAAATAAGCCTTATTTCGCACCAGATTGGAATTTCGTTTGAGAGTTCCACACGAAATTAGTTATTTCGCACCAGATTGGTATTTCATTTGAGAGTTCCACATGAAATCAGTTATTTCGCTTCAAATTGTTATTTCGTTTGAGTATTTCACACGAAATCACCTATTTCGTTTGAAAGGGTGTTATTTCGTTTGAAAACAGTGATTTCGTACAGGATTGGTTATTTTGCTTGAAAGGGTATTTCGCACCAAAGGGTTATTTCGCTTGAAAGTTAATTTCGTTTGAGAGTGCTATTTCGCACCAAAGGAATTTCGCTTGAAAGTGTATTTCGCTTGAGTTGTCATTTCGTTTGAAAGATTAAGTTCGTAATATTTTGTTACCAAATAATGGAAGAGGAATTTTACAACGCCTTTGCAACTCCAATTAGCATTACACAAAACACAATGTTGGAAAATGAAACGGGTACCATGCAAAAACCTCCTAAGCTCATGAATATCGAGGAGTATAAAGGATGGGAGGAACGATTTGAGAATTGGGTACAAGCAAATTACTTGGATGCTTGGGAATGTGTTGAAACGAAATATGTTAGACCGATGACTGATGATGAGGAGATTATTGCAATTAAAGATCTTAGTGCAGAAGATAAAAAGAAATACAAAGATGAAAAGATGATGACAAGTTTATTGCATCAAGCTGTGAAAGAAGATATTCTAGTTTTATTGCAACACAATGGAACAGCATACTCTATATGGAAAGCATTAAAATCAAAGTTTGTTGGAAGTAAAGAAATGATAAAAAACAAAAAGTCACTTTTGAAAAAAGAGTTTGATCTATTTCGTGGTTTGAGAACTGAGAGAACCAAGTAGATCATTGAAAGATATTGCAATCTGTTAGTCAACATGAAGAGGGTGAGCATTACAAAAGATAATGAAGAATTGATTGAAAAGCTGGCTGATGCGTTGCCACATGAAACTTGGGGCACGTATCTCATGATGTTGAGGAACAAGAAAGATTTTGGGAATCTAACACTGAGTAAGTTTATTGAAAAAATTGAAGCTCAGGAAATGGAACAAAGAAAGATTTCAAGAATGAAAGATTTTGATGGAGAACAAGATATCGGTCTTTATTACAAAGGAGGTATTAGTGATAAGACCAACATGTCACCAAAGGTTGAGACTGCCTTCAATGTTAAAAGTTCATCCGGAGGATCATCTAAAGGATCAAACAGCAAAACAAGTTTTTCTTCATATCCATCATTTGATCCAAACATTTCTGCAACCAAGAATGGCAAGATGTTATAATGCAATATTGTATTAAACCTTGAAAATGATCAGATTTTCTCGGAAGAGGTTGCAAAAAGTCACATGTCTTTGTTAGGGACTGTGTTGGAGTCATATGGGAGTTTAGTTGCAGGAAGGATCGGGAATCCAATGTTGACAAAAGAGGATTACAATCAGATTGATGCTGAGGAGATGGAATTGATGGATATAAAGTGGTGTTTGGCGAGTGTTTTGAGAAGAGCCGAAAAGTTTAAATAAATTACGGGAAGAGATGATTTCCGTGATGCAAATGTTTCTACTTTAGGTTTTGATAATTCTAAAGTTACTTGTTTTCGTTGCAGGGAAAAAGGACATTTTAAAAGAGAGTGCACAAATCACGAAGCAAGTGGAGCTCAAAATCCATTCAACAACAATGATTACTATCGGAAAGCAATTTATCATCAAGTTGCTCAACAACCACATCAACAACAACCACAAACTGCTCAACTGCTCATGCCAGGAAGGAGATTGAAGAATCATCAAAGAGAGCTTGTATGGTGAATCAAGATGATAAAAAGTCAACAAAAGGATTCAGTTGGGATAAATATATTTCAGCTAACAGCAAAGCATGTCTGATAAATCAAGATGATGAAAGACTACCAGAAGGTTTTAGCTGGAAAAATTTTAGTTGGGATGACTATGATCCTAACAAAACTTCAAATCATAAAGCTTTTGTTGCTCGAGTTGCTGAAGACAGTGATAATGATGATGATTATTATGCAAGGAGGATGGAAGAGCACTTAAGAATGATGGAAGAGAGTGACAGTGATGATGGAAAAATTAAAAAGAAAAAGAAGAAAGTTAAGAAACAAGTCAGCAGTGATGATGAAGACATTCGTGTGGTTAGGAAAAAGGTAAAAGAAGTTCCAGCTTTCAAAATTGAAGCAGAAGCTGATGCACAAAAGATTCCTATGAAATGTGAAAATTGTGAAGCAGTGAAGAAGCAAAACAGTACATTGATTCACAACATGAACAGATTGAAAGAATCTTATGATGTTTTGAACAAAGCTATGAATCAGTACAATTAATTAAGCAGTGAACAAGCAATAGCTATGAAAACACTTCAAGGAGTTTTCATGACAAAGCAGAAAGTAGTCAACAATTATATTGAGAAGTGTGTTGTGCTTGAACAGAAACTGGAAACCCAGAGGATTGAAACAGAAAGAGTTAATAGATTGTTAAAAAGTTACTCATGTACTTCTTATGTTATTGACAGGATTTATCCAACAGTGGAAGGCATGAAGGCATTTGATGAAGAAATATCTGAAGAAAAGAAGAAGGATACTGAAGTAAATGATTCTGGTAAGAAAAAAGGTTTTAGTTATACAAAGTGTCCGCCCCCGCTTGAAAATGGATATTCTCCACGAAATCCAAATTCAGAAAGAGTAAAAAAGGCAATCAATTTACAGTGGAAGTCTGAGTCTTCAGAAAATTTGCCAGACAACATCGATGTCACTTTCACATCGTCTGACACTGATCATGAGTCCGAATTAATAAAAAAAAGTGGTCGATCAGGTGTTGGATAACGATGAAACCGAGGAGTCAAAGTCGGAGTCAAATCCAGAGTCAAAGTCTGAAACGTCAAGTCCAACAGTAAAAAAGGGCAAACGGGTTTACAATAAAGAGTTTTTGTTATCAAAATCTAATTTGAATGATGAAACAGTCAAAGTAGCATATACTTTGAATGATTCTGACAAGTTATATTCTGATGAAGAATTTCCAATAAGAGGTGTTAAACCAGAAATGATTAAAAAGGTTTTCAAATTAACAAAAATTAATATTTCTGAAATAAAAGATCTAAATCTTTCAGAAAAACCTAAAAAATACACCTCAAGAGATCAACAAAGGTTAAATAAGAAAAAGGGTTACAGTTCTGGTTCAGGTTATCGAAAGAAACCAAACCATAACGGTAATTTCAAAAGGAAGGGTTTGGGTTTTATTCCACCGAAAAATTATAAAAATGAAAAAACTTATAAATCAAAAATTATATTTGTTTCAGGAACATCATCTGAAGAAGAAAAGGAGAAATTGTTCAGAAAGCAAACAAACAAAGAATTCCTTGCTAAGAAGCAAGAAGAAATGAAGAAGGATGTTGCTCAGAAAAAGGAAATGAGAACCTGTTTTCAATGCAAAACAATTGGTCATATTGCTAAGAATTGTCCAAAGGCAATTCAAACAAAACAGGGAGTTTCTCTTAAACTGAAAGAAAAGATGGTTGAGAATGAACCACCAACTAAACAATTCAAAGTTTTCAAAAATTCGAAGTTTGAGGTTGGTGAATGTTCAAAAAGGTTTTACAAGAGAAAAGCAAATCTTGACAACCACAAGTGGGTTGTTAAGAAATCTGATGATAGTTCTAGCAATGATTCTGATTCATTAAAATCAGAGGAGCTATTTTCAAGTGATGAATCTGATTTCATAAAGTCAGAGGAGCCACGTGTTGAGTTAAAATTGGAAACATCAGTTCCGCCAATGGATGATGTAAATTTTCCACCATTGCGAGCTGAAAATTTTAAGCAGAAAGTTGGTAAAATTGAGATTTTAAATCAATTTTTCTCAGAAAAGAAAGAATTTGATATTGAAAAAGCCTTTAATCCCACAGTTCAAAGTATTTTTGGAAAAATGGTTGACGGGAAGGTCAAAGGGGTAAAGGAATTTTATGAAAAGAAAACAAAGAAACCAGGTAAAGATGGGTCATCCCAGGTTTGTGACTGGGATGGAACTTATTATGATTGAAAACCAGGACTTGCCGGAACTCCCAGGTTGGTAATTGGGGAGAAGGAATCGGCATTTTTCTTGAGAAATTCACAGGTTGGTAACTGTGATATTTCGACTTCAAGTGGTAAATCAGGGACATTAAGTTGTACTTGCTGCTACTGAGAAGTAGTTTTCCTTTCGTTGATCAGGCTTTAAGTACATAAGTGCTTGTCTTTAACATGGCTTTGTCTTCAACAGTGGATAGGCCTCATCAGTCTTTAAGAACATCAGTCTTTATAAGGAGCAGTGGTTAATTATAACAGTCGTTAGCAGGATCAGTTGTTATAACCACAACATAACCCTTTGAGAGGAAGCAAGTGTCGGTCTATTCATTTGAGAGGACTCATTGACACTATTGAACCTCTGTTGTCTTACCAAACAGATGTTCAGACACAATTTGTCACACCCCGACCACGTGAGACAACGAAATGTGGCGGAAACGTCGGGGAGTGTTGTAACAGAATTAATGTTTCACAACCATGGAAATTTAAAGTTTCGTTTTATTCATCAAACAAGCGAGTTACATTGTCTTTAAACAAGAAATAAAGAGTACATAACAAAATTTAACTAGTTCTTGTCTCGTTTTAAGTCACTAAGGCACAGGTCCGCCTAAGTATGTCTTGATAAGTCCTATGCATCATCTCCTGAAAACACATGTGAAAATAGGTACGTCAGCATAAAAATGCCTGTGAGATACATAGGTTTTGAGAAAATAGGATTCATGACTTATGTTTGAGAAAATGTTTAGTCATGAACCTTGTAATTTGCTTTGTCTTGTAAATCATTTGAAAAACGATAAGATCAGATGATATGTATAAATAAGAGAATAATGTATGGTTAAATGAATAACCATGTAAGATGAGTTTGTATAAGATAAGTTGTTTGTAAATCAATGTCTTGTGAAAAGTATGTTATTTATATAAAATGTTATATGTCTCAAGCTGAAATGATTCAAATAACGCTACGACATGTAATACCATACAAACACTTATATATAGGAAGTACCAGCGGCGTATCCACCGTGCTTGTATCATATTACATATGCCTCGTTACTTAAATCACTTACTCAAACCAAACCATCAAGATGAAATGTTTAACAATTGTAGAAATGTTTATGTATAGTCAAATGTCTATTGTCAAATGTAAATCATGTCAACAGATACAACTGGTTCACACGGTTCAATAGTTACAAACGGTTTATATAATCAAAGGGTTACGACGGTTCACATAGTCAAATGGTTACAACGGTTCAAAATGTAGTATAATGTGTTCATATGCTGGATGAGCATATGAAACAGAAATGCAATGTAAAACAATGTACTAAGTATGCACGTAATGGACATACATAGCATAAGTGTAATGTAAAACAATGTACTAAGTATGCACGTAATGGACATACATAGCATAAGTGTAATGTAAAACAATGTACTAAGTATGCACACAATGGGCGTACATAGCATGAAATGTATTGTAAAGTGATGTACTAAGTATGCACACAATGGGCATACATAGCATAAAATGTATTGAAATCATGTACTATAAATGTACTAATAAACATAGCAAGTATATGATGTGAAAACAGGAAAGCACGAAAGTAACAAGTAGGCACATGTGTTCCACCCCAAAATGTTTGGAAAACAGTAAAAGAGGGGTCTATGTACTCACTTGAGATTGCTCAGAAGTCCTAAGATAACCACCAAGCAATGCTAGAGATCACGGAATCAAACGGCACCTAATATAGGTAACTATGTTAATAAACCGGACCTATATCGGAGGATCGGATAGAATGAGGGTTCGTAAACCAAACGAGTATGGAGACTCGTGTAATATGGTTTAACAAAGCCTACATACTAAATGAAACTTAACATAAGTGCTTACGACCCATTACGACCCGTTTAGGAAGCTTATGCTACTTTAACGCGTCGTTCGCGTAAAACGCGTTTGGACCGCCTAACTAGTCATATGACAAGTACCATATGCCTTAACATGTCAAATATTGTTGTCAAATCAGTTTAGATGTCAAAAGTTATGTTACATATGTTTAAAATGAATTTTGGCATCAAAGGGGTATTTTGGTAATTTACCTAAGGCATATAAACTACCTATCATACAACTACTTAAACGAAGCGACCATAAGGTATAACCTCGGAAGGTTATTCCCTATATGCTATGGTCACCTAATGTGTTTGGTCGGATCCTAATGATCGACCAAATGGGTCGGGTTCGAAGGTATAAGCGATTTATTAGATCGCTTACCCTTACGACCCTAGACAACGTGGTAATCAGTAGGCATAGTCACAAGGGACTATAACCATCGTGATTACAATCACGGTGCGAAGTTCAAACGAACTTCGCATTGACCATAAACTGGTCAATGCAGAAAGTCAAACAAAGTTTGACTTTCGGACTCGAAAGCAATAAAAGAACGAAGGAACACTTACGAAGGGTCCCCGAATGCTAATCTAGATCAAAATAGCTCAGGTATGAAACAAAGGTTTCAACTTAGAGCACATTAGATCAGATTCTTGTGAGGAATGAGTGAACATAAGGTGGGTATTTATAGTTTTCGGTTCACCGTTAGGATCGTTTCTTGGAGAAGAGGGAATGATCTTGCCCGTACACTTGTCGGAATGTTGTGGTAACTGATTTTGCCCACCATAAGAGATTAACATGTGGCACTTGGCCTTTGGAGAGTGTTTAAAGGCTGAAACAGGCTGTTAAAAACGATTTGCTGCATCTTGCCCCTGCTTGCGCACCGCAACACTCCCATTGTTGAGGTGCGCAAGGACCATGTTTGGCAGATTTACAGTTTTGGTCCCTGCTGTGTAATAAGCTCATTTCCGACACGTTTAAGGCCCGTTAACCCCATTTCAAAGCTCTAAAATGAAGTTAAAGTATAGGGAACTTAAAATGTGCTCAAAAATATCTTGGATTTCGGTTCGTTTAGCCGTATGGTTGCGATGTTCGGTTAATTACGACGGAATGCGCATAAGCGCGAAAAACGATCCAAATGGTGTGACGAATGGATTTTTCTTATGCCAAACACTAAAATAAAATATTTTAGTGCTTACATAAATTTTTGGATGTCCGGATGTATTCAGAACGTAAGTTATGCGCGAAAGTGCAAACTTGTGCACTTTTTGACGCTTTTAGTCCCTGAATGACCCAAAAGTTTATTTTAGCACACCGAACCCCATCAAAGCCTATTTCTAAGCTATGTAAAGGATATTTAGGGTATGTTTAACTTATGGTCATGTTCCGGAATGTCTGTTACAGTTCAAATTGGCATACTTTCGCAGTTTGTCAAATTTAGTCCCTGTAAGTGAATTAACTTGATTTCGCCATACCAAAGCCTTCGAAACTTATTTCTAAGTTATGTAAAGGTTATTTAAGGTATGTTAAGCCTATTTCACTACTCCGGAGTGTTCGTTGCATTAAACTGGTTATATTTACGCATCAGTGCGCGTATAACCTTCCAGAAAGCGATTTAGAGCTTGAAATCGAACAAGAATTGATACGTGCAAAAGATACACATATTTATACAGATCCCAAGTATGAAATACAATATTTCATTGGCTTGGTATTTGTTTGATGGTCGCAGTGACCCAGGTGTCACAGTCTCCCCTTCTTTAGGAAATTTCATCCCGAAATTTATTCGTAGGAGTCTATCTGTGACTTTGTGTCAAATAACCACCAAAGATATGCAAGGCAATATCCTGTCATTTCCTTAACGGAGACTCTTCAGAAATGGAAATGAAGGAATAATCAGGGATATTCATTTCCCTTCGATGGATAATTTTCAGAAACGAAAAATGCACAGAATGAGTCATTTTCCTTAATGGGTATCCTTTAGAAACGAAAATGCACGGAATGAGTCATTTTCCTTAATGGGTATTCTTCAGAAACAAAAATGAACGGAATGAGTCCTTTTCCATAATTTCTTCAGTAACGAAAATGAACGGAATGAGTCATTTTCCACAATTTCTTCAGTAACGAAAATGTACGGAATGAGTCATTTTCCACAATTTCTTTAGATACGAAAATGAACGGAATGAGTCATTTTCCACAATTTCTTCAGAAACGAAAATGAACGGAATGAGTCATTTTCCACAATTTCTTCAGATACGAAAATGAACGGAATGAGTCATTTTCCACAATTTCTTCAGAAACGAAAATGAACGGAATGAGTCATTTTCCACAATTTCTTCAGAAACGAAAATGAACGGAATGAGTCATCTCTAGACACATGACAAAACTTGCTGTGGTTTCTGTGCACTAAATTCCATAATTATGTATGCATCCATAATTACGTAATTTCTTGCACAGTCCGCACAGTTTGTTTTGTAATGTTTTGGGGAAGAATATCAAACTTGTGATGAGGGTGACTAGACTACCATAGGGTCCTTTTAATTAGATCGACAGATGATCTTTTTAACTAGGCCACCAAGGAGTCCTTTCAGCTATATCATCACATGATATTCCTAACTAGATTTTTGGATAAATCTGTTTAACTAGACCACTCAAGGGGTCCAATTATGGAATAGTACAATATAATCCAAGGGTCTTTACTATTACGTAAAAGCCCATTCAGGATTTAATATAGTACCTTTGGATATCCTACTATGAATCCCTTATACGAAGATATGGAAGATTCTACGAGGATTTGGATAACAAAAACTTGGATTACACCAAAAACATAAAAGGGAACACATAAGCACATAATCACATAGTTGTTAAACTTGGTTATTAATTTTTTATTAACTTGTTAGTGATTGAATATGGACATTCAAAGTACACCAGGAAACCAGTCGTTGGACTTCAATGTCCTCTGGGATCTATCTGAAAAGATAGGATGATCTCCCAAAATTCGATTTTGTTTTCAAAGAAACGTAACATTCGAATTAAGGAACACAAAAATTTTAAGATTCACGGAAATATCCTTAAGTACCCTTATTAAGGATTTATAGTGGTACTTTGGGTATTCGTCTTGTGTTGTAACTTGCGCCTTCTACTTCGTTTCCTTAGAACAAACGGGTACTTAGGAATTTCGTGGAAACGCAAGAGATCCTAAGATGGAAAAATTTTGGGGGGTAGTTTGCTTTTCAAGGAATACGATTCCTTGATTGTCGGTATTGTAAGGGATATGTTTTATACATACAACCACATAAATACATTGCCATGTAAATAAAAGATTTATTTATAAACAATGATAACAATTGTTTCTTGGACCTTGACAACAAAAGAAAATAATACATAAGACGTGATTATTTCTAAAGGGTGTTGTCTTCTAGTCGGTCAGATGCTCATCCCTGTGCTGGATTTGCATTAGCAAGCTTTGGGCAATTTCTTCGAAAATGACCCATCTCGCCACAATGTAGCAAGAACCTGGTGGAAAGCGAGCTTGAGCAGGATTGTTGTCAGCTTGATTTGGTGCAACTGCTGCTACGCAAACTTTTGCTGTATGACCTTTACGTCCACAAATTTGGCATTTGCGGCACTTTACATTGGCATGATGATGGAGGCTACATTGGTTGCACAAGGGTGCAGTTCCATTGTATGGCTTCCTAGTAGGGGGTTGAGCTGGTTGGTTGGGGACGGCTTGATCATTGTGAGTAACCATGGCCAAGTTCTGAGAAGCCTTTCGCTTCTTCGACTTCTTAGGGGATCCAGTATGTTCATCCATGGTCTTTGATTCCTCGATTGGGTTCGATTCCTCGACCGGTTTCTTGTCACCTTTTCGAAAAAGTTTACCTTTCCTGATCTTTGATTTAGTCAAGGTTGCAGATAGCTCAATGGCCTGTCTAACTGTAGTAGGGTTGCTACCAGTCACAATGTCTTGTATTGAGTCAGGGAGGCCATCAATGTACTTTTTGATTGCCTTATCCAAAGGCGTGACCATGTTTGGGCATAGCAGACTTAACTCCTCATAACGGTTTGTGTAGGCTCGATGCTCACCGCTATCTTGCGTAAGATCGTCAAATTCCCTTTCCAAGGCCCTGATCTCGTGACGAGGACATAATTCCTTCATCATAAGGGCCCTAAGTTCAGCCCATGTCTGTGCTAGAGCAACTTCTGCACCACGATCTCTCATAACCCCGTTCCACCACGTAAGGGCCCTCTTCTGGAACACACTCGAAGAAAACTCGACCTTGCGATTGTCAGGACACTGTACGTGGCGGAAAGTATTCTCAATGCTCTCGAACCATTGAAGAAGCCCAGTCGCTCCCTCAGAACCACTAAACTTGAGTGGTTTAGCCGAGTTAAAACTCTTGAAATTGCATGGACCATTGTTGTTGTTGTTGGCTTGGTTCCATTGAGCAAAGAGGTTTGGGAATTGAGCAGCCATTTGCTGCGCAATGATTTCTGCCAGTTCGGCAGTCGCTATCTGGTTTTCGTGTCGAGGAGGCATTCTAAAAGAGAAACAAGAAAGAAAACAAATGAAATGGCATTGGGTAAGAAAAGGATGTTACAATTACCGACCATAATCATGGTTGATGGTCATTTGTTTGAACCACGATGCAAACAAACAACACAAAGGCTGAATCAAAGCAAATAGATCCTCATAGTGTATCGCGAAGACATGCTCGCCTATAAGTGGACACTCACCCCAAGAGTTCCCAGGTAAGAGTGACTGGTCCGATTATGTGGATTTGTACGAACACTCTAGCCTTAGACAGAAAACCCAGGGTACAGGCATTCACTCTTCCAGTTTGCACGTGTTCACACTATTTAGGACCCAAAACTTTGACGAGAGTTTTTAAAAATTCAAAGGGTTTCAAAACCTAGTAATCAGTCATCCTAGAACAGATGATTAGTTTTCAAAGCGGTTTTGAAATTTATATTCTTGTTGTGGTCGTCGCCTAAGGATAGGTGATGGTATTGTTTTATGACTAAACGCAAGTAAACTCGCATTACGGTCCTAGAAAGGTTATAGACTAGGTCAAAGTATTACTAATAACCTAATTCCCTATAACCATTGGCTCTGATACCATCTTTTCTGTCACACCCCGACCACGTGAGACAACGAAACGTGGCGGAAACGTCGGGGAGTGTTGTAACAGAATTAATGTTTCACAACCATGGAAATTTAAAGTTTCGTTTTATTCATCAAACAAGCGAGTTACATTGTCTTTAAACAAGAAATAAAGAGTGTATAACAAAATTTAACTAGTTCTTGTCTCGTTTTAAGTCACTAAGGCACAGGTCCGCCTAAGTATGTCTTGATAAGTCCTATGCATCATCTCCTGAAAACACATGTGAAAATAGGTACGTCAGCATAAAAATGCCTGTGAGATACATAGGTTTTGAGAAAATAGGATTCATGACTTATGTTTGAGAAAATGTTTAGTCATGAACCTTGTAATTTGCTTTGTCTTGTAAATCATTTGAAAAATGATAAGATCAGATGATATGTATAAATAAGAGAATAATGTATGGTTAAATGAATAACCATGTAAGATGAGTTTGTGTAAGATAAGTTGTTTGTAAATCAATGTCTTGTGAAAAGTATGTTATTTATATAAAATGTTATATGTCTCAAGCTGAAATGATTCAAATAATGCTACGACATGTAATACCATACAAACACTTATATATAGGAAGTACCAGCGGCGTATCCACTGTGCTTGTATCATATTACATATGCCTCGTTACTTAAATCACTTACTCAAACCAAACCATCAAGATGAAATGTTTAACAATTGTAGAAATGTTTATGTATAGTCAAATGTCTATTGTCAAATGTAAATCATGTCAACAGATATAACTGGTTCACACGGTTCAATAGTTACAAACGGTTTATATAATCAAAGGATTACGACGGTTCACATAGTCAAATGGTTACAACGGTTCAAAATGTAGTATAATGTGTTCATATGCTGGATGAGCATATGCAACAGAAATGCAATGTAAAACAATGTACTAAGTATGCACGTAATGGACATACATAGCATAAGTGTAATGTAAAACAATGTACTAAGTATGCACGTAATTGACATACATAGCATAAGTGTAATGTAAAACAATGTACTAAGTATGCACACAATGGGCGTCCATAGCATGAAATGTATTGTAAAGTGATGTACTAAGTATGCACACAATGGGCATACATAGCATAAAATGTATTGAAACCATGTACTATAAATGTACTAATAAACATTGCAAGTATATGATGTGAAAACAGGAAAGCACGAAAGTAACAAGTAGGCACATGTGTTCCACCCCAAAATGTTTGGAAAACAGTAAAAGAGGGGTCTATGTACTCACTTGAGATTGCTCAAAAGTCCTAAGATAACCACCAAGCAATGCTAGAGATCACGGAATCAAACGGCACCTAATATAGGTAACTATGTTAATAAACCGGACCTATATCGGAGGATCGGATAGAATGAGGGTTCGTAAACCAAACGAGTATGGAGACTCGTGTAATATGGTTTAACAAAGCCTACATACTAAATGAAACCTAACATAAGTGCTTATGACCCATTACGACCCGTTTAGGAAGCTTATGCTACTTTAACGCGTCGTTCGCGTAAAACGCGTTTGGACCCCTAACTAGTCCTATGACAAGTACCATATGCCTTAACATGTCAAATATTGTTGTCAAATCAGTTTAGATGTCAAAAGTTATGTTACATATGTTTAAAATGAATTTTGGCATCAAAGGGGTATTTTGGTAATTTACCTAAGGCATATAAACTACCTATCATACAACTACTTAAACAAAGCGACCATAAGGTATAACCTCGGAAGGTTATTCCCTATATGCTATGGTCACCTAAGGTGTTTGGTCGGATCCTAATGATCGACCAAATGGGTCGGGTTCGAAGGTATAAGCGATTTATTAGATCGCTTACCCTTACGACCCTAGACAACGTGGTAATCAGTAGGCATAGTCACAAGGGACTATAACCATCGTGATTACAATCACGTTGCGAAGTTTAAACGAACTTCGCATTGACCATAAACTGGTCAATGCAGAAAGTCAAACAAAGTTTGACTTTCGGACTCAAAAGCAATAAAAGAACGAAGGAACACTTACGAAGGGTCCCCGAATGCTAATCTAGATCAAAATAGCTCAGGTATGAAACAAAGGTTTCAACTTAGAGCACATTAGATCAGATTCTTGTGAGGAATGAGTGAACATAAGGTGGGTATTTATAGTTTTCGGTTCACCGTTAGGATCGTTTCTTGGAGAAGATGGAATGATCTTGCCCGTACACTTGTCGGAATGTTGTGGTAACTGATTTTGCCCACCATAAGAGATTAACATGTGGCACTTGGCCTTTGGAGAGTGTTTAAAGGCTGAAACAGGCTGTTAAAAACGATTTGCTGCATCTGGCCCCTGCTTACGCA
This sequence comes from Helianthus tuberosus, assembly GCA_030545235.1. Lineage (NCBI taxonomy): Eukaryota > Viridiplantae > Streptophyta > Magnoliopsida > Asterales > Asteraceae > Helianthus > Helianthus tuberosus. Next base: position 179,787,649 of record CM060365.1, on the reverse strand, counting down.
CCGCAACACTCCCATTGTTGAGGTGCGCAAGGACCATGTTTGGCAGATTTACAGTTTTGGTCCCTGCTGTGTAATAAGCTCATTTCCGACACGTTTAAGGCCCGTTAACCCCATTTCAAAGCTCTAAAATGAAGTTAAAGTATAGGGAACTTAAAATGTGCTCAAAAATATCTCGGATGTCGGTTCGTTTAGCCGTACGGTTGTGATGTTCGGTTAATTACAACGGAATGCGCATAAGCTCGAAAAACGATCCAAATGGCGTGACGAATGGATTTTTCTTATGCCAAACACTAAAATAAAATATTTTAGTGCTTACATAAATTTTTGGATGTCCGGATGTATTCAGAACGTAAGTTATGCGCGAAAGTGCAAACTTGTGCACTTTTTGACGCTTTTAGTCCCTGAATGACCCAAAAGTTTATTTTAGCACACCGAACCCCATCAAAGCCTATTTCTAAGCTATGTAAAGGATATTTAGGGTATGTTTAACTTATGGTCATGTTCCGGAATGTCTGTTACAGTTCAAATTGGCATACTTTCGCAGTTTGTCAAATTTAGTCCCTGTAAGTGAATTAACTTGATTTCGCCATACCAAAGCCTTCGAAACTTATTTCTAAGTTATGTAAAGGTTATTTAAGGTATGTTAAGCCTATTTCACTACTCCGGAGTGTTCGTTGCATTAAACTGGTTATATTTACGCATCAGTGTGCGTATAACCTTCCAGAAAGCGATTTAGAGCTTGAAATCGAACAAGAATTGATACGTGCAAAAGATACACATATTTATACAGATCCCAAGTATGAAATACAATATTTCATTGGCTTGGTATTTGTTTGATGGTCGCAGTGACCCAGGTGTCACACAATTCAACATCAACATAATCTAAATCTTACTCAAACACTAAATAATAAATAAAAATAAAATACAACATAGATTCATAAAATTAAATTTATTCATTTATTCATGTCCTTAAAACTAAAAGTCCAATAATTACATGACATACTGAACAATATTAAAGTTCAAATCTAAGAATAACAGCAAGAATTAAGAAACTTTAGTTTCAACTCCATCGATTGCTGAACCTCTCGATGTATGTCCTTCAGCATCGCCATGAACTGCACGTCTCTATCACCGCACTCTATATTACTGACAACACAAATAAGAAACAAACCTAAAATGCAAAGGTATCTTCTCAACTGTTGTAGCACATCTGAGTTTTCAAGATATTGCACGAATCTATCCATACTTTCTATAAAAGAAGAAATCCCAATGACAAACCTGACGCAAGAAAACCTGACTTTTGATTTAACGAAAATCAAACAACGCAACTTTTCACGATATTGCAACAATGATACTGCAACATCGATATTAAAAGGTTGATGTGTGATGGGAAGCTTCATTGAAACGACGATGTTGGAACAATGATACTGGAACGATAACATGTAAACATAATCAACAAACATTCGAACAAAGAGGTGTAATCGGAGATTAGCGGCTGAATCACGAGAAAGATGCATTTGAGAGAGAGAGATACGCACACATATATCTGCGAGCGAGATTTGAATGTGATAGCAGATAATTATATCTTATTTATAGGATTAGAATATACGATTTGAATTTTGAATTTTGAATGTGGGAACTGATAATTATATCTTATTTATTGGGAACTGATGTTTATTGGTAATCGACAGTAGTATATATCCTTATATACTGCTTTATTAAAATATTAAATATTTGAATTGTTATGCAAAGTAGGAAAAAAAAGAGAGAGAAGGTCAATTTGAAATTACCATTTTGCATAAAATTACTGATATTATCAGTAATTACTAATCTGATTTGAAAGCAATTGTCATGATGACTTTTCTAATTTTTAAGAGATAATAACCGTCAGTTTGAAATTCAAATTTTGCATATTTTAAATGTCCAAAGCTCAAGAAATTAGCATTAATTACTGATTTGATTTGCAACAAATAGTTATCAAGATTTTTTTTAGTTTTTAATTTAACTTTAAATTTTATGATGAAAACAATGTTGGAGGAAATCTTACCTCATTGGAATGTAACGATTAGGTAAAATGGTAATTTCATTGTAATTTTAGTTTTTATTTGATAATTTCAATCTATCACTAATTAACACCATCAATAATAAAAAAAGTGAGCAGTGGCTGTTTTTTAGGAAAACCGCTGATGGTCAATATCAATAGATGTGTAACACCCCGAAATCAGGATTTGGTAATTAAACCATGTTAATAATAATGAACAGGTAAAATACCGTTAGTGGTAAAAATTAACCCGGTAAATATTAGGATTTAAATAAATAAACTTGATGTTAATTTAAAGGGAGATAAATACTTTGAGAAAACAGAGTATATAGAATGCCCGAGTTAACGGAACTTAAAATATAACGGGTTATAACTTCCCGAACCTATTAAGTTAACTAGGGATAATTAACCTAGTTACTAATATGTGCCTAAGTGATAAATGGTAAGTTGTAGCTTCAATTGATCAAGATAAAACATGAGTGACTAATATTTGCCAAGTGGGGAAACTTGTTTTAATTAAAAACAAGTAATAACACACAACACACGCACTAAGAGTGTGTGTGTGTGTACGTGATCGACCAGGAGACCAAAAGAAAAGGGGATGAACCCTAGTTCAACAAATCCCCAAATTGAAGAGTAATTCTTGACCCAAATTGAAGCACGAATATAAATAAACGATCACCAAGTCAAGGGGATCGTACGGTATGTCGAATTTCTAACATTCATGAAGTTGTGAAAATTAGTTAATTTTGCATGATGCGATCTATGTATGAATCATAGAAGTTATGGCTGAATTTGAGATGTATGATTGCTTAGGAACAAACCCTAAGCGAAGATTTAGGACAAATTGCTATGATTTGGATGTTTGGTTGAATTACCACACCTAGCTAAGTGGGTTTTATTGTTATGAAATTGATGATAAGACTATGTTTAGAATCATCATGCATGATAATGAATGTAAGGTATTTGATTAAACCATGAAATTGGGTACATGATCATACTTTCATGAAAGGGGTTTAGTATATTATGATGAAATTAGTGATTTGGGTTCATATAAATAGGTGTTTGGAATCATGATGTCTACTAATTAATATGTAGAACTTGATTATATTGATGTTCGGATGAATGTCTAATGCTATGATGAAATGGGTTTTTCATGTAGATGGAAACCTTTAGTTCTTGCATAATAAATGAATAATTAGCTTTGATAATAGAGAGCTAAGTTAAATTGGTGTTAATAATAGCGTAAACTTAGACTTGGAAAGTAGTTAAAACGGAGGCATAAGAGTAATGCATATCGGATACTTGACAAAGTGCTTAAATGAATTGTTGAGTTTCATAAAATTATCACTTATGCTAATAGGCAGTTTGACCTTTTTTAAAGGTCAAACTGACCAAAATGAAATCAAATGGTAAATTTTGATGTAAAATCCGTAAGATGGAATAGTCATAATTAATGATGGCTAATCTAACCGTCTTACGAATTATGATGGTAGTTTGACAGTTGATAAGCTAGGTGAAAGCGTGGGGAAGGAAGCGGGTCAAACGAATCAAGAATGAAGGAAAAAAACGTAATTCAGATGCAAGGTAAGTATATCTTACACTAGTCATATATTTTAGAATATCCTTTTGTCGTGTTAATTACGAAAAAGACAATTATGACGTAAGCCATAGTAGGCCAAAAAGTTTTAAGAAATGGAATTATAAGTAAAGTGACCGCACGGTGTAAATCAGAGCGAGTCATATATATATGAGGTGGTAATAAATGTCATCTCGCTAATATAATTGGTCATTTAGACCAAACGGGTCAAAAGTTGAAATTATCACCCTTGACAATATCGACTAATGGGTTGTCGAGTTGTATGATTTTAGGGAATAAATAGCACATGGATGTTTACAGCGCTATCACTTAGCAGCCACTAAGGCAAGGTATTGAAACGGGTCAATATATTGATCCGAGCCAGGTATGTATAATAACACAACTCATCATGTAGAATTTGAAGTTCTATAAGAGTTAGACAAGGTTAAAATATAGATATTCGGTTATCTTTTAGGTAAACCGAATAAATTGAATTATGTTTATGGTGTTTTAGAAGCACATGGGTTTATAAACAAGATTATAGTTGAAAGGGTCGAATTTTGGGTCAAACAAGTATTTAAAGGTCCTTTGTAGTAAAAGAAGGATGAAAATTGACCAAATTGCCCTTGTAAGCTAATTCGGACGAACGACCTTTTAAAGGTGGTTCGGAAATGAGTTTTATGATTAGATAAATGCTTAGAATAAGTATAGATAGTGAAAGATGTAAATTCTTGGGTCGAATGACTGTATATGAGTCTTTGCCGTAAAATGATAATCCGAGAGGTAAAACTCGGAACATATATATATCCACATTAAATCCAACACACATATAGTTGTGGTGGAAGATTACTAGATAAGAAATGTAGGAATAAAATGCTAAAAATGAATGAAAGCAATTTCAAGCTTTAAAGTGCTTAAAATACCCTTAACGGATCAAAATAAGCATACGAACGAAAACGGGTTTAATTTGTGTAAGAAACGTGTGATTAGAGCCTAACATGGTAGATAACATTAATTTGAAAAGGTGCATGTGAGATAAGGATCAAATAAATATGTTTGTTTGATAAAATGCATAAACGGGTTAGAATTCGGTAAAAAGGTAATGAGTCGAAGGCTTAGAAGTCTCAAAATTTATTATGTTGGATGATTGGATTTTAACTCCATAAGATGGAGAATTAAATTACGGATGCGTAGGAAAAAGAATCGCGTAAAACGGATCAATAACGAAAAAGTTATGGCCGTTTCCGTAAAAACTGGCATAGCTAAAACTGCAGCTCCAAGCTGCAAACCTGCTGGAAAAGTGCCTCCCTCGCGCTACGCTAGGGAGCAACATGGCGTCGTCACGTGGCGCGACAGAACCCATTTTTGTCAAAAAATTTGTATTTCAATCAGTTCAGCTTCCTGGACTCGTTTTGACACGTTTTAAACTACGTATGACTGATTCAATTCATGTTTTATGGATTGTAGGTATATTTACAGTACCGGAGGATGATCAAGCTCAACGAAGAACTGAACACGATTAAGTTACAAGCTTCCGCACTATGTATCGTTGTTATGTTAAATGACGAAACTCACACATGTTATGTTGTATAGTTCTAATTCTGTAAAAGTTTTAATGAATCCGTATTTTCAATGTATTTGAAATCATAATTACCCGTTTATTTTCTTAAATTATACGAAAACCTTTAAATAATAATAAGGGTGTTACAAGTTGGTAATCAGAGCTCATGGTTAAAGAATAAAGTGTGTTCGGTTCGAGGCTTGATCGCAAATCCGGTAAGTACATGTATATCAATGGTTTAGTACGATTAAAGTGTTGAGAACAACACATATGGTTATCGTGTAATACACATTACACCAATAAAAACGATATAGAGTAGATATAGTCAACGGAATTACACGCGTTGATGCGTATAGTAGAAAAGCCTTTTATTATAGTACGGGCATCCATTAATGTCGAAATTACTAACTGTTGTAAATATTGACACTCGCATCTAAAGATAGCGGGAGTCTAACAAATTGCGGACTTGACGGAGGAATGGTCCAAAGTACGACAAGTAGAAAACGCTCATCAAGGACCTAAATCGCGTAGCGATCGCGAACAAGGCTAATGGCAAGAGAAGCCCGTTAGGGCAAGCATTACCAGGTGCACATTTTAAATTTAATTGCACAAATAGTAATATGCAACAAGTACGTAGAGATTGAGAGTTGCATATGTAGATTAAAACTTGGAAAACCCTGAATAGAAAATCTATCCGGGATATTGTTTCCAAGAGAAATGAATAGAGGCATTACTTACATAGGGTGTGATGTGAAAACTATAAAAAGGTCATGCGTGTCATGTGTTAATCGCTTACTCTGGCCAAATAAGTAGTGGCATATGATACCATGAACTTCTTATAGCAGACACATTTACATCCGATGTAGTAAGGACGGGGTGAATGGGACAAATTAAAAAGTACCCAAATGAAATAAATGAACAAAATAGTTGATAATAATGTAAACACACAGCCGGGTGACGGAAGCGTATTACATTAGGATAATGAGCCCGAGAGAAGGGACAAGGATTAATGTAAATGATGATATAAATGAATGATCAAAAGAAAATTCACGAAAATAAGTCATCTTGGACGAAAGGGCCATGGTGAACAAAATGGCCAAGTAAAACCAAAGTATAGATGATCCGTCGGGTCATAAAAACAAAGGTGTTGCCCACACGAAAAAGATAATCAAAGTTGTTAACTTTAGTCGTAGTAAAGCAAGGATAACGATGATAATCGTCACTCATAATTAATAAGGCCGCCAATGGTGGTCACGTAAAGAATAAAAGACATGGTCGAATAAAAGCGACGGATTTCGCTAAGATGACCAAGTAAATCGAAATGAAGTCTTAATGCATACCGGAAGGGGTGCAATGATAACGATTTCGGTTAAACACCCGGTTGATGGGTAAGAATTAAACACATGTGTAGACCGAGAAACGGGAACTCGGATGGAAAGTTAAAAGACTCGGGTTTTGAGTCATGACTAAAAGATGTCAAGATAATGTAAATAGAAATTTTGAATAAATTATGTTCAACTATTTCAAAGCTGAACGGGTCGAACAAAGACTGAAGTTTGACATTCATAAGTAATGAATTTTCACACGAACAAGTCAAACAAATTTAATAAAGGATGACACTTGCTAAAGTAAGTAAGCGCGAATCGAATAAATAAAAGTGCGAAATATTAATAAACCTATGTAAAGGAGTTATAGGCGTTAAAAACATTTAAATAAAAGAACCCGGGTAATGGCACGTAAAGAAGTATAGGTAAGAACCGGGTAACGGTAAGTGTATGGCAAACCGACGTGTAATTGACGTTAGAAGTCAAGAAGTCGGAAAGATAATTCGAAAGAAAACAATGTAGCCTTAGACTACGGTCAAGGTCAAACGAAATCCAAAAAGTAAAGGTGAATAATTCTAAACATAAAAAGGGGTACCTTAACGCCATATGCGTATATAAACGTATACACATTTGAATAAAGACTCGAATAAAAGATGATCTACGGGATCATCATAACCTACGGGATATTAATTAGTGCAAAGGTCTACGGGGCCAAAATGACCCACGGGTCATGAATTGAAGCAAAGGGATCATAAGGGCCTCGCTTTAAAGAGGTGAAAGCTTAAGGAAATAGCCTACGAGGTTAAGTGAAGGAACCTACAGGTCAATAGTGTAAGGTGAGGGAACTTGTTATGATTCCCCGCGTAAAACGAGAACGGAAAACAATAAATTATGGGTTGACAATTTCGTTGATATGAGTAATTGACATAGTTAAAAAGAAAAAAAAACGTTAAACTAAAATTCAGTTTTAGTAAGAAATAACGTTTTAACAAATATAAATACTATAAGATGAATTCGGATAGACGTAAAAATGGTAAGCATGAAAGATATAAGTCTTGACACTGATAGGTGCAAGACGATATATCCGAAAAGTGATATTCTTGAAAATAAAAAGCTGATATAAAATTTGGCATGGCGTGACGTGATCACGGTTAAGAAGTGTAACCTGAAGTATAATCACATTAGAGTCGAGCGATGAATATTGCTAAGTTAATTAAACTAGTGAAAATAACGAGATTACGTTATTTCAAGTTGCATTATGCCGTATAAGATACGTAGATGATTAATAACCAAAAAGATGTTACTATACCTTTCTGGTAAATACTAACAATTGATTAAATATGAGCAATGCTTAACTGATTATCGAGAGCAAGTGCATTGAGTTTAAACTCAATAAACTATGTAAGAAAGGTTTCGGCGACGAAACCTCTTTAAGGGGGGTAGACTTGTAACACCCCGAAATCGGGATTTGGTAATTAAACCATGTTAATAATAATGAACGGGTAAAATACCGTTAGTGGTAAAAATTAACCCGGTAAATATTAGGATTTAAATAAATAAACTTGATGTTAATTTAAAGGGAGATAAATACTTTGAGAAAACAGAGTATATAGAATGCCCGAGTTAACGGAACTTAAAATATAACGGGTTATAACTTCCCGAACCTATTAAGTTAACTAGGGATAATTAACCTAGTTACTAATATGTGCCTAAGTGATAAATGGTAAGTTGTAGCTTCAATTGATCAAGATAAAACATGAGGGACTAATATTTGCCAAGTGGGGAAACTTGTTTTAATTAAAAACAAGTAATAACACACAACACACACACTAAGAGTGTGTGTGTGTACGTGATCGACCAGGAGACCAAAAGAAAAAGGGATGAACCCTAGTTCAACAAATCCCCAAATTGAAGAGTAATTCTTGACCCAAATTGAAGCACGAATACAAATAAACGATCACCAAGTCAAGGGGATCGTAAGGTATGTCGAATTTCTAACATTCATGAAGTTGTGCAAATTAGTTAACTTTGCATGATGCGATCTATGTATGAATCATAGAAGTTATGGCTGAATTTGAGATGTATGATTGCTTAGGAACAAACCCTAAGCGAAGATTTAGGACAAATTGCTATGATTTGGATGTTTGGTTGAATTACCACACTTAGCTAAGTGGGTTTTATTGTTATGATGAAATTGATGATAAGACTATGTTTAGAATCGTCATGCATGATAATGAATGTAAGGTATTTGATTAAACCATGAAATTGGGTACATGATCATACTTTCATGAAAGGGGTTTAGTATATTATGATGAAATTAGTGATTTGGGTTCATATAAATAGGTGTTTGGAATCATGATGTCTACTAATTAATATGTAGAACTTGATTATATTGATGTTCGGATGAATGTCTAATGCTATGATGAAATGGGTTTTTCATGTAGATGGAAACCTTTAGTTCTAGCATAATAAATGAATAATTAGCTTTGATAATAGAGAGCTAAGTTAAATTAGTGTTAATAATAGCATGAACTTAGACTTGGAAAGTAGTTAAAACGGAGGCATAAGAGTAATGCATATCGGATACTTGACAAAGTGCTTAAATGAATTGTTGAGTTTCATAAAATAATCACTTATGCTAATAGGCAGTTTGACCTTTAAAAGTCAAACTGACCAAAATGAAATCAAATGGTAAATTTTGATGTAAAATCCGTAAGATGGAATAGTCATAATTAATGATGGCTAATCTAACCGTCTTACGAATTATGATGGTAGTTTGACAGTTGACAAGCTAGGTGAAAGCTTGGGGAAGGAAGCGGGTCAAACGAATCAAGAATGAAGGAAAAAAAACGTAATTCAGATGCAAGGTAAGTATATCTTACACTAGTCATATATTTTAGAATATCCTTTTGTCGTGTTAATTACGAAAAAGACAATTATGACGTAAGCCATAGTAGGCCAAAAAGTTTTAAGAAATGGAATTATAAGTAAAGTGACCGCACGGTGTAAATCAGAGCGAGTCATATATATATGAGGTGGTAATAAATGTCATCTCGCTAATATAATTGGTCATTTAGACCAAACGGGTCAAAAGGTGAAATTATCACCCTTGACAATATCGACTAATGGGTTGTCGAGTTGTATGATTTTAGGGAATAAATAGCACATGGATGTTTACAGCGCTATCACTTGGCAGCCACTAAGGCAAGGTATTGAAACGGGTCAATATATTGATCCGAGCCAGGTATGTATAATAACACAACTCATCATGTAGAATTTGGAGTTCTATAAGAGTTAGACAAGGTTAAAATATAGATATTCGGTTATCTTTTAGGTAAACCGAATAAATTGAATTATGTTTATGGTGTTTTAGAAGCACATGGGTTTATAAACAAGATTATAGTTAAAAGGGTCGGATTTTGGGTCAAACAAGTATTTAAAGGTCCTTTGTAGTAAAAGAAGGATGAAAATTGACCAAATTGCCCTTGTAAGCTAATTTGGACGAACGACCCTTTAAAGGTGGTTCGGAAATGAGTTTTATGATTAGATAAATGCTTAGAATAAATATAGATAGTGAAAGATGTAAATTCTTGGGTCGAATGACTGTATATGAGTCTTTGCCGTAAAATGATAATCCGAGAGGTAAAACTCGGAACATATAGATATCCACATTAAATCCAACACACATATAGTTGTGGTGGAAGATTACTAGATAAGAAATGTAGGAATAAAAGGCTAGAAATGAATGAAAGCAATTTCAAGCTTTAAAGTGCTTAAAATACCCTTAACGGGTCAAAATAAGCATACGAGCGAAAACGGGTTTAATTTGTGTAAGAAACCTGTGATTAGAGCCTAACATGGTAGATAACATTAATTTGAAAAGGTGCATGTGAGATAAGGATCAAATAAATATGTTTGTTTGATAAAATGCATAAACGGGTTAGAATTCGGTAAAAAGGTAATGAGTCGAAGGCTTAGAAGTCTCAAAATTTATTATGTTGGATGATTGGATTTTAACTCCATAAGATGGAGAATTAAATTACGGATGCTTAGGAAAAAGAATCGCGTAAAACGGATCAATAACGAAAAAGTTATGGTCGTTTCCGTAAAAACTGGCATAGCTGAAACTGCAGCTCCCAGCTGCAAACCTGCTGGAAAAGCGCCTCCCTCGCGTCACGCGAGGGAGCAACATGGCGCCGTCACGTGGCGCGACAGAACCCATTTTTGTCGAAAAATTTGTATTTCAATCAGTTCAGCTTCCTGGACTCGTTTTGACACGTTTGAAACTACGTATGACTGATTCAATTCATGTTTTATGGATTCTAGGTATATTTACAGTATCGGAGGATGATCAAGCTCAACGAAGAACCGAACACGATTAAGTTACAAGCTTCCGCACTATGTATCGTTGTTATGTTAAATGACGAAACTCCACATGTTATGTTGTATAGTTCTAATTCTGTAAAAGTTTTAATGAACCCGTATTTTCAATGTATTTGAAATCATAATTACCCGTTTATTTTCGTAAATTATACGAAAACCTTTAAATAATAATAAGGGTGTTACAAGATGCAACAATAAAAAAGTGAGCAGTGGCTATTTTTTCCTATCAGTGGATACCCAACAGTTTTTTAAACACTGATGTTTGGTCAGTCAATGGTCAACAGATGTTTGAAGAAACATATGTTTCGCCTTATATATCAGTTGTTTGGACTTAAACAGAAATTTAACCTTAAACAGATGTTTGCCCATAAACAGAAGTTTGGCCATAAACAGATGTTTGGCCATAAAGAGATGTTTATCTGGACTTGATTTTTATTTATTAGTATAAAGATGAAACAACAATGTCTTCAAATCACCGGATTAGATCATGAACCCATATTAGAGGTCAAATAAAAGCACAACAGGACCAATAGTCAAATAGATGTTGACCTTAAACAGAAGTTTGGTTTAGAGCCAAACATCTGTTTATGGCCAAACATCTGTTTAAGGTCAAACATCTGTTTAAGTAAAAATATCTGATATAGAAGGCGAAACATCTGTTTAAGGCAAAACATATGTTTTACGGTCAAACATCTGTTTATGGGCAAACACCTGTTTAAGGTCAAACAACTGTTTAAGTCCAAACCTCTGATATAAAAGGCCAAACATCTGTTAAAGGCCAAACATTTGTTTAACCCTGAACAGATGTTTAAGTTAATAAGATCTAATGTCTTCTAACACTGTTTTCCTCTTAAAAACACTGTTCAACCTAACATGTGTTTCGATTAACTATTGACCAAAATGCAAACAGATGTTAAAACCACTGTTTGTTATTGTACTTCTTTACAAAATTACATAGAATTCAAGAAAACGAAACAATGACTTAAAGAACTATAATTTAACACATAATCTAATCGGGCAAAGCAATCTATTATCTGAGAATTCCCTGATTCTTACAACATGAAACACAACATCATCATCTGCAATAATCAGATGATCAGATGATATTAAATATACATAATAATACTTATTCAGCTTAAAATTACAACGAAATTTAAAATCTAAGAAAAACACCAAGAAATTTACGAACCTAACAACAAAAATCTAAGGCAAAACATATGAACTCCATGGAAGGACTCAATGCATTAACATCAGGATTTATAGAAAGCTGATCTCTAGTGAACAGACCAAGATGCAGTACATGAAAACACTTCTTCAGCAGTTGAATAGTAGCTATGTCCTCATATACTTTAATCCTTAACTTTGTTCATAAAGAGCTGCTTGAAACCAAACTTTATGCTTCTTTTAATACAAAAAAGGCAGGAAAGACCATTGCTCTAGTAAGATAAAATCTTATCTTACAACAGTAGCAGATCCTTTCTTGCGTTTAGTAGGAACTACTGTGGGTTCTACATCATCATCTTCTACCCAAGTCAATTAAAATCATCATTTAGTCATAAGCAAAAATTATTTTAACTGTAAATTTAATAATCTTTCTTTGTGTTTAATTAAACTTTATACTTCTTTGAATACAAACCTATAATAACCCGCAGCAGATTGTATGAATTTCAAACAACTGTGATTAGACTGAAATATAAAGCGAGAATTAGAGTATATCACTTCAAAATTAAAAACTCAAAATTTGAAAATCGGAGTAGCAAAAAACACATACTTTAAACGATGTTGGAACAATGATACTGGAAACAACCGTAGAACAATCATCATCATTATCATCTGCAACAGATCATTCACAATCATCATTTAGTCACAACTCAGATAACAAAACTTTAGTAAAAATAAAAAACAAAAACACATACCATGATTATGGAAAACCACATATCAACAAAAATTAACCAAACAATCGGAAGATTCAAATCTCAAGCAAATGAAACCCTAATTTTAAAAGGAATAATCGGTGAACATATTCATAGATCAATAATCAATAGATGTTGTACTCATATCATAATCGTTAAGAAAAATCAACACAGATCTATAAACATACAAATCAAACCTCAAGATGAAAGAATCTTGTAAGAGAAACACCGCAGAACCATTAGTCGACGCCCCATCTCTTGATCTAACTCTCGAACGAAACCCTAGCAATGGTTACATGAAAAGACCCAAAACACAAAGGATTAGTATAAATAAGAGGAAATCATGAAAGTATTTCAATAATAAAAAAAAAAAAAGAACAAACCTTTTGATGAAGATAATCGATGAACAAAAGAAGATTTTATGGGGGCATCTGGAAGAAGATTAGGGTTTGGATGGAAAGAATGATCTCAATAATTGAAGGATGTAGGCCAAAATCTAATTCGCAGGGTTTGTGAAGTTTGAATCGCCTGAATATAGAGAGAGAAGGAACTCTAGGCGTTTGTAAACAAAGATGAGAAGAGAGATTATAAAAGGAAAAGGGGATGACACTGTTGGGCGGGAAAAAAGAACTGAGGATGCCCTAATTAAGTGACACGTGGCCCAAATAACTTTCATTTATTATATATAATAGATATAGGGATCCTAAGAGAAGTCCACCCTATTTGAGAAACTTGAGAAGCAATCTGGACCACATATTTTCCCTAAGCAAAAAAAGAAAAAAAATGTGAAAAAAATGCAAAATTTTTTTTTTTTTGAAAAATCGCAGCTTTTTCTTTAAGGATTTAATTTTTTATTATTTTTTTAATATTTTTTTGGGATTTATATACATGTGTATATTGTTAATCTTTTAACTATACATATATGTATATTGTCAATTATACATATATGTATATACATGTTTAAAATTTAAAAAATATGTGTTATAAACCCTAAACACTAAAGCTAAACCTTAATGTTAAACCCTAAAGCTAAACCCTAATTCTAAACCCTAAAGCTAAACCCTAATGCTAAACTCTAAAACCTTAATGTTAAACCCTAATGCAAACCCTAAAGCTAAAGCTAAACCCAAAAGTTAAAGCTAAACCCAAAAGTTAAACCCTAAATACTATTGCTAAACCCTAAAGCTAAACCATAAAGCTAAACCCTAAATACTAATGTTAAACCCTAAATAACACTAATTTTTCAATTTAAAACATGTATATACATATATGTATATTTGACAATATACACATATGTATAGTTAAAAGATTAACTGTGACAACCCGCACTAAACCAGGTATCCGTACAACTTAATTAATGATTAATTACTACTTAATTACTGTGCTTGTTGAACTAGCTGATAAACTGCTACCTGCATACTGATACATGCACTTACTTGCATCATACTTTATTTGCTGTCACTACATTAATTACATACTGAACCCTAGTGACAAACATGATGCACAAAAAGCACAGTAGCACTAAACGGATACACAGTGAACATGCTGATATGACCAGCATCAGGCAGACACTGCCTCTAAGGCCTGTTAAGAGCCTCATATATTTTGGCTACACTGGTAGTGAGTGTAGGTATATAAGGGTTGTGGTACTGCGTCTCTAGGAATAAGATACACTGATTCGGATGTGCCTAAAACGTACTTTAAGTACCAAACACAGCACTTTAATAATTAATCCAGCTTCTAGCTGACTAGTAAAGTGCCAGAACATGAGAAAATAACACTAGACACTTTCTAAAGTATCGGGAAAACAAATTGTGTCACTAAAAATGTTAATAACGACACTTTAAAGCTTTTGTAACGCTTTAACGGATTACTATCCAACCGAACAACCGAACTTTACCCGGAACATGAAAATATTAGTATTTTCACTATTTTTATTTTTCTGAGCCAGTTAGGGTCTCTGATTACCCTAACACCCGTCATAACACGCTATATATCACTAACGAGGTTAAACACTAAACTAACCTATTTAACCTAAACTATATCCTAACTATCTACTTAAAATCGAACCAACCCCACCCCCCATTATAACCGTCCCCTAACTAGGGGAGACACAAGGGTACAAGTTAGATTATCTTAATCTTGAATGGTCTAATATCTTGGGGACACATTACCCATTGGGTAATAACATCTTAATTTGTCTATAAATAACACACTTAACCATGAGATCATTATCACTAATCAACACCACAACATACTCTCTCCCTCTTGCTCTCTACCTCTCGGCCGAACACCCCACCCCCCCTTACCCATCATTTTCGATCTTGGTTCTTGCATTCCAACAACATACACACTTCAAGGATCACATATTAGGAGCATTGGTGCATTCGGAACGCGAAGGACCTCTACCGTTAGCTTTTATCCACACGATTTTCATCAAGATTCTTCCCTAGCCCCGAGCTAGAGGTATATTGTTTAAAACTCATATTTAAGCATATCTAAGGTGGTTAAAAGGAAGTTTGTCGGTTAAATATCGAAAACATACGTTTTGATGCTTTAAAAGTCTAGTAAAAACACTAAAATGGTGGTTAATGACATATAACTTATGTAAAAGTCGTAGGACTTGAAATATGTGATTATTGAGACCCGATCTATGATGTGGTAGCTCGGAACATCGTTTAACCCGACTTTGTAAGATCATGTATCTTCACATAAGCTCGTTTTTGACTAAATACAATGGTTAAAGGTGAAACTCTACCACACTTAAAGCATAAACTTGTGTAAAAATATTTTACATGTGTAAAAGTGACTTAACTTGTACAAAGGTGTTTAAAACTAGCGGATCTACGTATCTGCAAGTGGTATCTTTGAAGGACCACACTTTAAAAGAATCGTATTTTCTAAAGGATAGATCTTGTACTAATAAACATGATTTTACAAACCACAAGTGTGTAAGCACTTGTGAAATGAAAAGATCCGACAAGAAACTAGTTTTGTCAAATGTGACTAGAAGTTGTAAAGACAAGTTTTCTCTAGAAACGGGGTTTTCACTAAAACGGATTATTTACACACAAGATCCACCAAAAGTAAAGGGATTTACTACTTGTTTTTAGACAAACCACAAGTTTGTGTATTTTTACGATTATGTCCATATTTGACGAGTTTAAATGTTGAAAGATTGTTTGAAATTGTTGGGAACAATTGTTGATTTGACTATTAAAAGAAAATGATACGCTTGGAAGCGTGGCCACCTCCAGTTACAGAGGAAACTCTGGCGAAATTTTCTTAAAAACCTAACACTTAAACTTATTTTCAATACAAGTGTTAGAATCATTTTGGACATATTTTCGAAACATAAATTTCGCCAGCACTACATTTTACTAAATATTCGGAGGTGGGATTTTCACAAAGATTAACATGATAAATATATATTTTCACACACTGTTTATCATTATTTTGTGAAATACACAAATATTATTTTTAGAGTAAAAATAATGTTTACAAATGATAACGACTCCAAAGTTATACAAACGCTTTCGCCATAAATATATAAGTGACGCCGGTAATTATATTACCACCTGCATGTTAAAACGTAACTTACACAATTACGGAAATATTTATGAACGCGTACTTTAATAACGTATTTTGGATAAATACCTACATTTTGGAGTTGGATATATATAAAGATTAAGTGAGACTTAATGATGAAAGATTATACGCACATGTATTAAATCCCCCATCCTTGGGAAGGAAAAATAACTACCAAGTGTATACAGAACATAAACACGAAATAGTTGTCTAACTATTTCCCAAAGACATAAACTGTAAAGCTAAGGCACGGCCGTCCGTCTAATAGAATTAGCACTTGTAGGTCGTTGCACAGCTTACTGTATTGGAGACGCTTGATAGAGATACGCATTCACTGTGAGTTCATGTCCCCCTTTTCTCTAACTGTTTTCAGTTTACTTAACTGCGGGGGTGAAATACATGTTACTATGATTTACGAGTACTTTACAACGGTATGTTTAACGTAAGGAGGTGTTATACGATCATGTGAGTGGATAGGACAACATGGGGCCATTAGTCCTCATGGAGGGACCGAGGGACAGGAGCGGTAGATCTATCTGGGTGTAGCGAGCCCAGCCCCCGGCCAAACTAGAAACGGACCGTGGGGTGACTTTGTCCACATACTTTGCCGTGGCGAAATCTGCTAGGTTTGAGTCTCCCTATTTGCACTTCACATATGTCAGTGGCCTTGCAAACCATTGGTGATCACAAGTCCTCTTACACTGCTACATACCACAACTATTTTTATACTCACAAGTGTTTTTACATACTCACTTACACATGAACTCGCTCAACATTATTGTTGATTTTTCAACTCACATGTATTTCAGGAAATTAAACGGATCTGGCACGGTATGGAACGTTTTCCGCTGCACTTGTCATGAAGTCATCAGGGTTTAGGGGATGTGTCTCTTTCCTGGACAAGACACGGTCCTTAAACCATGTTTATGTTATGTTATAAGTTGTAATGTCTACTGAACAAGGTCATGGTTGTATGTTAAAACAATGGTATTGTGTTTGATTTTCAAAACTTAATGGATGACTTGCATGGTTTTTAATTCATATAGCTTGTTATGGTTAAGCTATGGTATTAAGAAGTCACACCAAAATTAACCACGCTTCCGCAAAGCCAGGGTGTGACATTAACAATATACACATGTGTATAAATCCAAAAAAAAATTTTAATAAAAAAATCAAAACCTTAAAGAAAAAGCTCCGATTTTTATAAAAAAAAAAATATTGCATTTTTTTACATTTTTTTGCTTAGGGAAAATGTGTGGTCCGGGATGCTTCTCAAGTTTCTCAATTAGCCTATTACTTCTCACATGATCCTTATCCTATATATATATATATATAGAGAGAGAGAGAGAGAGAGAGAGAGAAGATAAGGATCATGTGAGAAGTAGTAGGCTAAATGAGAAACTTGAGAAGCATTCTGGACCACACATTTTCCCTAAGCAAAAAAATGCAAAAAAGGTGAAAAAATGCAAAAAAAAAAAAAAAATTTTTTTGGAAAAATCGCAGCTTTTTCTTTAAGAATTAATTTTTTTTTTAATTTTTTTTTTTTGGATTTATACACATGTGTATATTGTTAATCTTTTAACTATACATATATGTATATTGTCAATTATACATATATGTATATACATGTTTAAAATTGAAAAATAAGTGTTATTTAGGGTTTAGCATTAGTATTTAGGGTTTAGCATTAGGGTTTAGGGTTTAGCTTTATGGTTTAGGGTTTAGTTTTAGGGTTTAACATTAGGGTTTAGTATTAGGGTTTAGCAATAGTATTTAGGGTTTAGCATTAGGGTTTAGCTTTTGGGTTTAGCATTAGGGTTTAGCTTTAACTTTTGAGTTTAGCTTTATCTTTAGGGTTTGTATTAGGGTTTAGCATTAAGGGTTTAGCTTTAGTGTTTAGTTTTAGCTTTTGGGTTTAGCATTAGGGTTTAGCTTTAGGGTTTAGAATTAGGGTTTAGCTTTAGGGTTTAGCATTAGGGTTTAGCTTTAGGGTTTAGAGTTTAGGGTTTAGCTTTATGGTTTAGCTTTAGTGTTTATGGTTTAAGATTAACAATATACACATTTTTTCAATTTTAAACATGTATATACATATATGTATAATTGACAATATACATATATGTATAGTTAAAAGATTAACAATATACACATGTGTATAAATCAAAAAAAAAAAATTTTTTTTTTTTTTTTAAATTTTTTTTTTTTTAATTCTTAAAGAAAAAGCAGCGATTTTTCAAAAAAAAAAAAAAATTTGCATTTTTTTCACCTTTTTTTTGCATTTTTTGCTTAGGGAAAATGTGTGGTCCAGATTGCTTCTCAAGTTTCTCAAATATGGTGGACTTCTCTTAGGATCCCTACCCTATATATATATATATATATATATGACATTAAGGGAAGGTTCAAATGAAAACCACTAGTTATTGTGAAAACTCGAAAACTAATTAAAAAAGCCAAAAAAACATACCAATTTTTTTTTTCATACCAATTTTCGCAGGTTTATGTATATAAAAAAAATTTCAAAAAAAAATAAAAAATTTGTAGTGCACATGTGTAGTACATACACATGTGTATTATTACATGTACTACACATGTGTATTATTACACATATGTACTACAAAAAAAAAAAAAAGTTTTTTTATATATAAAAACCTGCGATTTTTATAAAAAAAATTGAAAAAAAAAATTGGTGTGTTTTTTAGGCTTTTTTTAGTTAGTTTTCGAGTTTTCACAATAAAAGTGGTTTTCATTTGAACCATCCCCTATGACATTATTAGATTTAGTATTTAAAAGAGTATACAAGTTTGAGAGTGATCACCAGAATTACAAGAAATCAAACAACCAAAACAATCAAACAAGAGATAGTAGACAAAACGGTTGCTCAACAGTAGATAAACTTTAGAAGATGAACAACTCAAGAACAGTATGGCAATTGCACTATTTAACAACATACTAAACGTGCCAAGAGTGGTTGAAAAATTTGATCAAACACACTTGGGTATCAGTGACACGTCGATTTAAGAATTAGGGTTGTTTAAAAAGCTCTCGGCTCACAACTTGGCTCGTAGTTCGCTTGAAAAAGGCCAGCTCGAAAAACTTAATTTGAAACGACCTGAGCCAAACCGGTTCATTTTGTAACCGTTCTTAGGCACGTTTAACTTCGAGCCAAGCCGAGCTGCCTCGTTTATTTTGGGGTCGAGCCCACCCAAACTCTACTCATTCTCAGCTCGACTCGTTTACAACAATAGAATAACTTATGTGTTTTTATATTGAGTTTTATGCTGCTTAAATCGACGATTTTCATAAAACCTTTAGAAACGTCTTTTTATATAATGAATCAAAGTTTTATAAAATGTATCAAAATTTACAAAACTAAGATTTTTTTTCAAGATATCTTTAATTAAGAAAGACCTGAACCATCTCTCTTTTTTTTTTCTTTTTTTTTTTTTTTGAACAAATATTTATTGGTAAATTACTAAATTTAGAATTTAAATAACATAATTCCAATGGCATTTTGTGTAATTTACTCAAAATATTACACAAAAAATTCTTCTGGTTTTCTTGATTCTGAACGATTAGCGTGCATGACTGTATGGTTTTGATTGTTGCTGCCATATTACGATCATGCACATTTTATCGACGATTTTATACGTGATTACAGGTCAGATTGGTTCAAAATTTTATTATTAGGATTATCATATTTTTATTATTTTGGTGGTGAATTCGTTCATCGAGGTTAAAGGTTTTCTAATGATTCATATTTGATGTGAATGCGTTGATCATATGAAAGAAGATATGAATGTAGTCATAACATAATAATGCAGATGGATGCATGACTTTGTGTAGATTTCAAGTTTTTTCATGTTAGGATTTTTCAGAATTCTATGATTTTGTTGGTGAATTTCATCATTGAGGTTAGTGTTGGAAACATCGCTAGGCGCTGGTCTGGTGGTGGGTACCAACTAGCAATTAATAGGATTGGATTTCTTACAAGTAACTTTTCTAACTTATATAGTTATATGTATATATAGTATAGTTCAAACATGATAAAAAATATTATATAATGCAATGTTGTAAAGGCTACCGATTGGATTCACCTAATTGGACCAAAAAATCAGTGGCGGTCATCGTCGGGCCAAATCTTATCTGATCGGTCCAAATCTGATACCGGCTTGGACTGATATTTTGGTCTGATTCGGTGAAATCCAATTAGTAGCAGTAGCCTACCGTAATCCGATTTTTACAACACTTTTTTATATAATCTTTTTATCATGTTTGAACGATACTATGTGATCTTTAAAGTATTATATTTGAAAAATTACATATAAAAATTCCAATCCGATTAAAGTGATACAGTGAGATTTTTCCATTTTCAATCAGATTAGGATGAAGGTTGTATAATTTCTAGGGATTCTTAGAGCAAAGAGGTTAAAAGAATGGATTCAAATTTGATGTAAATGTGTTGATCATATGAAAGAAGTTATGAATGTAGAGTTATCTTTTAATAGTGTGTAGCTTTCAAGTTGTTTTATTAGGATCTTCAGGCTTATATGATTATGTTAATGATAAGACTGAGATTAAGTTTCCTATTGTAGGGATTATGAGAGAAAACAGATTAAAAGGATGAATTCAACTTTGGCATATATGCGATGATCATATGAAAGGACATATGAATGTAGTCAGAAAATAATAGTGTGGATGGATGCACGTGAATCAGATAAAGCATCAGAGAACCCGAGGCCACAGTCGAATGTTGGTGAAAGTAACGAAGGAACGCATCGCCATGGTAGGTCAAGATCAGGTTGGGGATTATCCACAGCAGTTCACGCGGTCCATGGTGTGGGATTCGTGGCGAAAAAGGTTATTAACAATAGGTATACAGACTCTTTATGGCATTCTAGAAAGAGCTCTTCAAGTGCTTCTGGTCCGTCTGATGCATCATCTGACGCCAAACGAGAGAATCATTCTCATGAAACTGCTAGTCATCACTCCTCGCAACCGTCCTTGAATGTAGAAGATGAACAACCTACTCATGAGAGGGAAGATGTTCCTTTGCAAGGAAGAAATGCTAACACGACGGGTTCAAATGTTGGTGATCAGTTAGAGGATTTGAAACCTCAAGAAGTCGATGAGCGATCAGAGAATAAAAAACCGACAGATGGATCACATGTTAGGTCAGTTAATCAGCATCGATGGCCTAGCAGCAGCACAGCTGGTTCTACTGTTTGGCCTAGCACAGCGGCAGGAAACTCAAAACCGTCAGCTAGCTCACATGGTAGACAAGTTAATCAGCACCGATGCCTGGCACAACAAGTTCGAATGTTGTTAACCAGTCGGAGAATTTGGAACCTTCAGATGGTTCACATGCTAAACCAGTTAATCAACATCGTTGGCCTGGGACAGTAGGTTCTAATGTTTTAAATAAAACCATTAATAATTTTTATGAAGCTAGTAGGGTACCTAAGCTCAATAGAAAGTCCTTCCCATATAGTAAGCCTTCACAAGAATCTTCAACCAATGCTACAAATCCATCATCGTCATCAGTTGTTGATGACGATAAGGTTATTGAATCCCAACCTTCTTCACCAAACAAGTCACATGTTTTAGCCTCGAGAGTTGTTAGTCCCTTGCGTACAAGGGCCTTTACCAAAGGGGTCAAACCTTCACATATAGTTAGAGGGGCCAGCCTGACCCCTGCTACCAGGGGTGATAGTGATACCACCACCACAAGAGGGTCCAGCCCAGTGTCCACTAGAGGGGTCAGCCCGACACCCGCTAGAGGGGTCAGCCCGACTCCATCTAGAGAGGTCATCCTGACGCCCGCTAGAGGGGTCAGCCCAACTCCATCTAGAGGGGTTAGCCCGACGCCATCCAGAGGGGTCAGCCCGACGCCCTCCACAGGGGTCAGCCCGACGCCCTCCACAGGGGTCAGTCCTACGCCAACTAGAGAAGTTGGTCATCATGCTAGCGATGTTAGTCCTCCCCCAGTGAAGCCGCATAAGTCATCTGGCCGAAGACACTTCTTCAGTGCAAATATACTTTCAGTTTTCACTAAAATCGTCGATAATAGAAAGGAAAAGCACGTGTCAGATCTCAAAGAAGCAGCTCAGCATCTGGAACTACTTTACAATATACAAGTGCAGTGGCAATTTGCTAATGCGAGTGCAGAAGCTGCGCTGGATCATCAAAGGAAAACTGCTGAGGTTTGGATTCTTATCACTACAAAATATATATTTATTTACTTAGTTTGCTGTAGTTTACATTTGTCACTTTCATGTTCATGATTATGTGTTGTAATTGATGTACACACCATCTGGTATTATATTTCATGCTGCAGAAGTCTTTATCTGATGTGTGGAGAGCTATCTTAGAACTCCGGGATTCTTTAGCTTCAAAGAAAGTCGATATGACCTTGCTGATACTTCAGCTAAAGCTTTATGCTGTTTTATATCGACAAGTAAGTCATTTTTCTATCATTGTTTTAACTTCAACTGAATAGCATTCTTGGATATGATTAATATCTTTGTATTGTATCAGTTATTGACTATCAATCATGTTCCAGTTCAAAAAACATTTTGCATATTGTATTGTCTTCTATTTCGTCTTCCTTTTTTTATTTTTATATATCATTCTGGCATCATGTGGCTCAGATGGCGTACATTGATGAGTGGGCTTCAATTCAAAAGGAGCACGAATCTGCCTTATTTGCAACCACTAATGATCTACAAGCAAGAAGCCTTTCACTTCCAATTACCGGAGGGGTAAAGGTATGTCTTTTCCTAAAAGGTTACTTAAGTCATTTCACATATAGAGTAACAATCAACTTATAACATGCAGGCAGATATTAAGAGTTTGAAGTTGATTGTTTTTTCAACCATCCAAGTACTACAGGCAACGATATCCTGTATACAGTCAACACTATCAAAGGTTGAGTGATTTTAATACATTACGTAAATATTTGTCTTGAGTGATTTTAATACATTACAGGCAACGATAACCATTATCTAAAACTTTGATAAATCGGCCCATTCACAAGTAAATGGGTCGAAAGTGCGACCTTCAATATGTCGAATTATTTTTGTGTTCATGATGGTCCATTTTGTCTCGTGCTGTCGTTGGTTTGTTACAGCTGGACAAAACACATTTCCTGGCTTCTGAACTTGCCAATTTAGTATTACATGAAAGAGCTCTTCTTGATGAATGTGAACTATTTTTGGCTTCTGCAGCTCCTTTACATGTAAGAGCATTCATTACTATGACTTGATTGCAGTTATAATAGTTATATAACTTATATTAGAAGCGACAAAATTATCAAACCTTCTTAACACTTTCTGTGCCCATGATATCCAAATTTATAGTGGTGGTAAACTGGGCGGGTTGTAACAGTAACATGTCAAAACAAGTAATTTTTTTAGTATGGGTTGGAACGGGTCTAGTTGGTTTGACCCAAAACGTTTTTTCCTTATATAAGATAATTTATGTTATAAAAAATAATCCAACTTAATGAATTAATTATGCATTTAAAACGCACTTTGGCTGACTTTCAACGTGTTGCCCATTTGACATGTTTCCCTTTCAGCTATTTTTTTACTCAACCCATTTGACTAGTTAACGATAGAACCAAATCAAAATGACCCATTTGTCTTGTTTTTATATATACAGATAGAAGAATGCAGCCTTAGGAGCTATCTATTGCAGTTCAACCGAACTAACATGACCGAATAACCAGTCACTTTAGGAGGTAAATAATGTGTAGGGTGATCTAAGGTTTTCAAGTATGAACATCACTCCAAGAGAAGATTTTTTACTAACTTATTTTTTTGGCTTTATTTTTCGATAAAAGTATATAGATATGTACGACTAACTTTTCACATCATATTATATACGATCTTTCTTTCTATGTTGTCTCTCATGGTTAGAACAACAACAGGTTAAGCAAACAAGGTTCATTGACTAGCTTGTTTAGGTCTTGGGTTCAAATCTTTTACTCGTATGTTTATACAACCATTTCTTCTACGTGTATCTTTTAATATTTATATCACCTTGAGGTTTTTACACTTATACTTTTTGGTGTATTGAAATGGATCATTGGTGTATGTTATGTTTAATATAATTTTCGTAGGGGTGGTCATCACTTATCGCTCACTCATCACTCACAACATTCAATCAAGTTCCACCATGTCATCAACCTTATTTCATCACTCACAACCTTTTTTAGTGAAAATGTTAATCACTTGTGATGGAATTCCATCACTCACAACTTTTTTTATTTTTTATTTTTTAAATTAGTTTTAATAAAAAAAGTTATAAAAGTAATAAATAAAAGTTATAAAAAAAAAAGATTTACAAAGTTTATAAGTTTTAACAAGGGACTAAAACTGCCTTTTTACTAAAGATAAATACAAAGGAACACAATGTTTTAAAACTATTTAAAACATAATCAAAGTAGAGGGGCTGTTTGTGTACAAATAACAAAAACTTTTAAGACAATAACCAGCACCCTTCACCTTCGTCAAAACCTCCATGTTTTCCGGCATATCTCCGGCAAACTCGGAGCACCTTATCAACACGATTTCAATGCGTTTTATTTGCAATAAACAACGGTCAACAAGCAAGCGGTCAAAATCATCAACGGTCAACAACCAAACGATCGGATTTTTGAATGTTTCACACGTTGAAAATACCACGCGTGTTAATGTTCACGCGTGAAGAATAGGGGTGGTGGTGGTCTGCTTTTGTTTTTTCACGCGTTATAAACATCCATCACGGGGGGCAATCCTTCCACCCCGGGTGCCCTTAGTTTTATGCATGTTTGATGAAACACTAGTTAACACTAGATTATCCCAGCTGGTAGTCTCGTGTATGAATGGTTCAATCTCTTCCTCCACTCGTTGTTAGCTGAATATCCTGCAAAACAAAACATCAGTGACTCGCCACAAGAAGGGGAATAGGGGGGTTCTTCTTGTGACCACCCTCCGGCGTGAGAATAAGTACTGTTCTGAGGAGAATAGTGTGTGTTGAGAGTAAACAGTGAGAGAGCAGAATCCTTAAACCTGAAGGTGAAGTCCTTTATTTATAGCCGAAGGATGAAAGAGGAGGAGGAGGAGGCCTGCCAGCTAGTCAGCGGATGCAAGTTGTCCGACTAGGGTGAATATCCTTTCTGTCCCCTTTGCTGTCGCCCGTCTAGTGAATGACGTGGCGCGCGTCCATTCGTCCAGTTGGGCGCTCACTGGTACTGGTTGTCGGCCTGCTCTCGAGAAATCTTGCAATGAAGGTTGGCGTCCATCTATAGGTGTCACGTGTCGTCCTTTTTATCTAAAGGAGCATCTTCTTTGTCACCTGCGATTTCTTCCAGAAGAAGCTTCTGGATGTACTCGGATGATGTGGACGCCATGCTGGAAAAGTGGTGTGGTCCCCGTGCCATGTGTTCACTGATTTGGGACCATACCTCTTCAAGTCCTCCAGTCCAGTGTGGCTTCCAGGTGAGTTTAGCACTTGGGAGGGATTCTGGACTCAGAAAAATGGAGGTGATCTGGTTGTTTTTGCATGATTGATGAGGCGCGTGTCTTTGGTGCATGGATTTAAACCAAAATAGCACGTGGAAAAAATGGTGTGTAACCCTTAGCCGGTACGGCGCATGGCGTACGGAAATGGCGTACAAAACTAAGCTAAAAAGGCGCATGGCGCATAGGTATGGCGTATATAATTGAGCCAAAACGTACAAAATTGAGCCAAAACGGCGCATGGCGCATAGGTATGGCGTACAGATATAACAACCCTCCAAAATTTATTCCGACACCCTTAATATATTTAAAACACCCATATATGTCTTAAAACATACCCCGTATACGAAAACCGGGCCCTAAATACCTTATATAATTAAAAAATTAAATAAAAACAAGAATCTGGGGTCGCTCGCGGGCCGCGTAAGCCCTTGGTGTGGCCTTCGCGGGGCGCGACAGCTGGTCACCAGGGCGAGCCCCCAGGCTGCCACGTGTCACCTTCCGTGTCCAACCTATATCGACGAATCAGCAACCCTAGAGTCTACACCCCTATGTCGCGGGGTGCAAAGATCCCTTAAGGATCCTTCGCGGGCCGCGAGAGACTGCGAGATCGGCCCTATAAATTGATGTCGACCAAACTCCGGGCATAAGACTAGAAGGAGTGGGGGCCGGCTGAGGCCCGGCTAGGACCGGCGCCGGTCCCCCACACCGCCCCCCTCCATCACACCCGTCCTCACCAGCAGCCCCACGCCGATCTCGCCGTGCCACCTTTCAAACCATATAGCCGTTACAACGGCTAAATTAATAAAAAAAAAAAAAAAAAAAAAAAAACCTTTTTCAATTTAAATATATACCCATTCTTTATACCATTTCTTCAATATTTCACCCATTCTTCTCCCATTCTCATCCATTTTTATAAAAAAACACTCCCATTTTTATACCAATCTTTTATAAAAAAATAACTCTTCATCCACAATGGCATCTAATCCTTGGTGGTCCGGCTCTTCTTCGGATGAAGAGGAGATGTTTTTCGCAAGCGCTGTGGTAAAGGCGGCGCAGATTCTTTTGGAAGAGGAAGAGGAATCGTCTGAAAACGTTATTACCAGACGAATACAGGTTAACAGAGACCGCGAAGGAGCGCACGAGAAATTGGTTAACGATTATTTTTCGGATGCAAATGAATTTATTTTTCGGAAATGTATTTTTTTTTTATTTTTCGGAAATGTATTTTTTTTTTAAGGAAATGTAATTTTTTTTTATGTTATGAAATGAATTTATTTATGTTGTTTTATGTTGTATTTGTTAATTTTTATAAAGTTTTTATTAAGTTAATAAAAGTAAAACTTAGAAAATTATAAAATAATGAGGTGGGGTAGCCCCATCCTCCATCCCCTTCAATTATCAATTTGGCCCATCCCCCACGAGCCGCCTACGTGGCGCCTACGTGGAGGCTCATCCCCGTGGGGATGGGCCAAACCATACCCTTCAGTCTAACGCACGGTTAATTTTTGTAGTTTTCTAAAAACAAAGTGTGGGTTCCATTTTCTAAAAATTTCGCTCAATCACTTTATCTCTCTCTGAATCCCTCATCTTCTCCCGTTTTCACACCGATTCAAACCCTAGCTTCAACCTTCAACATCCACAAACCTCCGATTTCGATCTCCACCTGCGGTTATCGCTCAATTTTCTTAAGTAAGTTCCTACGCACCTTTTTCATACGCCTCAAAACCCTAATTTTTAATTATTTGGAAAGTAAAAGGCGTATATTTCACTTTTCGAACGAATCTTCTTTTCCGTTGTGTTTATTTTATGCGTTTTGATTAAATTATGCGTCTACTAAAGTTGATTTTGTGTATTGCTGAGAGATTTAGGGTTTTGAATGGTTGATTTGTGTGTATGTTTGTGCAATGTATGTATGTGTTACGTTTATTGTGTGTTTGTGCTGGTTTTGTTGTGTTTAGTTTGTTGTATATGTGGAATGAATGTATTAAAGTTTGTGTGGCTGTACGGTTTCGGTCGTGAATTAGGAGGTGCACCTTCATTTCTGATTTGTATTTTTGAAGTTTTTAGTTTTCGATTAACCGAGGGAGGGACGTGGATATAGCTAGCTCTATATTGGTGACTTGTTATGAAAGAATCAGGGGTTGTAAGTTGTAACTTACTGGACAAGGGCACATGAGAGTGTGTTTTAGTCACGAGCAACGTAGCTAAGCGTGGTAGAGTTGATATGAGTTCACTAGTAAATAACTACCTGTATTTTTAGTTTCTACAACTGTGTACGTGGCAACTAGACATTAATGATTGAGTTAACCGATAACACCTAGTTGGTTTCAGCTACAGTTTTGAAGTTCTTGAAATTGAAGAATCAGAGAGAGTTGAGTTACAGGAGTAGCGGGATCTTTTGAAGTTTGAACTGTCAAAATTCAAACACCGCTCTGCAGATCAGATCAGATCAGATCAGATCAGGAGATCGATAGGTAATCAAGTTGCCTTGCTTGTCGTTGTTCATGTATTAACCTATTCGTCACAGGAAAATTGCTATCTCTACTTTTATGTATTCAAAGAAACACAAGTTATTCGAATCATCGATTGCCTGACAAGTTTATTAGTAGTAGAATTTGGTGTTTGTTAATCCATCATTCTATTGTTTTTTCCCAATGAAAACTGTTTCCGGTTACCGGGTAGGGTCAATTTGGGTATCATGGGTCAGGATGGATGGGCTGAGGTTAAATACAAATGGCAATGGGCGATGTGTGGTGATTTTTTGCTTCTGTCCATTCAAAATCTAAGACTTTCTGATTATCCATGAACCTAATTATATCAAATTCATCAAATTTTCTTTATTCTTTTGCGAAAAATGGCACTTTCTCTACCATCTCTGCTTTTCAAGAGTTATATTTTTTTGGCTATATGGAGAACCATCTCGGTTTTGTCTTTAACAACACACTAGGAAATGTTACCAAAATTTTGTAAGACTACCCACTCTGACCCGTATCAACTTTTGTTAAAACAACCACCCGGACCTGTTACCCTGCCCGGCCGTTTATAAATCATGAGCCACAGAAATCAAGATTCATGAATAATTGCTAGAAGTCAATGTAGGACAGTGTGTGCACTTCCTTTACATCATATGTATACAATTCATGGCAGTTTATTTACATGTAATTTGTTTTTCATCGCAAGTTATAATGAAATACGGGTTAAACCTAAGAGCTCCATCATCCCAACAAAAAAAACAACCTCCTCGCCCTTCTGCACTTGGATTTGGTGATGACGATGATGATGATGATATCGAAAGAGAAATTTCTCGACAAGCCAGCAAGAACAAGGCTCTTAAGGATGTGAGTCAGTCATGAAAAACATAAATCTCTGTTTGGTTTTTCTTATTTTCTAAATTTGGTTTTTTTTTGGCCGTAGGTAGAGGAACAACATAAGAAAGCATTAGAGGAGGATCCTTCAGTGTTTGATTATGATGGTGTATATGATGACATGAAGCAAAAAGCTGTCCGCCCTGTTGCACAGGATCGTCAAGAAAGAAAGGTATCATATATATTTTCACTTATTTATTTGTGAGCATTATATCGAAAATGTGATTATTAAAAAAAAGTTGAGGCCTTTATCTTTTATTAGTGATTGTATGTATCTGATGTTATAGCCTAGGTATATTCAAGCATTGATAGACAAAGCAAAAGTGCGTGAGCGAGAACATGAGATAATATATGAGAGAAAGCTTGCAAAAGAGAGGAGCAAAGAAGACCATCTCTTTGCAGATAAGGACAAATTTGTTACGGGCACGTACAAAAGGAAACTTGCAGAGCAAGCAAAATGGTTGGAGGAAGAACGATTGCGTCAACTTCGTGAGGAAAAAGAAGATGTAAGTTGTACTTTTCTTTAAGTTGTCGACAAACAGCCCTAACTTGATTAAAGATGGGATTGTTAGATATCTCTTTCATTTTGTTTATCTCATATTTATGTTAAATATAGAATGTAAACGAGTATTTTTCTGATACAAATTCATATTCTTGTTCCACAGATTACTACTAAGAAAGGCGGTGATATGACCGAGTTCTACTTCAATCTGTCAAAAAATGTGGCCTTTGGAGCAAGAGATGGGGAGTCAACAAAGTCCCACAAGCATACAGAGGAGTCAAAGAGTCAAAGTCAACCATCAGCAGAAGAGACTATTGGTGAAGCATCTAAGAAAAGATCTGAAATCATTGAAGCAGAAGAAAATATTGGCGAAACATCCAAGAAAACATCTGAAAGGATTGAAGAAGAACCGGTTTCTGATTCTCATAAGCAACAAGTCTCGCAGAATGAAGAAACTAAACCACCAACAGATCATCATAAACGAAACCAAGATGCTTTGGCAGCTGCAAAAGAGCGATTTCTTGCAAGAAAGAAGACAAAGTTAAATGCAGATTTGTGATTTTATTTCTGGATTTTGTTATGAACTTGAGACAAGTGGGACCCCTCTTCGTTAGTTGTCTCGAGTTGAAACTATACATTGTCATTGTTTGAAATTTACTAGCATAACAAAAACTCAGCTGGCCGAAACATTCAAGAAAGAAAACATAAATCAGTAAGACCCAAACGCAATGTCTTGGCCTAAATCTTGTGCTCCTTTGGTGGCTGGCATGAACCTTTGTCTGGTTCAACACGCCTGCCGTCAGAGAAGTGAGTCTTTCCATTAAAGTCTGTCTGTAGCAAACAAATAACATTTCATTTAAAAACAAAGGCAACAGACTAAACAATAAAAGTTGAACTCACATCATGTATGTGCCCGCCATAGATGTACATCACTTTGTTAAAACCAGCAAACCTTTTCTCACTCCATCCAAAGCTCCCTACTATTATTAATACATACATACATACATAAAAATGACAGGACAATAAAGGCACAAAGCGAGAATTTAAAACATAAAACCAACTAAACCATCATTTTAAGCACCAAAAAAGAATAGAAAATATAAAAAAAAAAAAGTGCAACATTATATACCAGCAAAAACACGCTTTCCAGTTGAAGACCAACATCAAGAAGAGCACGGAAAGGACTCCTGCTGGTTCAACAGTGGGTGAACCAAAGTCCAAAACCACCAAGGAAGATTCAGTATTTTTTTTAACCATCAATCTTGAATTTTTATTAATATTAATAGCATAATATTATTGATGATTTGAAAAATAAAATGCCATGTAGCATTAGTTTAAATTTTGAATAAAAAAATAACATGTGGCATTATTTAAAGTTTTTTTATTAGAATTAGATATGTAAATAATAATAATTTGAGGTGTATAAAGAATTCAACATTAATTTTTAAACGTCACTTTTCCTTTTTTAAACGGTGCGTTCATCATGAAGGGGTATAACCATAATTATGTATAGGCACTAACTTAAGGTGGTTACTTTTTGTAGTATTATATAATATAATAAGGTTTGTATTAAAAAAAGATTTGATTTGTTTTCTTATTCATTTTAACAGTTCTCGTAATATTTAGCGTTCTCAAAATAACCCTACTCTCTCTCTCTCTCTCTCACTCTCTCTCTCTCTCTCTCTCTATATATATATATATATATATATATATATATACTATATAATAAAAGAAACCAATGAAGGGACACATGTCATTCATTGGAGCCATCTATTTTTTAGTTTTCTTATCTTTATCTCCTATTAATTATAATTAATATTAATTAAAATAATAAAATTTAATATAAATTTAAACCATTCGTATAGGAGATAATATAGTCTTTTGAAATATTTATTAGTACACTAAATATAAACTAATATAATGTAAAGAGTTAAATGTCATTTTAGTCCTTGTTGTTTGGGCCATTTTGTCCGTTTAGTTCAAAGGTTTTATAATACGCAGAGTTTATAAAGATATAACTTTTTATTGATTGATATATAAAATTACATGTGCTCAACCCATACAATACATGAGGTTCTTAATAATTTTTTTACTTTGCTTTATTTTATTTATTATCAGGTTAGATAATAATCACAACGATTCTAAAGATATCGTTATTATAACTCAACATCCATAAGTCAAATTAATCGGAAATTTATACATATCGACTGTGGTCTAGAAATTCCATAACTTATAAAGCGCAATTTATTCTTTATATGTTTAAAAAAACACTTAAAAATAATTTTAGAACTCAGAGCCTTCACTTTATTGTTTTTATATAAGTATAATGAAGTTTAAAGCCTACGTTATAATTAAGTGAAATGTTTGTAAATCTTCCTATACTAATAAAAATCTTTTTTGGACACGTATCACTTTCTTATGTTTTCTCATCTTATTTTCTTATTTGTCTCTCATATTAAATAATAATAATTTTAAACAAAATATTATATAAGAATAAATATTTGTTATTCTATAATAATTTTAAACAAAAATTTAGATAAGGATAAACATTTGGTTTTATTATGATCATATTAAATAATAATAAAAATAATTTTAAATAAAAAAATAGATAAGAATAAATATTTGTTTTTCTATAAAGAATTTTAAACAAAAATTTAGATAAGGATAAACGTTTGTTTTTATTATGTACTTAATAATAATTTTTTTTTCATTTGCTATAATTAAATAATTATTCTAGGTTGGGCATATGCTTTTATCAAATTGCAAGTGTTTTTAGACGCATCACTGTAATGGTCCGGACTCACCATTATAATCACACAATTCTTTCAAATGTCAAATCCAGACAACTTAGTTTCAACTATGTAATGTTAGACGTGCTGTTATAATTGGTTTAAACCTATCATTTATCGCACATTGCATCAACATGTAGAAAGAACACCATTTTTAGATATAACAATTCTCGATTTTACGGTATAACATTATATTTTATTCAACACGTGCAATATGTGAGTTTTTTCAAAAATATATAATTTTTATTATTATTTACTATATAAAATTACATTTATGCAACCCGTGTAATACACAGGGTTCTAACCTAGTATATATATATATATATATATATATATATATATATATATATATGGCTGCAAAGGAACCAAACGAACACAAACAAGACCTTGTTCGTGTTCGTTTGTTAAGAAATATATGTGTTCGCGAACCGTTCACGAACACTTATCGAACGAAATTTTATGTTCGTGTTCGTTTGTTAAGAAATATATGTGTTCGCGAACCGTTCATGAACACTTATCGAACGAAATTTTATGTTCGTGTTCGTTTGTTAACGAAATGAACTTGTTCGTGTTCGTTTGTGTTTGTTTGTTAATTTTAGGCAACGAATGTTGACGAACACAAATAAGCACAAACTAATGTTCATGAACACAAATGGAAACAAACGAACACAAACAATCGTTCATGAACATAATATATAATACACCGACACTTATTAGATATTTAATTTGTCGGAATTTTGAAGTATTTAAATAAATATAAAAACTAAAAACACTAATGAAGTATTGAACACAAACGAACACGTTACCGAACGTTCACGAACATAAACGAACGAACACGGCTTCTGTTCATGTTTGTTCATTTAACTAAACAAACGAAATTTCTTGTTCGTGTTCGTTTGTTTAGTAAACAAACGAACACAAACGAACACAAACGAACTTCCCACCGAACGGTTCACGAACTGTTCGCCGAACGTTTGGTTCGTTTGCAGCCCTAGATATATATATACAGGGTAGCGATCCTAAGTGAAGTCCAACCTATTTGAAAAACTTAAGAAGCAATTTAGACCACACATTTTCCCTAAGCAAAAAATGCAAAAAATAAGGTTAAAAAATGCAATTTTTTTTTTTTTTTTTTGGAAAAATCGGAGCTTTTTCTTTAAGTTTTTTTTTTTTATTTTTTGGGATTTATACACATGTATATATTGTTAATCTTTTAACTATACATATGTGTATATTGTCAATTATACATATATGTATATACATGTATAAATTTTGAAAATAAGTGTTATAAACCCTAAACCCTAAAGCTAAACTGATGTGTGTAAAATGCAACATATAAATTACATCAAATAAGGCATAAAACTAACCATTTTTAAGTACTAATATTGGAAAAAGAGTGTTTTTGTCTTCCTTTTGTATTTTCAGGATTAATTGAGCTCAAAAACGCAAAAGAAGCAAAAAGACAGCTAAATCCAACATAAATACAAGAAAAGGAACATTAGTGGACTGCCCGACCCCTCAACGGCACCTTCCAAAGCAAATTAGAGAAGTCAGAAGACTGAACACGCCCCGTGCTCAGCCAGCACGGGGCCGTGCCCAAGAAGCAGCAGAAAAGACAAACCTATAGAAGCTTCTATTGCCCACCACGGGCCGTGCCCAGCGGACACGGGGGCGTGTCGAAAGTACAGCAGGCGCATTTATTGTAATTGCGAATTACAATTAATGAGGAGAGAGAGTGTCAGACAGGCACGGGGCCGTGCCCAGCGGACACGGGGCCGTGCCCAGCTCTCTGTTCAGCCTATAAATAGGAGTGCTTGGATTCATTTCAACTCATCCCTTGGCACACCACCTCTCTCACACTTCATCCACCACCCACCACCATCACAACACCATCATCCACCACCATCATCCATTGTCCATCGTAGAGTGTGTGAGTCGTCTCGGGATCCAAGATTGATCGTAAGAGTTCTTGACAATCAAGGCCATGTTTGCCTAAGTCTCTTACATCACTTGGTGAAGACAAAGTGTCTAGTATAATACTTTTTATTTCTAATCTTTTGCACTTTTTATTTGGTTTTGTATTAATGACTTTAATAACTAGTTACTTATGTTGAAGGTGATCTTTCCTTATCGTTTGTCCGTGGTGTCTTGGCATTATTTTACTGTCTATATAAAATAAAAGATTTTCACCATTCATATCTCCACGGTCTATATGGAGGTATGTTGGCTACCTGGTCGGGGGTTAAGGGAACGGTTTGGTAAAGGTCTTGCCATTGTTCAGCGTTTAGAGGTCCTGCAATGGACCTGGGTCAAATTTAGTAGGACCTCCTTCAATGCTTCACGTTATTGGATGGCGGGGGTCCAAACTCTTTGATCCCCTCATAAGTTAACTACTATTAATACTATAACCCGGCTATTTAGGACTGTATCCCTGCTGACTCAGACTACTTAGCCGAGGGTAACGTCACCGCCAAAAGCGGGGCCTACCACAATACTGCATTAATAACTTAATTCATTATCTTCCAATAATCCACCCTTTTAGGATTATATCCTTGCTGACTCAAACTACTGGGGTGAGGGTAACGTCACCTTCAAAAGAGGGGCCTACTACAATAACTAAGATAATCTCTTAATTATGTGCAAAAGTGCGGAAATAATCAAAGGTTATACTAGATACGAGTCGGAACCAAGTGATTCATCTTGTCTATCTGTTTTTTATTTTATTTTTATTTTCAGCATTTTAGTTAGTTTTTATTTTTCTTAGCTTAAAACATTTTTCTAAACTTTTATTTTGATTAGACGTTGAGGATAAACCGGTACTAAAAGCTCTTGTGTCCTTGTACGACCTCGGTATCTTACCAACGCTATACTACACTCAACGATGGGTGCACTTGCCCATATGTGTGTTTAGTGTTAGTGAAATATCGTGTTTTATAAATTTAAAACTTGGCTAAAATAAGTGTTAAAAAGGGCTTAAAATATACACCTAATATATATAACACTTCACACGCATCATAAACCCTAATTCTAAACCCTAAAGTTAAACCCTAATGATTGTTATGGGTCATTTTCTGAATATACATATCCTGACTA
This sequence comes from Helianthus tuberosus, assembly GCA_030545235.1. NCBI lineage: Eukaryota > Viridiplantae > Streptophyta > Magnoliopsida > Asterales > Asteraceae > Helianthus > Helianthus tuberosus. Next base: position 179,752,010 of record CM060365.1, on the reverse strand, counting down.
GTATCCCGCTTTTAGTTGTTTATTTGTGACCATGATGCTGGAAGAGGATATTGCTAACATCTTGGGCGATATCCTGAGGTTTATTGAATTAACCACGTGCAGGTTAAAGGCTGAGACTTGCTAACGGTCAAGTGGACTTCTTCTCCTCAAGACTCGGACGTGTTTGTTAAAGGAGAGACGTTGAACCCGAAAGACCAGGTCTACAACGTTCGATTAAGGAATATTCGGTGGATCCCGGAAGTTTAGGATAGTTTGTTATATTATCTTTACTATAAATAGATGGGGGCGGATCAGTTTAAGGGACACAATTTTCACTAACACTCTCGAACACTTTCGCTCTCTAGCTCATTGCAAACACCACACTTGTATTCAAATTTCATTGTAACACATAGTCGATCCGCACCACATCCTGCACTGTATCCTGACGTTTGAAGTAATAGGAAGAACAAGGCAGCTGCGATTGTCAGCTCCCGAGGTTTTATGCCGGCGATCTAGATTGATCAAGGGCTTTCCTCGTACATCTCGTGTCGTTTACTTTACTTTTGCTCATAGTTTGATCGTAGATACAGCTCAATATCCTGAGCCGTATCCTGAATACTGATTTTCTAAATAACTTAACAAGCATATTTTTCACACATATTTCTAGCACACTACCTCACTTAACTAATTTGATCACTAAATTGCTTAGGTAATTTTTGACCAAAACAATTTGGCGCCCACCGTGGGGCAAGTGGTGCTCTCTTTACTAAATTTTTTTGTGAAATCGCTAATCGGCTTTCTATTTTCAAAACTTTTTGCCACATTGTCCACAATGGCCTCAAGATCAAACATGAGCTCCTCCACTGTGTCTGCTATGACTTCTGCTACTACCGGTTCGGTGCTTCCACCACCTCCTCCAAGGATGCCAGCCTCTTCACGACCTCAGGATATTATCCCTACCCGTAGTGTTCAGGAATCTGCTCCCGTTTTAGCTTCTAACGATGAAATTTTAACCTTATTTGGAAGTGTGCAAGAACAAATGAGGCAGCAACAGGAAACAAACCAAATGCTGTTGAGGGAAATACAACTCTTGAAGTCTGGTTCGAGCAGATCTGCTGAAGATTTTGTCACTCCATTACAACCCAGAACTTTGAACTTCAGTTCAGCTGTGTATACTGAGGATAATAGGGGGAATATTGTGCCCAGCCTTCCTCAGAATCATACTCCTGAAATACCCTCCTCGGTCAGGATGTCAACCATGAGGAGCTCAGGATATGCTTCAGGATATGGGCAAAATCCTCCAACGGGTAACGTGTCAAATAATAATAATACTCATGCTACTAACAATAGTGGATCTTTGCAGGATACAGGTGTAACATCAGCACTTACTAGAGAACTTCAGAAGTTGAAGGACATGATATCTAGTGTACCTGGGGTGGTCCAGCCGATCCCGGAAGTGTCCCAGGACAGCCACAAGATATCTCATTTTGCATATCCTATCTGTGATGCTGAGATCCCAAAGAGATTCCAAACCCCCAACATGAAGCTTTATGATGGGACTACGGATCCCGAAGAGCATATTGCTCAGTATAGGGAAAGAATGGAGATTAACCCTATCCCTCCGGAGCTCAAGGAAGCATGATTGTGCAAGGGATTTGGTTCTACTCTAACAGGATCAGCCTTAAAATGGCTGTTAAACGTTCCTCCTCACTCAATTACTTCGTTTGCTCATTTGGTTAATTTATTTAACAGTCAATTTTCTTGTAGTCGGAGTTTTGAGAAACTAACCAGTGATCTTTACAGGATAACTCAAGGGCCTCAGGAATCATTGAGGGATTATGTGAACAAATTCAGTCGAGAATCCTTGGATATCCCACATCTTGATGTTGCAACAGCTGTGCAAGCTTTTAAGATGGGATTACAAAAGGATTCTCAGTTTTATCAGGATCTTGTAATGAATCCCTGCAGGAACCTCGACGAAGCTCGTAACAGGGCTTTGAGATATATCCGTCTGGAAGATGACAGGAAGATGCAAGAAAGGATGAACTCATCTAACACCTATGAGTCAACTAACAGGAAGTCAGAATCCTCATTCAAGTCATATCGGCCTAAGCCATATGGTAGAAATGAAAACAAAAGAGTGAATGCCGTCGAAGATGAGGATCTTGAAGAGTATCCTGAGTTGTCTGAATATTGCTTTTCTGTTAACATTCCTGAATTGATGTATGCCATGCAGGGTCTAGGAGACAAGGCTAGGTGGCCTCGAAAGAATCAACAAAAGGCTGACTGGAAAGATAAGTCAAAATGGTGTGCTTTCCACGAAGATTTCGGACATGTAACTGAGGATTGCATTGCTCTAAGGAAAGAAATAAGCTATCTTCTAAGCAAGGGATATCTGAAAGATCTCTTAGGAAGAAAGAAGAATAAGGGTCAGGATACTGAGAAGGATCCTGAGCGAGCAGCATCACCTCCCGCCGATGCCAAGATAATCAACTTCATTTCGGGAGGATCCGACATTTGTGGGACTTCGTATTCGGAAGCAAAGAGACATGCAAAGGAAGCTAAGGCCGAAAGGGGAGACAAACCTGTCAGGATGACTACCCTCACAACTGACAAAGTGATCACTTTTGATGCTGATGACAGGGATACTGTCCAGGATCCTCACCATGATGCTCTGGTAATAACGTTATATGTGGCTAACCATTTTGTACGCAGGATATTGGTTGATAATGGCAGCTCCGTCAACATAATCCAATTAGAGACTCTGAAGAGAATGAATGTATCTCCAATGGATATCACTTCGAAGTCTACCGTGCTTGTTGGGTTCAGTGGAGAGGCTAGAAACACAGTGGGAGAGATAAAGTTACCAGTATACGTTGAAGGAGTCAACTCGATACAACGTTTCTGTGTAATGGATTCTCTATCCTGCTATAACATCATATTGGGAAGACCATGGATTCACGATATGAAGGCCGTGCCATCAACATATCACCAATGCATCAAGATACCTACCCCTTGGGGCATTGTCAAAGTTGATAGTGATCAGCAGGAGGCGAAAGAATGCTACTCATCCTCGATGAAATCCTCAACCAAACCTAGTGCAGCATAGCAATTAAAGACGCGGGCCCAGGATATCATGGAGGATCCGGAGCAGGATGTGAAGAAAATTATCATGGACCAGGATAATCCCGATATTTCGGTGCTCGTAGGGACCAATATCCCTCAGGATATTGAAGAACAATTAATTAACTTTTTGAAATGCAGGATGTCAACGTTTGCATGGAAGCATGAGGATATGACAGGCATATCCAAAGATATTATCACTCACAAGCTTGGAATTGATAAATCATTCAAGCCTGTGCAACAAAAAAGAAGGAAGTTTGCTCCTGAGCAGAACACGATTATCCAGGAGGAAGTTGAGAGATTATTAAAGTCCAGGATGATCAGAGAGGTTAAGTTCCCAAGGTGGCTAGCAAACGTGGTTGTAGTACAGAAGAAAAATGGGAAATGGAGAGTTTGTGTAGACTACACAGACTTGAACAAAGCTTGTCCTAAAGACCCATTTCCTCTTCCCCACATTGATGCAATGGTAGATGCCACTGCCGGGCATGAAATGCTGACCTTCATGGACGCATCCTCAGGATTTCAACAGATCCAAATGGAGCCTTCTGACCAGGAGGATACTGCCTTCATGATACCAACAGGTATTTATTGTTATACAGCTATGCCTTTTGGTTTGAAAAATGCAGGTGCAACATACCAAAGATTGGTAAACATGATGTTCAAAGACAAACTGGGGGACACCATGGAGGTATATATCGATGATATGGTGGTGAAATCTAAAAAGGCTGAGGATCACCTCCAGGATATCAAGGGAGCATTTGATATCCTGGATCGATAAAACATGAAGCTGAATCCTGCTAAATGCCATTTCGGAGTGGGGGCAGGAAAGTTTCTTGGATATATGGTGACAAAAAGGGGGATAGAAGCAAGCCCAGAGCAGATCAAAGCTATCCTGGATATAAAATCACCCTCAAATATGAAGGACGTACAAAGATTGACAGGCCGAGTAGCAGCTTTAAACAGGTTTATCTCGAGATCCTCAGAGAAGTGCAAAGATTTTTATGATATCCTGAAGAAGAACAAAAGATTCGAGTGGGGGGAGAAGCATGAAGCAGCCTTGCAGGATTTGAAACGATATCTCTCAACCGCACCTCTATTGATGAAGCCTGAAAATGGTGAACCACTATCCCTATACCTTGCTGTATCAGGGAATGCTGTAAGTGCCGTTCTTATAAAAGATCATGAAGGTCAGCAATATCCTGTTTATTATGTTAGTAAAAGTTTGTTAGATGCTGAAACTAGGTATTCTCATTTAGAAAATTTAATACTAGCATTAGTCATGGCATCAACGAAACTTAGACATTACTTTGAGACACATAGGATTCATGTTAAAACAAATTATCCTGTTAAAAATGTACTTAGGAAACCAGAGATGTCAGGCAGGATGGCCAAGTGGTCAGTAAAGTTGAGTGCTTATGATTTAGTATATGAACCTAGAAATGCCATAAAATCTCAGGCTTTAGCTGACTTTGTGGCTGATTTCAGTACTGATATTCAGGATGAGGTAGACCTAGAAGTTCAACAGTTAGGAGAATCCTCGGGATCCTGGACATTATATACTGATGGTGCATCTAATGTAAGAGGAGTAGGATTAGGAATACTACTAAAATCGCCACAGGGGGACATATTACCCCAGGCTATTAGGTGTGAATTTCCTGCTACTAATAATGAAGCAGAGTATGAGGCTTTAATTGCAGGATTAGAGTTGGCTAAGAGTATGAGTATCAAAAATTTACAAGTATATGTTGACTCTTTGTTAATTACTAACCATTTTAATGGATCCTATGCAGTTAAGGGTGAGAAATTAATCGAATATCTCGATATTCTCAAAAAATTAGCAGGATATTTCGATGTTTTTATACTTGAACAGGTACCAAGGGAGGATAATGCTGAAGCGGATGCCTTAGCAAATTTGGGATCATCGATCAGGATACCTGAAGGGACCCAAATACCAATATTACATGTCTTATATCCTGCAACGAATCCTCAGGATAAAGAAGTAGCGGGTATTCGGGATCCTGGAGCAGAGCATCCTGAAGGGGATCCTAAATCCTGGACGGCTCCAATCATGAGATATCTCAAAGAAGGACACATCCCTGGAAATGAAAATCCTAAGGCATTTAGGATGAAGGTATCATGATTCACTATTATAAATAATATTTTATACAAGAAATCTCTTGCAGGACCATATTTGAGGTGCTTGGAGGATCCTGAAGCCAAAGAAGTACTTCAGGATATACATGAAGGGGATTGTGGTAACCATACTGGGGGCAGGTCGTTATTCTCAAAAGTATTAAGGACAGGATATTATTGGCCAACAATGAGAAAAGACGCCGCAGAATATGCTCGAAGATGTGACGCATGTCAAAGACATAGTAACATACTGCATCAACCTGCTGAACCATTATATCCTATTGTTTCCCCTTGGCCGTTTATGAAGTGGGGTATGGATATAGTGGGAAAGCTACCAAAAGCTCCGGAAGGAAAAGTCTTTATGCTAGCAATGACGGATTATTTCTCTAAGTGGGTTGAAGCTGAAGCATTTGTTCAAGTTAGAGACCAAGAAGTAGTATCCTTCATAAAGAGGAATATCCTGACCAGATTCGGAGTACCAGCTGAGATAATCTGTGACAATGGTTCTCAGTTTATAAGCAAGAGAACTACTGACTTTTGCAAGAGTTGGGGGATCAAAATGATCACATCTACTCCGGTACATCCTCAAGCAAATGGACAAGCAGAATCCTCAAACAAGATAATTGTCAATAACTTAAAGAAAAGGCTTGGAGCCAAAAAAGGGAGATGGGCAGAAGAATTACCCTTTGTTTTGTGGGCTGATAGGACAACGGTAAAGAATGCAACTGGCCAAACCCCGTTTTCCTTGGTATTTGGAGCAGAAGCAATGATTCCAACGGAAATGACAATACCTACTGCAAGATCTACCCTAAGTGATCCTGAGCAGAATCCTGAAGCCTTGAGTCAGGATTTAGACACTATAGATGAGAAGAGAGACGCGGCAAGGCTAAGGATGGCGGCATATCAACAGAGAATATCCAGGGCATATAATAAGAATATTAGGACCAGAAGATTTAAGGTTGGAGATTGGGTGTTAAGAAAGGCTTTTCAGAATACTACCAATCCTGCCGATGGCAAGTTAGCTCCAAAATGGGAAGGACCATATGAAGTTGAATCAGAAGCAGGGAAAGGAGCATACAGACTCAAGAATATAGAAGGGGATATGCTACCGAGGTCTTGGAATGCTATACACCTTAAGCTCTATTTCAAGTGAGTTTAGAATTTAATTTCTAACTCAGGATGGTATGAGTTCTACCTTTTTTAAATATGTTTGGTTTAATTTGTTCTTTGTAACCCAATACTAACTTAAGCATCGGAGGGGTGTTAGCCAAGCTAACACCCACCTTAGTTTAAGGATTTTTTGCAGTATATGCTCCGGGATGCTCACTCAGGATATTTCGGAAGATTAGAGGATTGGCCCCCTCTCTCACGTACAAGGGATCCTGATCCCTTCACAGGTTTAAAGGTATTCACCTTTCTTCCGAATTGGGTTTAAACACCCCGCCTGGAGCGCAAGTTATTCAGGGATAGTTCAAGGTGGCGGGACCAGTCCATGTAAAAGTGGCTGACAATTTCGTTACTGTTGGCTATATCCTGAATCCTAAAGGTATATGAGGATTGATCACCCTCTCTCACGAAAGGGTATTTTCATACTCTCTAAGGTTTAAAGGTTTTCACCTTTCTAAGTCTTGGAGTTTATACACTCCCGCCTGTAGCGCATGAAAATTTGGGATTTTCCCCAGGATACAAGGGATTTATCTCCAGTACATCCTTGGGTTTTACCCTTGGGACCTAAAAAATTGCTTGTACGATGGAAATTGACATTCAGAAGATTTCTAAGTATTTGAATACATTGTACACAGGGGACATTCCTACCAAGGCAGTGATGTAAAGCTCAAAGGCTAAAGCTCGGAACTAGTATGCTAAATATCTCACACAGGGGACATCTTCATTGGAAAAGTTGCAAGGAGATTGAGGTTTGATAATAGGGTTATATACTACTCCGGGTATGATCTTTCCTTTGTAAACATCATCTAAGTTTTTAGTAACACTATGTTTTATAAAAGGTCAAGTATCCTGATATATTCTCAAAGTCCTTTTTAGGATATTTGATTAAGGTGTTTGAAACTAGTATTAGTTTGGAACTTTGATCATTTAAGTATTATCATAAACTGGTTTTGGAAAAATAGATTGTTTTTCAAAAACTTTCTACAAAGTTGAAGGAATGTTTGGAAGTTCTATCTAATAAAAAGTTTTTACAATATATCGCTGAGCATATTGATCAGGATATTTTCATAAGATAACAATATAAAATTTCTTGCAAGGCTAAGAATTATACTTAGGAAAAACGGAAGATAATGGCAAGAAAAATAAAAAAGACGAAATTATTCTTGAAGCAATCAATACTGGTTGATAACCGAAGGTTTCATCCTGAAACCCAGGACCCATCCACCTTCGGCTATCAAATTGTTTCGATACAGAAATAAAAAGTGTTCATAAAAACATAAAATTGTTCGAATAATTTAAAGGAAATAAGCTCTAGGGGGTAGTGCCTTCTTCGTCCATAGTGGTTTCAGCAACATCCGCCTTGGGATCTGCCTCAGCATCCTTCTCAGCATCGGTTGCTTTTTCAACTGCTTTGGAAGATTCTTCGACAGCTGATTTGGAAGAGGTGCCCCCGAGGTTCTTTAGCTTGGTCTCCCAAGCACCAACATCCCAAGAAGGGCATTCAAAACCTAATGTTTTGGCTTCATGGGCCATCTTCAACCTAGCTTGGAGGAGAGAAATGACGACGGAACTTTTGAGGCTTTCCCGGTAGCTGACCATATCCCGTTCGTACTGCATGTGGGCAGCTTCAAGATCGGTCTGGGCTTGAAGAGTAGCTTTGTTGAGAGCGGTTTGGTGTTCTTGAGTCATGGCTTTAAATTTCTGCTCGTAATGACGAGATTTGGCGGCTGCAATCATGCCTTGATCGGAGATTGTGATTTCAGCTTCCTTTAGCTTGGTTTCAAGCGTCTTGTTGAGCTTGCAGGATTCTTGATATAAGTTAACCAAACGCTCAAGACCCTACAAAGGTAAGACGACAGGTATTAATATTGATAAATCTTTGATAATAATGTAAATCGCAGGATATGATATGAGAATACTAACCTGGTTAAGAAAAGAAGTCATAAACCCGCTAGCTTCAATGAACCTGTGCTTCTCATAAGGAAATGTGTCAGAAATGACAGGGGAATCAGGTTCTTTCCTTTTGCGGGAACTTGAACTCCGGGGCTTGGTAGCCGGTGACGGTTTGGGAATAATGATGGCTTTGGAACTGCTGGGTTTGGATGTGGCTGTGGTCTTGGGGTTAGGCTCTTTCTTGACCTGGATCTGATCAGAATAACTGTCCAATTCGTCGAGGTCAAAGACTTCAGGGATCTTGGCCGGTGCTGCATAAAGGGAAAAGTTTTACTCCTCATTTTACTATTTTACTGTCTTGACTAATTATTTTGAAAGTAATCCTTACCAGACATTTCGGATGACGAGTATTGACTGGAACTCGGGACGTGTGTGGTGAAGGTCCTGTCTATTGCAGGTAACTGGTAAACAGTATTGATTCTCTCTTCTGACTCGGCGGTAGGGGGAGCGACTTCCTTGAAGTTCACTGCATAAAGATCAAAAAGAAGGATATTAATAGAAGATGAGAATTAAATGGTCTATGAGAATATTTATGACCCTACCGGTGGTTAACCACTCCACCGGAAGGTTGGCACCCTCAGCAATGGAGTCTCGTTTGACAAAGAAGAATTCGCGTTGCCATCCGTCTTCGTTTTTGGTGGCTTTGAGAATTAGGGGTTTGCTGGAGGTCGAAAAGAGCAAGAACCGGCTAGAGCCATGGGATCGGAGGCGATAAGCGATAGGTAAATCCTCGATGCGGAGGTCGGAACAATGGAGGTTTTTGATTTGATTAAGTACAATTAGTACTCTCCAAACCATGGGCATGGTTTGAGCAAAAGAGATGCCGGTGGTTCGAAAGAATTGCATCATGAATTCAGGAAAAGGGTATCGAAGACCTAGCGAAAAAGGATATGCTGGAAAACAAACCCATTCAGTGGAAGAAACATCCGATCGGATTGACCGATCGAATGGTCTGAAGACCGTGTTATCAGGGAAAGCGCCGGAGGCTCTTAAAGCTGCAATATCTGCGTTGTCAAAAGCACAGATCTCCTTTTCGGGATTTTTAAGGAGATTCTGCTGGGTGAAGGTCTCGGCATCCATTGCGAGTAAGGCGATGCAAATTGATAGAAAATAAATCAAAAAATGGAGAATTACCTGAAGGTTCTGTTGAAGATATCTGCTTTTCAAACAAGAAAAGAGAAGATATAGGGGCATTGTAGATCTCCATTGAGCAAAAAGCGCGTTGGAAGTTACGATGTGATCTTGACCGTCGTTTCGTTTTAAATGCCTTGAGTTATGGGATAAGATTTTTGAAATATATCCGTTGGATTGGTATACCAACCGATATATTTGGGGACAATTGTTATGGGTCATTTTCTGAATATACATATCCTGACTAGTATCCCGCTTTTAGTTGTTTATTTGTGACCAGGATGCTGGAAGAGGATATTGCTAACATCTTGGGCGATATCCTGAGGTTTATTGAATTAACCACGTGCAGGTTAAAGGCTGAGACTTGCTAACGGTCAAGTGGACTTCTTCTCCTCAAGACTCGGACGTGTTTGTTAAAGGAGAGACGTTGAACCCGAAAGACCAGGTCTACAACGTTCGATTAAGGAATATTCGGTGGATCCCGGAAGTTTAGGATAGTTTGTTATATTATCTTTACTATAAATAGATGGGGGCGGATCAGTTTAAGGCACACAATTTTCACTAACACTCTCGAACACTTTCGCTCTCTAGCTCATTGCAAACACCACACTTGTATTCAAATTTCATTGTAACACATAGTCGATCCGCACCACATCCTGCACTGTATCCTGACGTTTGAAGTAATAGGAAGAACAAGGCAGCTGCGATTGTCAGCTCCCGAGGTTTTATGCCGGCGATCTAGATTGATCAAGGGCTTTCTTCGTACATCTCGTGTCGTTTACTTTACTTTTGCTCATAGTTTGATCGTAGATACAGCTCAATATCCTGAGCCGTATCCTGAATACTGATTTTCTAAATAACTTAACAAGCATATTTTTCACACATATTTCTAGCACACTACCTCACTTAACTAATTTGATCACTAAATTGCTTAGGTAATTTTTGACCAAAACAATGATAAACCCTAAAGCTAAAGCTAAACCCTAATGCAAACCCTAAAGCTAAAGCTAAACCCAAAAGCTAAACCCTAATGTTAAACCCAAAAGCTAAACCCTAATTTTAAACCCTAAATACTATTGTTAAACCCTAAAGCTAAACCCTAATGCTAAACTCAAAAGCTAAACCCTAAATACTATTGTTAAACCCTAAATCTAAACCCTAAATACTAATGCTAAACCCTAAAGCTAAACCCTAAACCCTAATGTGAAACCCTAAATACTAATCCTAAACCCTAAATAACACTTATTTTTCAATTTTAAACATGTATATACATATATTTGACAATATAAACATATGTATAGTTAAAAGATTAATAATATACACATGTGTATAAATCCTAAAAAAATAAAAAAAACCTTAAAGAAAAAGCTCTGATTTTTCCAAAGAAAAATAATAATGCATTTTTTACATTTTTTTTTCATTTTTTTGCTTAGGGAAAATGTGTGGTGCAGAATGCTTCTCAAGTTTCTCAATTAGCCTACTACTTCTCACATGATCCTTATCCTATATATATTATAACAACCCGACTTTTCGGATTGTCACTTGCTTCGATTTGTAACCGTCTTGTACTCCGAGATTCGATATAAATAAAAGGTTATGTTATACAAAATACATTTTCATCACACCGCACCGCTGCACGTTTAAACGCTTTATAGTCGCAAACTCTCAAATGATAACGCAACACGAATTACAGAGAATTATGCTCTTTTAATTACCGAGTGTGTTTGTTTGTTCGGTAACCACTCCCGCCTTCGCAACTCGCTTATCACGCTAGATCGCAAACGCTGTTAGTAGTAGTAATGTTATGCTGTGTGTTCTTATATGCTTAACATGTGCGTGCTTTATATGTTTATGGATTATACTCGCTCAAAACGTCAAACGCATACTCGCATAACTCGATTTATCACACCAAAACAAAACGCAACGCAACACTTAAATGAATCAAGTTGGGAAACTAACAAACGCGAACTCAGCCGTCCGAATGGGCCATCCGCCCGGATGGAGCCATCCGGATATTGGCCATCCGAACACACGCAAGCCCTCACCCCTCTCCTAGAAATAGAAGCCTTGTGTCTCCATTTCAACACTTTTGGTTCTCTCATCCGCTCTCAAGTTTTTAGCTGCGAATCAAGACTTTTTGTAAGCATTTTCCTTCAACTTCTTCAATCTCCATCTCTATTTCACTTCTACCCCATCTTCGTTCATCAAAATCACACACACTCTAACTTTTTCTCAAAACCCTTGATTCCAAACACCTCGAAGATGGTTTCCACTCGTTTTGCCAAGGCAAACTGCTATGGAGCATCATTCAATCGAGATTGGATCAAGATCTAAAGGATTTTCATGTTTTACAACTTCTTAACGAACTCCTTTTTATTTATATGCAATATTGGTGGAATCGGAGGCCCGTCAGACTCCCGACACCTCTCATTGTCGGAGAGCCGACCTTAGAAATAATTTCCACCAAGGAGATGGTCTGATTTACGGGTCAGACATGGATTTCCGTCAAGAACAACACAGCCGACCGAATGGGCTATGCCCATCCGCCCGAATGGACTTGACCCGATCTTCACTGTTGTTTTGTTTCCGTTATCAAACCCGTCTCCGTTAATTAAAACGTTTTAACATAATTTTGTCGGTTCACAAACAATCCCAGTCCATCCGTCCGAATGGACCATGTCCATCCGTCCGGATAGACTCTGTTGCCACACCAAAACTTTTCTTTCTACTTTTAAACATCAGTTATACATCAGAATGTTTTCTCCCCAACAAAACAGCCATCCGTTCGGATAAACTAAGGCCATCCGTCTGAATGAACTAAGGCCATCTGTCCGGATGAACAAAGCCCATCCGTCCGGATGAACACAGCCCATCCGTCCAGATGAACTAAGCCCATCCGTCTGAATGGACTGTTGAACACTTAACTCGCTTTATACCCACCCGATACTCTGATTTCGACCGTTTCAGCACATAGGAAGACTTATGCTTTTGTTCCCGTACGCAGGCTGACCGGTGCTCCCTTCAATCCAAGCAGATCGTGTTTAGCTGTTAAACCGCACTGTGAGTATACTCGAACCCTTTTTCGCTTAACGCACTTTTGGGTGTTACATACGTTCTCTATCAAAAACACAACACACAACGCAAACTATTTTAACGCTAACCGCTCCCGCATGCTATACGTGATTAGTTGAATGCCTGTTACTATGCTATTACAGTTATTATTGCCAGAGCGCCTTTAGCAACGATAGTACTATAGTTTGGACTCAACACCTGATTTGTTAGGGGTTGCTAAGGATCACATACTTTACTTCACATGTTCGCTTCGGTGAACATGTGTCGCGCATACTCTACTTGCAGTCACGTGGTTAGGTTGTATCATTGTTGGTAGTTACATGCTTCGCCCATTACGTGTTACATGTTAGTTATGCGTAAACGCTTTTTATACTATATCTGCAAACTTGTGTACTCACCTTTACTTTATGTATTGACTTTTATTTTAACGTATGTAACAGGTTGATGGATTGTTATGCTGCAAAAAGGATAGGAAGTCTAGAAACTCACCAAATAAAATCTCGGTTGTCGGATTGAAACTTGTTTAAGCGATTTTGATATCCTTATGACTATTTGTAAATTATTTTGTTTGATAGTATGGGATATTAAACGTATTAAAAATATTGTCACATAATAGTGTTATGAATTCTCTTGAGTAATCTGATTCGCCTAGTGCCGTGCCCCGATGATTCTGCCATTGGTTGGGGTGTGACAGATTGGTATCAGAACAATAACTATAGGGAATTAGGTCGAGTCGTGTAGAACAGGCCTAGTCTATAGTCTAAGTACCAACATACCCTTCGTGCGAACCCACTTGGGGTTTCGTACAAACCCACATGCTGTTATACTCTCGTTCGAACCTACTATGCTACACCTTCGTACGAACCCACATACAGAGCTTCGTACGAAGGCACCTTTCCTAAGGTTGAAAACTATTTTGCCTTTCCTAAGGCCAACATAATACACACGTTTTGAAAACACTCGCATAACACAACCGAGTGATTGTGTCAAGATTAGGTGTGAAAACCAAGAACTCTCGATAAGATCACTCACCCTGCGGATTTTACTCTTAGCACGAGAATCTTTTGTTAAGTTAGGAGTGATATCCACATCTCAACAAAAATCTCCATTTCTATCTCGTGGTTGTTTCAACCACAATCAGGAGCGAAGTTGTTAAGTTAGGGGTGAAACCCGCATCTTAATGACCCGTTCCACTCCCTACTTTGATTTTACAAATCTAACCCAAGCCTTGACTGTTCCAATGACTCGAGTCACGTAGTAACTGGAAGGATGGATGCCGGTAGCCATATCACGGTGAGAGCATAGTCTATTAGGCCAAAGCATGTACTCGAACTCGTTGGGAATAGTTGAATCGCTTTGGGCAGTCGCTGTCTAACACCCAAGGCACTCTATTTATTCTTTCTAGCCTGCAATCACCGATTTTACGTGTCATCAATTTTATTATGTTTATGTGTTTTAAAATTATGATTTATGGTTTCGATTTACCGCTTCTCGCTCCACCAAATGCGCACAATTCGCACAGCCCTTGCAATCCAAACGCTAACTAATCACGGACAAACTAAGGACCCTTATATGCTACACTCCTCGCTTACGTTGCACTACCTCTCGCTTATCTCGCACGCGCTACACATCCATGAAATGTAGGTGAATACGTGCAAAATATGTGTTTACGTGAATTATGTGCTCACGCGTGCTTATGTGTATACGTGCTTATGTGAATTATGTGTATACGTGAATATGTGCTTATGTGTTCCTGAGCTTTACATAAATAATAATAATAATAATAATAATAATAATAATAATAATAAATGGGCTGTTAAAACACTAAACTATTCAAACATAACCTAATATAATCGAATCTCATCTAATCCTTTGGGATGACATATGCTGCAGAACTCACACTTGACGATGGCTTCCTTTGGCTCTCATACTCGCCGAAACGTTCAAAGGAACAATGCTGACAAATGAATCGCCTCCCTGGTGGCCAAGGAAATGGCCAAGGTGATCCCCCAAATCGTCAGTGAAATCAATGCTGCCAGCAGTGCATCCTCTGTGGATTCCAAAAATGATGCACCTAAGGCTCCATTCAGCTTCAAGCAGTTCAAGGCATGTGGTCCAATGAATTTTACTGGTGAAGATGGACCCAGTGCAATGTTTCAATGGTTTGATGCGATCGAAGTTACTTCCAGGCAAAGCGGATGTCCCGAGAATCTCCGCACTGTGAACGCCACTGGAGTCTTTCAGTCAATGGCACTTGAATGGTGGACCACCGAGCGCAACAGGCGCGATAATGATGCAGCTTATGTTCTCACATGGGAGGAGCTCAGGGAGCTCATGATGAAGGAATTTTGTCATCCCCACGAAGTCCAAAAGCTGGAGAATGAGTTCTGGAACATCAAGCAAGAAGGAGGTGACAACGCTGGTCTCACCGCTCATTTCAAACAGTTGAGCATTATCTGCACCAGCCAAGTGGACACGTCTGATAAGACTATTAAGAAGTATATTCACGCTCTTCCTGATTGGGTAGCTGATTTTGTCCAAGCCGCGAGACCTGCAACGATCGAGGAAACTTACCAGCTTGCAGCCGAGATCAACGACAAACGAGTCTTGGCTGGCGCTTTCAAAACCTCAACCAAGAGTCTTAACCAAGCTACCGCAACCCCAAGCACCGAACCTGCAACATCTCAAGCTTCAAAGCCCTCCCATCAGAATCGCAAGCAGATAAACTCAAGCAAGAACAACGCAGTAGTCACAGCACCGCCCAACAACCAGAATCGACAAGCTGCTACTACCAACGCACCGCCTGCTAAGCTTGCGTATACTGGTACACACCCTCTATGCCCAACTTGCACTTATCGTCATCCAACAGTGGTGAACTGTCGTTTCTGTGTTAATTGCAACATCTATGGGCACTACACCGCCCACTGCTGCTCAGGCCCTCGCCAGCAAGCTCCTCAAGCTCTTCCTGCACCACCAGCTCAACCTCTTGCTCTTCAGGTCAACCCAGCAGCTCCAACACCAGTTGCTAATGCTCGAGCCTGCTACACTTGTGGTGACCCAAATCACTTTGCTAATGTCTGCCCGCAACGGGTTGTGAAACAAGAGCCGCAGCAGCAACCGCCACCGCAGCAGCAACAACCACAGCAGCATCAGCATCAACAACCACAAGCAGCCTGCGGAAAAACTTTCAACATCAATGTCCGCTAGGCTCAGACTGACAACAATGTTGTCAATGGTACGTTCCTTGTTAACGGTATTTATGCTTCTTTCTTATTTAATACTGGAGCCGATAACTGTTTTGTATCGTTTGAATTCGAAAGGCTTCTAAAACGTAAACGCGCTAACCTCCCAATGACTTTCGACGAAGAAGTTGCCACCGGAAGAACCGTAACCGTCAGCTCCATTCTCCGTGATTGTACTCTCGAACTCAACAATCACATCTTCCTGATCGATCTCATACCTATGCAATTAGGTAGTTTTGACGTCATAGTAGGCATGGACTTTCTTCATGAGAATCGTGCCGAAGTTGAATGTTTCGAAAAGATGATTCGTTTCTTTCTCTCAAACGGTGATCAATTATGTGTTTATGGCGAAGTATCCTCGAAAGATTTGAAGCTTATGTCTTATACCCAAGTGAGTAAGTACTTACGCAAGGAGTACACCGCTTTCTTGGCCCATATTGTAGTAGCGGTGGAAGAAAAGAAAACTGTGAAAGACGTTCCTGTTGTTTGTGATTTTCCTAACGTTTTTCCCAACGATTTACCTGGTTTACCCCTACTCGTGATATCAACTTTCGTATTGATCTCATCCCTGGTGCTAATCCTGTTGGAAAAGCTCCCTATCGCCTTGCTCCAACTGAAATGCGTGAACTACCCAGCCAACTCTAGGAATTGCTTGATAAAGGCTTTGTACGCCCTAACACATCACCATGGGACCTGTCCTCTTCGTGAAAAAAGAAGGATGGATTGTTCCGAATGTGCATCGATTACAGAGAACTTAACAAGCTTACCATTAAGAACCGTTACCCGCTTCCTAGAATCGACGACTTATTTGATCAACTCCAAGGCGCTACGTGTTTCTCGAAAATCGATCTATGTTATGGCTACCATCAGTTGCGCATCCAAGAGCAAGACATCCCGAAGACTGCTTTCCGTACCTGTTACGGCCATTACGAATTCGTGGTCATGCCTTTTGGATTCACAAATGCGCTCGCGGTCTTCATGGATTTGATGAATCGTGTATGTAAACCCTTCTTGGATCGTTTCGTTATTGTGTTTATTGATGATATCCTTATCTACTCGAAGTTAAGAGCCGAACACGCTCAACATCTTCGTTTAGTTCTCGAGCTTCTTCAAGGAAATCGCCACTACGCCAAGTTCTCCAAGTGTGAATTTTGGCTCGAGGAGGTCCAATTCCTCAGTCACATCATTAGCAGTCAAGGAATTCACGTCGACTCCGCGATTATCAAAGTAGTAAAGAATTGGATTACACCGAAGAACCCATCCGAAATCCGTTCATTCCTTGGATTGGTGGGTTATTACCGTCGATTCATCACCGACTTTTCCAAAATCGTCGTACCTCTCACCTCTTTAACTCATAAGGACAAGCCTTTTGTTTGGGGTCCCAAACAGGAGGAAGCCTTTCAAACTCTCAAGCGTATGCTTTGCAATGCTCCTATTCTCACTCTCCCCGACGGAAACGACGATTTCGTTGTTTATTATGATGCCTCTAACCTATGTCTTGGTTGCGTTCTTATGCAACGGGATAAGGTCATCGCGTACGTATCTTGACAACTCAAGGTCCAGGAGAAGAACTACACTACCCACGATATCAAACTCGGTGCAGTTGTTTTTGCATTAAAGATATGGCAACACTACCTTTACGGTACAAAGTGTACGGTCTTCACCGACCATAAGAGCCTATAACACATCTTGAACCAGAAAGAGCTGAACATGCGCCAACATAGATGGGTTGAACTTCTCAACGACTACGATTGCAAAATACGCTACCATCCTGGCAAGGCTAACGTTGTAGCTGATGCCCTCAGTCGACGAAGCTATATATATAGCATTCGTAACGTTCAAGCCCAGAATGATCTTGAAGCCCTAATTCGCGACGCTCAACATGTCTGTTTCATTAAGAATACCTTGAAAGAGGAAAAGAAGTGTGGTGCCGAGACTCAGCTAGTGACTAAGTCGAATGGTATCTATCACTATCTTGACCGCATTCGGATTCCTAGTCGCAATAACCTTCGGGAGATATTGCTGACTGAAGCTCACAAATCTCGATATTCCATTCACCCTGATGCCGACAAAATGTACCAAGACCTCCATTCTGGGTATTAGTAGCCGGGTATGAAAAAGGATATCGCTCTATACGTCTCGAAGTTCCTAACTTGATTGAAAGTTAAGTCCGAACACCAACAACCCCTGGCTTACTTGAACAACCCGAAATCCCAATGTGGAAATGGGAAAGTATAGCCATGGACTTTATTACAAAACCACCTCTCACGCCCTCTGGTCATGATAGCATTTGGGTTATCATTGATCGTCTTACGAAATCCGCTCACTTCATACCGATATAAGAAGACTTCAAGGTTGAACGATTGGCACGAATCTATACCGACGAAGTCATTTGTCGACGCAGGACGCCTCGTGACATCATCTCTGACTGCGATGGTCGTTTTACCTCACATCTCTGAGAGACTTTTCAATCCGCTCTCGGTATGACTCTCAATCTCAGTACCGCATTCCATCCCCAGACCGACGGTCAAACTGAGCGCACGATCCGCACCCTTGAAGACATGCTTCGTTCGTGTGTTATAGATTTTGGTGGTAATTGGGATTTGCATTTACCTTTAGCAGAATTCTCGTACAATAACAGTTACACGCTAGTATTCAGATGGCCCCCTTTGAGGCATTATATGGTAGGAAATGTCGACCGCCTATTGTATGGCACGAGATCGAAGACGCACAAATCACCGGTCTCGAGTTATTACAAGAAATGACAGACAAGATCCTCCAGATACGAGACAATCTCTTGAAAGCTCGGAGTCGTCAAAAGAGCTATGCCGATAAACGCTGCAAGCCCCTAGAGTTCGAAGTTGGTGATCACGTACTCCTAAAGGTTTCACCTTGGAAGGGGGAGATCCGATTCGGAAAAGAAAGGGAAATTGGCGCCACGATATGTGGGTCCCTTTAAGATTCTGGAAAGAATTGGCAAAGTGGCCTACCGACTCGAATTACCGGTCGAACTCAGCAACGTGCACCCGACTTTCCACGTCTCAAACCTCAAGAAGTGCCTAGCTGAAGAGAATCTCCATGTACCTCTTGAAGATTTGCAAGTAAACGAGACTCTACACTTTGTGGAAAAGCCAGTAGAAATCATGGATCAAGAAACCAAGAAACTTCGACGCTCTTGCATTCCTATAGTGAAGGTTCGCTGGGAAGGAAAACGCGGCGCCGATTTCAGTTGGGAACTCGAAAGTGATATGAAAGCTAAATATCCGCAACTCTTTGTTACGTCCACTCCTTAATTTCGGGACGAAATTTCCTAAAGTATGGGTGACTGTAATAACCCGACTTTTCGGATTGTCACTTGCTTCGATTTGTAACCATCTTGTACTCCGCGATTCGATATAAATAAAGGGTTATGTTATGCTAAATACATTTTCATCACACCGCACCGTTGCACGTTTAAACGCTTTATAGTTGCAAACTCTCAAACGCTAACGCAACACGAATTACAGAGAATTATGCTATTTTAATTACCGTGTGTGTTTGTTTGTTCGGTAACCACTCCCGCCTTCGTAACTCGCTTATCACGCTAGATTGCAAACGATGTTAGTAGTAGTAATGTTATGCTGTATGTTCTTATATGCTTAACCTGTGTGTGCTTTATATGTTTATGGATTATACTCGCACAAACACTTACTGGCATAACTCGATTTATCACACCAAAACGCAATGCAACACTTAAATGAATCAAGTTGGGAAACTAACAAACGCGAACTCAGCAGTCCGAATGGGTCATCCGCCCGGATGGAGCCCATCCGTCCAGATGGAGCTCATCCGTCCGGATTTAGCCATTCGGATATTGGCCATTCAAGCACACGCAAGCCCGCACCCCTCTCCTATAAATAGAAGCCTTGTGTCTCTATTTCAACACTTTTGGTACTCTCATCTGCTCTCAAGTTTTTAGCTGCGAATCATGACTTTTTGTAAGCATTTTCCTTCAATATTCTTCAATCTCCATCTCTATTTCACTTCTACCCCATCTTCTTTCATCAAAATCACACACATACTTTAACGTTTTCTCAAAACCCTTGATTCCAAACACCTAGAAGATGGTTTCCACTCGTTTTTCCAAGACAAACTGTTGTGGGGCATCATTCAATCGAGATTGGATCAAGATCTAAAGGATTTTCATGTTTTATAACTTCTTTACGAACTCCTTTTTGATTTTTATGCAATAATGGCGGAACCGGAGGCCCTTCGGACTCCCGACACCTCTCATTGTCGAAGAGCCTACCCTAGAAATAATTTCCACCAAGGAGATGGTCCGATTTACGGGTCAGGCATGGATTTCTGTCAAGAACAACACAACAGGCCGAATGGGCTATGCCCATCCTCCCGAATGGACTTGACCTGATCTTCACTGTTGTTTTGTTTTTCTTATCGTACCCGTCTCCGTTAGTTAAAACATTTTTACATAATTTTGTCGGGTTACAAACAATCCCAGTCCATCCGTCCAAATGGACCATGTCCATCTGTCCGGATAGTCTCTGTTGCCACACCAAAAATTTTCTTTCTACTTTTAAACATCAGTTATGCATCAGAATGTTTTCTCCTCAACAAAACAACCATCCGTCCAGATAAACTAAGTCCATCCGTCTGGATGAACTAAGCCCATCCGTCCGGATGAATAAAGCCCATCCGTCCGGATGAACACAACCCATCCGTTGAGATGAACTAAGCTCATCTGTCTGAATGGACTGTTGAACACTTAACTCGCTTTATACCCCACCCGATACTCCGATTTCGACCGTTTCAGCACATAGGAAGACTTACGCTTCTGTTCCCGTACGCAGGCTGACCGGTGCTCCCTTCAATCCAACCAGATCGTGTTTAGCTGTTAAACACGCACTGTGAGTATACTCGAACTTTTTCTCTTAACGCACTTTTGGGTGTTACATACGTTCTCTATAAAAAACACAACACGCAACGCTAACTTTTTAACGCTAACCGCTCCCGCATGCTATACGTGATTAGTTGAATGCCTGTTACTATGCTATTACAGAGATTATTGCCAAACCGCCTTTAGCAACGATAGTACTATAGTTTAGACTCAGCACCTGATTTGTCAGGGTTGCTAAGGATCACATACTTTACTTCACGTGTTCGCTTCGGTGAACATGTGTCGCGCATACTCTACTCGCAGTCACGTGGTTAGGTTGTTTCATTGTTGGTAATTACATGCTTCGCCTGTTACGTATTACATGCTGGTTATGCGTAAACGCTTTTTATACTATATCTATGCAAACTTGTGTACTCACCTTTACTTTATGTATTGACTTTTATTTTAACGTATGTGACAGGTTGATGGATTGTTATGCTGCAAAAAGGACAGGAAGTCTTGAAACTCACCAAATAAAATCTAGATTGTCAGATTGGAACTTGTTTAAAGGATTTTGATATCTTTATGACTATTTGTGAATTATTTTGTTTGATAGTATGGGATATTAAACGTATTAAAAATATTGCCACATAATAGTGTTATGGATTCTCTTGAGTAATCTGATTCGCCTACTGCCGCGCCCCGATGATTCCGCCATCGGTTGAAGTGTGGCATATATATATATATATATATATATATATATATATATATGGTGGGGTTATAGAGTGAATACTAGTTTATTTGTGAACTGAGTGAACAAATCCTTGCGATTGATTTACATCATCAAATTGTAAAATACACTAGTGTATTTTCATCAGCAAATCCTAGCCATTGGTTTACACTTGTGTATCGATAATCAAGTGCTAGGATTAATTCAGTAGTGTTTACAATTAAGAAGGTTTTTCACAAATGAACCTAACCATATATATATATATATAGACAAAAGATCAAATACAAATAACTTTAACGTACAAAACGTACGAACCGAAGGTTTTGCTGAAAAAACGTGGTGGCATTTTTGTAATTATTAGTAATTATCAAAATCACTCTACAAATGATCTTGTAGAGTAATTATGATCTTGTAGAGTAATTTTGTGAAATATTCTTATAGAGTAATTTTTTTATCTTGTAAGGTAATTGTCAAAATTACTCTACAAGTGTATCTTGTAGAGTAATTTTGATCTTCTATGGTAATTATCAAAATTACTCTACAAGTGTATCAAAATTAATATGCATCAAAATTACTCTACAAGTGTATCAAAATTACTCTGCAAGTTTATCAAAAAATACAATTCAAATTGTTGGACCGTGTTCCGACCCTGAAAAGTCAGTCAAGGACGTTCATCTTCACGTATAAAGGCGGAATCAGTATACACGAAGTTACACAGCTTTTCCTTTCAATTTCCTTCTCTTTTATTGCTTTCTGATTACAATTTGACAGAGTTCGGTTACACAAGCAATGAACAGGTCTCACTCCAATGTCACAGAATGAGAACACATGACAGGTATATATAGGGCAGCTAGTTTCGCTTATATGGACAGTCCATATAAGCGAAACCTCATGTGTGTACTTATAAGCGAAACCTCCTAGTTCCCTTGGAGCGAAACCACTAACCTAAATGTACATATAAACGAAATCCTATCATATCCTATGTACACATAAGCGAAAATACAATACTAAACCCTAATTTGACTTTCAAGACCCTATGTTGACCTAAGACACAATGTAGACGTAGTCAACAGACATTCCGTGCACCAACAGACTCCCCCTTGGATGTTGACGAAGTCTTCAGCTTCGAGTCTTCAGTCTTGGTCTTTTCTCCAACTCTCTGTCTTCATATCATAAGCATTCTATCTTCACAGGTTCACAATCTTGACCTAGCTTCATCTTCAGGCTTCCCTTTGATCGTTGATCCAGACTCCCCCTTTCACAGACTCCCCCTATCAATATGCTAGAATCTGAGGTCTTGATCTGGTTCAAGCTTTGATATTTAGCTTCCGTGGGAATGATGAAGTCCACAACCTGTGTCTCAACCATCAAACATTACAAACTTATCTTTTTCACAAAAACACACTATCTATCAGTATTAGAAATCCACTCAAGTATTCAGGTCCAAGTTAATGACCCTGATTACTCGATTAATCTACCAAGTTCAATTTAATGACCTTGGTTGATCACTTGACGAATCAAACTGATTTTAAAAACAACAATTTTCACATTTTCTGAAAATAACAAGTATCAAGTTAATGAACTTGTTTTTTACTTTCCAATAATTCAAACTCCATCAAAGTAAGCTCTCCTCATTCTTCAGTCCAGAATCTCCTGCATCTGCTTCAAACATCTGAGAATCCAACAATCAACTCTCCACTTTGGTTTGTCGGAAAATAAAGCAGAAATAAAATCTTTTTGGATTTTATAAAGTGTTCTAAACTAAGAAATGAAATGCAGAAAACTTAAATTGCAGAAAGTAAACAAAGTAAACTATTTACAAACATATTTTTGCGAGCGTGTCAGGGAATCATATCAGCTATCAGACAAATTACAAGTACCGTTAAGCTTCATTTTATACTCAGACTTAAACAATTCACCTCGATTGTCGATATACTGATCCATCTTAAATTCCCACACAAATTTCAATTTACTTAGGATACGAATTAGATGTCTTATGAACTTAGTTCATTCATGTGTCCCACCTCTTGAATATACTCCCGTATCCAGAATCCCAATATTCAGTCTTACAGGTAAGTATACTACAATGATATATGTACATAAATTAGGTAATGCGAGGGCCGAGGGATCTCAGGTCGATACTTCCGTATACGCAGAGAGATATCAGCTTCGACTTTACGGTATGTCCCCTTTAGAGGATCTTTTAGCTACAACAGCAGCGACTATCAATTTTATTGTTTCATCGGCATGCTGAGGGTTTATGCTATGTTTCAAGCATTGCAGAAAGTATTATCCAAGGACTAGGTCAGAACTTCCATTCAGCAGAAGTCCCGGAATAATACCCCAGACATCATTGAGTATAAAAATCTAGTATATCAGATTATGAGACCTTTCAAACGAGATTTCAGGGGTTACCTATATATCCAAGTAGTGTTCCCCATGAATTTCACAAGTTTTAAATTTTAGGTTTATATCCCGAATAAATCTACTAAATGTGCGAAAACCTATCGACACATCATTAGTGAGACTGTTTAACTCATTTAAACTTTACAAATCTTTAGCATACTGTAATTGTCTAGCCGATGTACTATCATTTTCCCTTTATACACAAGCTCTTTTTCAGATTTTATCATGTTTTTGTATTTTTGCATTTTTTACTGTTTTTGTATTTTCTGAAAATATATCTATATACATCTATCTACTCCCCCTAAATACCAAAACAAGTAAAAAATCGACAAACCATTGCAGATTGTTTCTCGTCTTCATCCGCAACAGTACTCTCATCAACGCCAATTATGCCATCCGACACCGAAAGAAGCTTCATACCGTTCAGTTTTAACAAATATTTAAACCGATTTTTATCAAAAGCTTTGGAATGTAAATCAGCTTTCTGTTCGTCAGTGTGGATTTTCTCAATTCGTATCAACTTTTTCTCAAAACAATCACGAATAAAGTGATGACGAATTTCTATGTGTTTAGTTTTAGCGTGATGTACTGGATTCTTTGTTATATTTATTGTCACACCCCCAAAATACCACCTAGGGAGTGTCCCTGTTAGGCGTGTGACAAACCAATAACGAGCCACTAATCATATTGAACCAATCACAAGTGTTAAATAAAATCATCATTTATTACTGAAAACTACAGTCAATAAGTTTGAATGAAAACCAACATGTTCAGCGGAAGCAAATAAAAGAAAACATAGTTAACTGTTTCAAATTAAATGTATGTAATCAATAGACCCATCATTCTTATCCAATCAGCACGACCCATGACCACTCCAGCTACTTCAGACAGCAAGTTCCAAATCCATATAATCTAACGACCTGCGAGCATGCAATAAGTGTATCAGACAACGCTGGTGAGTTCATAGTTTTACGAAAATGTTGGTTACCAAGTGTTTAGTTAATCCATTGAATTTAATTCCGAAATTAATGTTGATAATACCCCGAATACAAGACGGCTTCTGATTATTTTGCCCTTTCTCCAATGCTCCTATCAAAGCATTGGTCATGACTAGGTCATTAGTTCAACACCCGTCCTCCCAGGAACGGGGTGAGGTTGCCAAACCTAAGTAGCGCTACTAACTAATACCATGTTACCTCCCCGGTAACCAAACAACACGGAGGGACTTTAAAGGTGATAGGAAGAGTATATTATCCAACATTCCCGTTTTTACCCAAAAGACTTATCCCTCCCCTGGATACCCACTGACTGTCCCAACCACCGGGACACATGCTCAAGAGAGATGAACTCACCTGTGGTTTGCTCGGTAAGATTAAGTACTTGTTTATTAGTTGGTCAAACACGTCCTAAAATGGTTACCGATTACAGTTAGTTCCACATGCACATGTACCACACTTTTCACGTATAAATAATCTACGTATTCATTGTTCACATCAAGCACATTTAATGCACATCACATTTACAATTACTGTTTGGGGTCACGTACTAGCACATCAGTCACACCTCTTTCGTTCATACTACGCCAATAACGTATCAGAAAATACCCCGTTATAATTCAATCAATAGTACACAAATAATCAACACATTTCATGAACACATAATGAAATAGTTCTAGTGTGCATCCTACATAGTCATACCCTTAGTGCTCCCCATTCTGGATCGGCCCAAAGTCAGAAAACAACATAACTACACACATTTAATATGCTCCTAAAAGTATTTCCCAGCCCCGTGCGACCCAGACTAGGTGCGGCCCAACCTGAACAATCATTAACCGTGCAGCCCAGTTTATTAAGTAACTAATGTTAGTCTTGTGGCCCAACATAGTTAGCAAACCCCACAACTAAACTAAACATCACGGCCCAAATCAATTAATTGATATTAATTTAAGACTAACAGCCCACTATCAATTATTCGGTCCAGTTATATATCATTGTTGTCAGACGAGGTATTGGAATCATTTGTTTTTGCATGTTATTAAAGGTCTAACATTCAAAAGACTTGTTGACTTTGATATACCATCATCATAATAACCATTAAATACTACAAAAAGAAACATCATGGCTATCACATTGTTCAATTAAACCAATACTGCAAACACATGGCTGCCAAATTTTTTAATCAAGGCTATCCATTCTCAGGTCACTTACCTTTACATCTATTGGACCACTAACCACTAATATATCACATCGATTATTTAAATTCAGTGGCCTACTTTGATAGGACCAACATAACTAGTGGGTTCGACAATTTCAACATGGATCAATTCTTGTTTGTCATCATATCACATAATATCATATTATAATTTCGTCATGGCAGTGGATGATTTCCAATACATACTCAAAATATACACGTAACTACCTTCACATAATCACATACTAACTAGACACCACTTAAACACACATAATGAAACTGAGATATTGATTACTAACCAAATAGAATTAGACACACGGAATGATCCTCAAGAGAGGAAGCTTCGACGAAAGTGAGGGGGGCTCTCCTGCTGTACGTAATCGTATGGAGGTAGGGTTTTGTTTTGATTTCCTCTAATCAAGAAGCATAACACGTAACATATAAGATGGGGGTTTGGGGTTTTGGGGCGGTACACCCCTTTGGGCCGAGATAATCGGGCTTAGGCCCACACGTTTGGGCTGTTACAATTACTTAACACACTCTACAACCCCTCAAGTACACGCGCGATACCAGATTTGGGTTGCGGGCCTGATCTATATGTGTAGGCCGATATGAGGACATGTGGGAATAGTTCTCTACGTTAGCTAATTGGCACATAAGAGCGTTTTAACGGCTTCAAGCAATTAATCAGTTAAACACACGTTACACAAACCTAGTCACGTTATACATATAGCAAGTATATCCCATACACTAGTGCTTAACAATTTTTATCGTCGCAAGAGATATGAAAGGAAATAATCAGAAAACAGAATCACGTGACTAAGAGATACTGAGAGACACCGACCTTGAAAGTTCGGATTGTCACATCATCCCCAACTTGAAAGAAATTTCGTCCCGAAATTTGACAAGTAAGTACAAAGGAGTGAAGTGAAAAATCAATATTGCTGCGGATTTTGCTCAGGCGCCACATCATCCCCAACTTGAAACGGAATTTCGTCCCGAAATTCACCGGTAGTACCAGAATTAGATTGATCGACAGAAAAAAGTTGAGGATACTTGAGCTTCATCTGATCCTCGCGCTCTCACGTGAACTCCGGTCCACGTCTTGAGTTCCAACGAACACTCACGATCGTGATACGACTATGTTTACGCACTTTGACCTCTCGATCCAAACAACCTTCCCAAGAGTTTCGAGTACCATTCCTGGACCCGTAAATAAGTTGTCACCCATCTCAGTCCAACAAGAAGGTTGGCATTATCGTCTATGTAATGCCTCAACAGAGCTGTCTGGTTACCAAAATGATAACTGCAGCAGTAGTACTCAACCATAGGTAAGTGTCCTTCCAATTTGCACTAAAGCCAATCACACACATGCTCGCAGCATCTCTTCGAGTGCCAGGAGAGTTCGTTTTTTTCTAATCGTTTGCCCAACGGCGATAAACAATGCTCTGGTCCTATCGTGAACCAAGGGTGTTGTGTATTGCCTGACATAATTCATGCATAGATCAAATTCTGAGGTAACAGGAGTTGGCACCTCGTGCCTAAAAGTCGCCTCTCTCAGGGGAACATTCACAACTGTGAAGACTCGTCAGTTTTCTTGATTGCAAGAAAGAGTGCTGGTAACCTGAGTCCATCAACGATCACTCAGGTGATAATGTTTCCGTTTCGACTTGTAAGTAGACTAGTGACAAAATCCATGACAGTCTGTTCTCATTTCCATATATGTGTTTCTGTTTGCTAACATCCCACCTTGACTTTCCCATATGTCAAACTCCGTTCTCATGCGTGGCTATGTGGGCCTTCAGGCCCGGTCATTCGTACATGGTCTTCGGGTTTCAATACGTCCTAGCAAAACTCAGATGATTAGGATATCGAGATCCATGTGCTTCTCCTGCACCAGTTCCCTAATGTTACTAAATAGTGAGGTCCATGTTCATTCCACGAAGTAGCAAATATCGTCCGACCTGCCAAAGGTTGCTTCCCCATGCCCCGCATGGGTTTATCTTGAGAACTCTCTTCCTTCAGTTCTTCAGTTTGGGCAAGGCGGGTCTGATCAGGTATGTTAGAGTCGATAGCAGGCTGCAAAGCTCGTGCACGTCCAGGTTTCACGGTCGTATTCATCCAATAGCTCCATCCAGCGGTGTCGTTACATGTTTAGCTCCTTCGAAACAAGGGTATACGGGAGGCCCCTGTGACCGGTCTAGGTAGTGCATTTGGTACCGTCCAAGTAATGCCTCCAACTTAAATCCAAAGACCATGGCTTCCACCACAGGTCGTGACTCGTGCAGTTCTTCTTGTAAATCCACCACGTAAGCCATCACCTTCTCGTGTTGCATCGGCGTGTAACTAGGACTCTGATTCGAACCATCATGGTATACCACTAGATCACCCGTACCCTCGGGTAAAGACGATGCTCAGTGCATTGTAGTGTTGGGTTTCAAAAGCTGAGAAGACGTCCTCCTGTTTTGTCTCCCATGAATACACAGCACCCTGCTGTGCTAAAGAGATTAAAGCTGCGCAATCTTCGAAAGTCCCGTGATGAATCTGCGATAGTATCTAACGAGACCAAGAAATTGTCGTTTCCCGAAGGACTCTTTGGTGTCGATCAGTTTCTAGCAAAATGGATCCTAGCAAGATCCACGTGTATTCCCACTTCGTTGGTTACATGATCAAAATGCATCTCTCGAATCTAGATGTTACACTAAACAAGACTTCGCACGTAATGGCTCCTCCCTCAAGAGCCCTAAAATAAGATTCAGATGTCGTCTGTGATGTTCCTTTCTCCTGGAAATGATTCAACACGTTGTCAGTAAGCATAGTCGATTCATGTGATCTATGCAGCTGCCGGCGTGATGATTAGCCCAGAGGTTTTGGAATACAAAATCGCAATGGCCACCCTGCGTCTGATATGCCGTTGTAGGAACATTCTCCCCTCTAGACTCCCATCTGAAGATAGTTCATTCATTAGTCATTCCTCGAATGGAAGCTTGACCCTCGCACTGGTAGACAGGTTGCCAATACATGGCAAACGGTTCTTAACTGTCTCCTTGTTAAGTTCTTGATAACCAATACACGTATGAAAAGGCTTATCTTCCCGGATATAACTGGGGCTCCCCAAAGCGAAAAGCTAGGTCCGACAAACTCCTGTCCAGTATTTCCTGTAGTTGATTAAATAGTTCTTGCAACCCTCCTGTGCAAGATGGTACAATGTATGAGTATTCAGAGCTTCCTCTGTCGTGAGATCAACTGAGATTCCGACTAACAGTTGTGAAAGTAAACCTGAAAGTTCCTCGAGTAGCACACCGAGAGGAGTCACGAACAATTGGTGGATCCTCGATCCTATTTTCCTTAGCCTGATAATCAGAAACGCTTGCTAGCATAGCGGGGTAATCCCTCCGTAGACACTTCTGGGCTTTCATTGCAGAATTGATGCTAACCCTTACACAACTCTGGTACTTTGGAACAGATGACGATTCTACACTAGGGAGAGGGGTACACAAAGCTTTCTTCTTGCAGGGTATATCTACGCGATGTATGGGTAACCAATCCATACTAACTACTGCATCAAATTATCGAGGATAGCAGTAAGAAGGTTGACGTCGAACACTTATCCCACAAGGTCGAGTTTACATCCCAACGAACATATGAGGTTTCATTTGACTTGCCATCAGTTGCTGCCACCACAGGTTCGATTTCAAGAAGCATCAGGGTTAACCAAAACAGGGCTACTTATACAAGTTACCATGTTGCTATTATGCCTAGCGTTACCTACGCCAATCCTAAATGCCCTTCCGTAAGCATCATTTCCAGTGTTGTTGTTCTTGTTGCGAGAATTCCTAGTACTGTCTTTGTTCCCTTGGATGTTGGCACTTTGACTTAGCACAGTCAATCCTTGTCGAGGTTATCTTTGTTTCCGCACTGTAAGCTACAATTACGAGTTCCTTGATGTTGCCGTGACCGTTGCCTCTACTGTCATTGCTTAAAACGGGGCCCTACGATCTTTCAACAACAAGGTCCATCTTGTCCCATTCCATGTCGTGTCCTAAGACACTACTCACTGCGTGGGAAGTTACACATTCCGTGTCCCGATTAATTCGTAAGAGTCGACTCCCATAAGTCATTGACTAGGGTTAAGGATTCGATTGTAGCCAATTCGCTGGTGTTCGTTGCCGGTAATCAGGGTTGTCCAAATACTGGAACCGGTAAAGTACTACACTCATCCTCTTGTCCATCGATCTAGCAAGTCGATTGAGTAATACACGGTATGTTGCGAGAGTGTTGCAGAAGTGATCGCACTTCGGGGTCTAAGACGTCAGTACATTGAGTTCCAACAACAAAGGGGAGTGAGGGGGTGGGGGGGGAAGGGGTATAGACCAATCATTGACGCTGCAACATCCACTCAGGGACGTTCGTACAAGCACCTAGCATTCTAAACAGTTTGCTAGACATTCAGATGGGTATTCAGGTAATATTCGATAGCATCGAGATTCGAAAGGTTTCAGAGGGAAGTGAAAAGATCACATTCAAGTAGGAGACAATCACTGTTATGACTCTTATAGACTGTTGTGTTTCACATCAACCAAATAACGGAACGGAACCCCCTTTTCACTTGTTAAGCCTCACTGGGACTCACATGCACCCCACATTATTATTATGTGTGCACCCACAATAATAAGGCAATTTGCATGCTTATCTCAGTGCCTCTTAACTCGCGCTAAAAGGTTTCCCCTCATCCAAACAGCAAACGAAAGGTATTACAGGGTTAAGAATCATAATAAGCAATGGGTAGTGTCACACTAACAGATCACATAATAGGGGTTGGTAACATAAGGCCTCATACTGCAGTGTCAGGTGTGCATTCACGTGTAATGTTATACATAAGTGTACACTAGATATACTATGCAATAGTAAATGAGAAACGAACCTTGCAGTCTGGAGCTGAGTGTCATGGTCGATTTCGGTACTGTTCGGTTATAGTCTGGTTTTATAAAAACGTTTTAAAACCAAGTTCACTATAACCAGTGGCTCTGATACCAAACTGTCACACCCCCAAAATACCACCTAGGGAGTGTCCCTGTTAGGCGTGTGACAAACCAATAACGAGCCACTAATCATATTGAACCAATCACAAGTGTTAAATAAAATCATCATTTATTACTGAAAACTACCGTCAATAAGTTTGAATGAAAACCAACATGTTCAGCGGAAGCAAATAAAAGAAAACATAGTTAACTGTTTCAAATTAAATGTATGTAATCAATAGACCCATCATTCTTATCCAATCAGCACGACCCATGACCACTCCAGCTACTTCAGACAGCAAGTTCCAAATCCATATAATCTAACGACCTGCGAGCATGCAATAAGTGTATCAGACAACGCTGGTGAGTTCATAGTTTTACGAAAATGTTGGTTACCAAGTGTTTAGTTAATCCATTGAATTTAATTCTGAAAGTAATGTTGATAATACCCCGAATACAAGATGGCTTTTGATTATTTTGCCCTTTCTCCAATGCTCCTATCAAAGCATTGGTCATGACTAGGTCATTAGTTCAACACCCGTCCTCCCAGGAACAGGGTGAGGTTGCCAAACCTAAGTAGCGCTACTAACTAATACCATGTTACCTCCCCGGTAACCAAACAACACGGAGGGACTTTAAAGGTGATAGGAAGAGTATATTATCCAACATTCCCATTTTTACCCAAAAGACTTATCCCTCCCCTGGATACCCACTGATTGTCCCAACCACCAGGACACATGCTCAAGAGAGATGAACTCACCTGTGGTTTGCTCGGTAAGATTAAGTACTTGTTTATTAGTTGGTCAAACACGTCCTAAAATGGTTACCGATTACAGTCAGTTCCACATGCACATGTACCACACTTTTCACGTATAAATAATCTACGTATTCATTGTTCACATCAAGCACATTTAATGCACATCACATTTACAATTACTGTTTGGGGTCACGTACTAGCACATCAGTCACACCTCTTTCGTTCATACTACGCCAATAACGTATCAGAAAATACCCCGTTATAATTCAATCAATAGTACACAAATAATCAACACATTTCATGAACACATAATGAAATAGTTCTAGTGTGCATCCTACATAGTCATACCCTTAGTGCTCCCCATTCTGGATCGGCCCAAAGTCAGAAAACAACATAACTACACATATTTAATATGCTCCTAAAAGTATTTCCCAGCCCCGTGCGACCCAGACTAGGTGCGGCCCAACCTGAACAATCATTAACCGTGCAGCCCAGTTTATTAAGTAACTAATGTTAGTCTTGTGGCCCAACATAGTTAGCAAACCCCACAACTAAACTAAACATCACGGCCCAAATCAATTAATTGATATTAATTTAAGACTAACAGCCCACTATCAATTATTCGGTCCAGTTATATATCATTGTTGTCAGACGAGGTATTGGAATCATTTGTTTTTGCATGTTATTAAAGGTCTAACATTCAAAAGACTTGTTGACTTTGATATACCATCATCATAATAACCATTAAATACTACAAAAAGAAACATCATGGCTATCACATTGTTCAATTAAACCAATACTGCAAACACATGGCTGCCAAATTTTTTAATCAAGGCTATCCATTCTCAGGTCACTTACCTTCACATCTATTGGACCACTAACCACTAATATATCACATCGATTATTTAAATTCAGTGGCCTACTTTGATAGGACCAACATAACTAGTGGGTTCGACAATTTCAACATGGATCAATTCTTGTTTGTCATCATATCACATAATATCATATTATAATTTCGTCATGGCAGTGGATGATTTCCAATACATACTCAAAATATACACGTAACTACCTTCACATAATCACATACTAACTAGACACCACTTAAACACACATAATGAAACTGAGATATTGATTACTAACCGAATAGAGTTAGACACACGGAATGATCCTCAAGAGAGGAAGCTTCGACGAAAGTGAGGGGGGCTCTCCTGCTGTACGTTGGGTACATGATATCAGGACGTGAAGCAGTTAAGTACATCAAAGAACCTATCATGGAACAGTAAAACGTTTCATCAGCCCTGTCTCCGGTGAGATCTGGGTGAATCCCATGATTTGTTGCAAGTGGGGTAGCAGCTGGAGTAGAACTTGACATCCCAAATTTCTCTAGAATATCATGAACGTACTTCGTCTGGTGAATGAAAATTCCCTCAGGAAGTTGTTCAACTTGTAGACCCAGAAAGAATTTCATCTCCCCCATTGATGACATTTCGAATTTTTGCTTCATCACTGATTCAAAATCTTTGCATAGATTTTCATTTGTCGACCCAAAGATTATATCGTCCACATAAATCTGAACTATCAGAATATGACCGTCGACCTCTTTAGTGAAGAGAGTGGCATCCACTTTTCCACGAATGAACTTGTTGGCTAGTAGGTGTTGAGACAAAGTCTCGTACCAAGCTCTTGGGGCCTGGTGTAAACCATACAGCGCTCTGTCCAATAAGTAGACCTTGTTTTTGTGGATTGGATCGGTGAAGCCCGGCGGCTGTCCGACATAAACCTCCTCTTTGACCTTCCCATAAAGAAACGCCGATTTTACATCTAGCTGATATACTTTGAAGTTCTTCCAAGACGCAAATGCAAGGAAAATTCGGATTGCCTCTAGTCGTGCTACAGGAGCATAGACTTCTGTAAAATCAATCCCCTCCTGTTGACTAAAGCCCTGAACAACAAGTCGAGCTTTGTTACGAACCACAACTCCTCTACCGTCTCTCTTACACTTAAATACCCATTTTGTATTGATTTTTCTATGACCATCCGGCTAATCAACTAACTTCCACACTCCCAACTTCTCGAATTGACTCAATTCCTCCTGCATTGCATTGGCCCAAGAATCTTCAGTAAGCGCCTCTTTGTAAGTTCTTGGTTCAACCTGCGAGATAAAACAACTCAATGAGAATTCAGTTTGCTAAGGAGCAACTTTTGTATAAAAACATGTAAGCCCTTTATCAATCTGTCTTCGAGTGCGAACGCCTGTCTGCAATTTTCCTATGATCAACTCCTCTGGATGATATGAAAAAGTTCGCGGCATCACTTCACTTGAAACATCCACATTGCCCTCCAGATTAGTAACATTCTGATCTGCATCTTGTTCACCAACTTGGTTTGTTTGACTTGAAATCTGAATTTGCCCCCCCCCCCCCCTCAGAATCTGAATCACCATGATCAAAGACTGGCATGTTTTCAGCTTCTTGATTATCATTCTGATCCAACTGATTATCCTGAGCAACTTCATTCTGTTGGACATCATCATGTTCACTAGCATTACTCGGACCTGCTTCATCATCATTTGAAGTTTCCCGTGGTCTTCTAGAATACTCAGCTGGGAACCTTAACTGCGACTCATATTCACGCAAAATATCCAGCTCATCAAAGAAATCTTCATCTTCCTCTGATTCTTCTCTCATGTCAAACGAATCCCACAGTTTGTCATAATGATAACGCCATGAATCTCCAGGATTCTGCGGCGGCATAGTATAACCTTGACATTCAACATTTTCAGCTTCAATAATCCGCTTCTCACTTGGAACGAAGACACGTCGCATCGGATTTGCATAACCAACAAATATTCCTTCAATGCACTTCGGACCAAACTTTCCATGAGGCTCTATAACTGTACAGGGTGACCCGAACGGTTCTAGATACTTCAAATTCGGTTTACGGTTATTGATTAGCTCAAAGCATGTTTTATTGAACTTCTTGACAGTGAGAACCCTGTTGAGCGTATAGCATGTGGCGGAAACAGCTTCAGCCCAAAAATTTATCGGCAACTTTGAATCTGCAAGCATAGTTCTAGCCGTCTCGATTAGTGTCCGGTTTTTGCGTTCTGCGACTCCATTCTACTGCGGAGTGTACGGAGCACTAAACTCAAGCAATATACCTCTTTCATCACAAAATTCTTCCATCTTACTGTTCTTGAATTCAGTACCATTATCACTTCGAATTCTTTTAATACGCCGTTGGTACAGATTCTCAAACTTTCTGAATAACGCCATCAAACTGTCAAATGTTTCGTCTTTCGTCTTCAAGAAAGAAACCCACGAAAATCTGGAAAAATCATCAGTAACGACCAAACAGTAGTAATCTCCTGTAATACTTTTGACATTCACAGGACCAAACAAATCCATGTGAAGTCTTTCCAGAGGTCTCGAAACTGAATTGACTTGCTTTATAGGGTGTGACTTTTTCTTCTGCTTGCCTTTAACACAGCTAATGCACTCCCCTTCCAGATGAAAACCTTTGACATGAACTCCAAGAACCAAATCATTGTGCACCAAGTGATTCATCTTCCTTAGGTGAATATACCCCATCTTGCGGTGCCACAATCTCGATTCTTTCTCAGCTGCTCTAGACACAAAACAATGTGATTGACCAGTAGATGTAGTTGCTACACTCATATCTAACACATATAAATCATTCACTCTAGGTGCCCGCATGATAATCCATTCTTCAGGGATAACAAATCCTGGTTTCAAGATCAAACATTCTTTATCAGTGAAGTGAGTAGTATACATATTGTCACAAATCTGCGAGATACTTAGCAGATTATTCTCCAGCTCAGTAATGTAGTTAACTCGTTCAAACGTCACAATCCCGTTAGATAACGTTCCTTCACCAATAATTCTACCACCTTCATGACCAGCAAAACCCACATAACCACCATTAATATTTCTAACATCATACAACAATGCAGTCTTCCCTGTCATATGTCTTGAAGCTCCACTATCCATGATCCATCTGGATACAAGTTTTGGAAGATCCTGCACATAACAAACTATGACTTAACCAACTTCAATAAAGATGCCGATTCATGCTTCGCTATCAAGGAAGCTCCGGCAATTCAAACTGTTTAGTCAAACATGGAGTCCACCCAGGCCTCATCAGCCTTAGGTGTAACCTTGACTCTCGCAATTTGAATTTTGAAGTTTTCAGCCTTAAGAGGTGGAAAATTTGCATCATAATCAATTTGAATTGAATCCTCAGAAGGTGAAATCTTTTTCTCGGTTTTTGGTTTCCAAACTTGTTGAGATAAAGCAACCCGATTGTAAAATTTGTCATTTTTAGTTACCACTTTCTTTACGGGTTCATTTTTCATTTGACGTTGTCATTTTTCACACTCTTTTTCTCAACAACCATTGGTGCTTTACCCTTCACCTCAACTTTCTTCTGTTGAATCTTCGCAGTTTCAGTCTTAGGCTTCACATTAGTACACTTTCGTGCAATGTGACCAACTTGATTACATCTGAAACATGTTCGAGTATCAACAACTCGACTTGTGCCTTCAGACTGAGACTGTGAAGCTCTTTTCTTAAAGAACTCTTCATTCGATTTTGAAAAAATCTCTTTCTCTTCATCAGCAAGTGAACTCGAACTGTTCACAAACTTTTTCTTTTCAGCAAACCTCTTGTTTGGAACATTTCTTCTCTGATAATTCCTACTACCCTGATAACCACCCGACCAGTTATTTCGATTGTTATTATAAAAACATGATGGATTAACAGATTTCTTGTAGTATGATTTATCTTTCTCAAAACTCATTTTTCTCTTTGTTTGACTCAGATTGTTCACTTCTGACAACTCAACTTCGACCAACTTGAAAACATTTGTCAATTTGTTCATATTAACATTCTCAATCGGAAACTCAGAATCCGAATACAACTTATCAGATCCAGCCATCTTGTACATTACAAGACCCGATTCATCACTTAAGTTGTTTTTGGATTTTGGTTTCTGAATGTACTTATCCAAGAAACACCCATCTTCCTCAGTAGTGTTACTATCCGTTTTTTAGCACATTTTCAACAACACCTTTTACAATATCATTTTGGACACTATCGTCATTGGAAGATGTGAACGTGACATCAATTGAATCTGGAAGATTCATTTCACTTTCTTCTTCAATTTCAACCAACCCTGATTGCTTTTTCGTGTAGTTATCAAGAACAGGTGGTGGAACTTGATGAAAACCCACCCCAGTTCCATCAGAGTACACATCTTCGCCTGCTTTGTCTTTCCCGATGGGTTTGGGAATAATGTGTTGCAAAACAAAGCTTGCGGAGCTGTAACTGTTAAGCTTCAACTGGATTCGCTCGTTTTCAATTTCAGCCTCTTGAAATTTAAGTTTCAGTTTAGCAATTTCATCCAGTTGTTGGTTGATTGTTTCTTCTTTTACTCTAAGCACTGCTTTTAGGTGAACATTTTCTTTATAAGTTTTACCATTTCGATCATCATTATCTTTCATTGTGCTTTTGAGTTTTTCAAACTTCTCAGAAATCTGACGGTTTTCAAGAATAAACTTTTCATTTTCTTGTTTAATTTTGTCATGATCAATTTTATCATTTTCAATTTGGCTAGTTAATTCTCTTATCCGTTCAGTTGAAGCTTTAACTGTTTTGTCACGATCAAGAATCTGATTCTCAACTCTTCTGACCTTTGCTGTCAGATCATCAACTTTCTTCCCGTTGAGATACGTGACTGTGTTACAAAATTTGCACTCTTTGTTGCAATTTTTGCAATCAGCATTTCCATCAATTTGTTTACCTGACGCATTTGTTGACAAGTTTGAACTGACCTGGCTTTTTGACTCAGACACGGAGTTAGAGTCTACCTCAAGTGCCTTAGCAGCCAGCACTTTGTCAGGCATTTTTCCCAGGTTCTCAGCAGTCAACTCCTGCGTTGTGTCAATAACTCCAGTATCAACTTTCTTTGATTTTTCCTGCTCTTCTTTCTCCTTTTTCTCTTTCTCTTCTTTCTCCTTCCTCTCTTTTTCTTCTTTCTCTTTCTCGTCTCCAGTTCCCCACCATTTATTCTGCCAATAATCATCCTCTTCTTTGTACTCCTTGATTATGGCTTCGATATCAAGCGCTTTGTCATCGATCGCAATATTTCCATATTCATCAAGATAACACTCTCTGTCCGGATCCCATCTATTTGCTCTCCTCGCTTCCAGATAGATACCAGAAATTCTAATGATTCTGTTTTCAGCCAACATTTTTCTGTATCTATACTTCTGGTCTTCAGTTCGGTTATCTTTCCAAGGAATAGGTTCATCGTTTTTCGCCATGAATGCGTAACCAACCGCATCTTCCTCCGGTAGAACCTATTGACTCCAATCGTAACCTTCATCATCATAAATCACCGCAAGAGCTCTAGATTTCTCTTTGTTGTCTTCAACCTGCTTCAATCTAGGCGGCTCAGATTTATTCTGGTGATAAATTGCCTTCTTGTAATAATCATCTCTGAAAGGGTTCTCCGACTCATCAGCATATGCGTTTCTGCATTCTCGCTTGAAGTGACCTTTTTGCTTACACATGAAGCAAGTCACCTTGGACTTATCGAACCCCAATTTGGTAGATGGACCACCAATTTTCTTCCTGCCAGTAATTTCCATGAAACGTTGTGCTCGACGAACAGCACTGGCCATAGCCCAACGAATATCGATCAGCTCCATTTCTTCAGGATCTATCTGATCATAATCTTCTTTCGTTAAGTTGGTATTGCCTATCTTCCCAGCTACTAACCCTTCATACGATTCCAACACCGATGCTAGGAAGATCATCTGTTGTTTGGCCGACTCCTCATCAAAATTCTGAGCATTCTTCAAGTCTATTGCGATGTTGCATTAAAACGGATTCTTTGCATCAGAATGACTTCCAGATGATGAAGATCCACTGTGATAACCACTGTGACTTCCACTGCTTTGACCACTTTGACTTTCTTTGCTTGCGGTGGACACATTCTCAGCAGAAAATGCAGTCTTGGGAGAAGTTGCTTTTGGCATCATGCTTTTTGGATAATACAAATCCAAATTCTGCTGGTAAGATGAGTGATTGACTTTGTACGTCTTCTTCAGTTCCAACTCGTGACTCTCGAGTCTCTCAATCAGCAAATCTGGAGTAAGATCTTTCGGCAAGATAGTGTTTTTTAGCATGAGAGCATAATATCTCCAATCCATCTCGTCTGGCAACGAATCGAACAACTTGTCTACTTGCTCATCATCAGGATACTTAATTCCATGTCTAGCTAGTTCCAACTTCAAGTGTCCAAACCTCTCAATCATTTTTGACACTGGTTCGTTCTTTAAACACCCAAACATATCAAACTCTTTCCTAAGTAGTTTCTTTTTGTTTTCTTGATTTCTTCACTACCTATACATTTCTTTTCTAGCTTTTCCCAAAGATCTTTTGCATTTGAATAATCGATCAAGGCAATAATGTCTTCCCGGACGGCCTGAAATAACAATGCCACACATTTTTGTTCAGCTACAAATGAATCAATCTCCTCAGCTGATCTTAAAGTTTCACCATTTTTGTTTCCATTGACATAACCGTTTTTCAGACTTTTCCAGCTGGGAAATGCGAATGCCATCAACCAATCTTCAAACTTTCTTGACCACCAACTGTATTCCTCGATAGCCATTAGCTTTGGAGGTTTATTGAATGTTCCGAAGGCACTTTCCGATTCCCAAGCTTTTGTTAACTTTTTCTTCGTATTCGGCGGGTTATCATTTGCATTACTAGACGAAGAATCATCGTTTTCGGAATTTCCATCGAATGCATACATGTCACTAAACGGGTTCAAGAAAATGTCATCCATCTTGATTGTACCTGCAAAATCAGCAAACACTTAGAAAACTTTTCGAATTTTTGGAAAACAGTGACACAAAAGCGAAATCAGCTTTAATGACACAAAAACGAAATCAGTCTGAATGACTGATAAGCGAAATCAGGTGTAAGTGACAGATAAGCGAAATAGATTGTGTCCAAATGAGCGAAATATGATTGTCCTTATGAGCGAAATATGATTGTCCTAATAAGCGAAATACCAAGATGTCCGAATAAGCGAAATACCAAGATGTCCGAATAAGCGATATCAAGTAATGTCCTTATCAGCGAAATCACTCTTGACAGAAAAGCGAAATTACCCTCGATGTCCGTAAAAGCGAAACCATGTTTTTGGTTGATTTTTACCATTTTTAAGTCGAATTTTAAACTGAATCTTTCTAGGGTTTGTTATTACTGTATTTTACACGTTATACTCAAAAATCAGGCAGTTTCAACCGTAGGAACCAGTTCAAACAGAAAAAGTATGAGAGAAAGTGAGTAGAAATGAGAGAATTTTGTCGAATCAGCTGTAGTAGTATGAACTCCTCGTCTTGAAGCTCTGATACCACTTGTTGGACCGTGTTTCGACCCTGAAAAGTCAGTCAAGGACGTTCATCTTCACGTATAAAGGCGGAATCAGTATACACGAAGTTACAAAGCTTTTCCTTTCAATTTCCTTCTCTTTTATTGCTTTCTGATTACAATTTGACAGAGTTCGGTTACACAAGCAATGAACAGGTCTCGCTCCAATGTCACAGAATGAGAACACATGACAGGTATATATAGGGCAGCTAGTTTCGCTTATATGGACAGTCCATATAAGCGAAACCTCATGTGTGTACTTATAAGCGAAACCTCCTAGTTCCCTTGGAGCGAAACCACTAACCTAAATGTACATATAAACGAAATCCTATCATATCCTATGTACACATAAGCGAAAATACAATACTAAACCCTAATTTGACTTTCAAGACCCTATGTTGACCTAAGACACAATGTAGACGTAGTCAACAGACATTCCGTGCACCAACACAAATTTACTCTACAAAATCATTTGTAAAGTAATTATTATACTCTACAAAATTACCTTACAAGATCAAAATTATCATACAAGATCATTTGTAGAGTAATTATGCTACTCTACAAGATCAAAATTAGCCTACAAGAACATTTTACAAAATTACTCTACAAGATCAAAATTACTCTACAGGTTAATTTGTAGAGTAATTTTGATAATTACTCTACGAGTAAATAATTACGAAAATGTCACCGCGTTTTTTTGGCTTTTTCATGCCTTTCGTACCTTTTGTACAATAAGACACTTTTTACGTGAACTTATATATATATATATATATAGGGCTCGGTTCAAATGAGAATCACCATGAGTTGCGAGAACCGTGAAAACTTTTTCTTCCCGCACAAGTTGCGCAAAATTTTTTTTGCACAAACGTAGATGAAAATATTATAAACACATCTATAAAAAAAAAGTAAAAAAAATTGTCGAGTCGGTAGCTTTGACTGATTCAAGTTTTTACACACTGGTGTAAATTTTGTACGAAGATAAATATTTTTTTACGCCTCATGTAAATGTGGGTATTTTTTTTATTTTTTGCTGAAACAAGTGATTTTTTAATGACTTTTGAGAAAAACAATTTCGGAAAAACCTTTTGGATGACCTAGTTCTCACGATTCTCACAACTCAAGGTGGTTCTCATTTTAACTCATCCGTATATATATATATATATATATATATATATATATATAATAGAGTGAATTGCAAGTTATCCTTAATCTCTATACCCCTGTCCTTTATATTTAAAATTGATGAGTTTTGTACTTAATGTTTCAAAATCTTGCATGTTATGTCCTTTACCCTAACCCAATTAATTTTAACTGTTACGTGAAGGGCAAACTAGTCTTTTTACTTGTTTATCTAGAAACCATTTTAACGATTTTAATAAATGAAACAAAGATGAATTATATATCTGTTAAAATATCCTCTCTCTCTCTCTAAACACACACTCACTCTCTCTCTCTAAAACACACACTCTCCCTCACTACTCTCTCTCTAGCACCACCATCTGCCACTACCACCCTCACACCACCACCACCGCACCACCCCCACACCCCCATCGTGCCACCCCCACAGCGCCATCGCACCACCCCACACCTCAGATCTATTCTTCTTGACCGAGATCAGGTCGACCACTATCAGATCAGTCGCATGTCAGGCACAACGCCCAACAGTTACGACAGTGGTGATTGTTTTCCAGCAGCCCCTTCGTTGCTACAGTAGTGGTGATGGTTCTGATTTTGATACGGCGGCCAACGATTTCATTGTTTAGTCACATCTCAGGCCACGGTGGTCAATAGCTAGGGTTAATTGTTCAAAGATTCAAGCTATGGCGACCAATAATTAGAGTTTCACAACAGTTTCACCACCACTGCCCCATCCCCAATTGTTATGGTTGTGATTGAGTTCAATAATGGATATCATTCTTCTCAGGCTCATCGTTGACTTCATTTTTTTACTTTTTGTATTCAGGATGGATTTTGAAATTGGATTGGGCTGAAATATATCGGGGGCATGTCGTTACTCCTGACCTTTCCATCCAAATCCGAAACGAAAGATTTTTTTATTAGATATGACGTCTGGAAACCGTGGTTTTCATCCCTTGAGGCTTGGCAAGGTCAGTCAATAGCTTATGAACGTATTGAATGGCTGAATATAATCGGGGTTCCTCTCCATTTAGCTATGGTTGAGACTTTTGAATCTATCGGAGCTAGCTTTGGCAAGGTGCTTCACCACCCTCAATCGTTGGACGAGGAAGATGATTGGTCTGTCAATTGTGTAGGTGTCCTAGTCGGGGAAGGGGATAGAATTCAAGACTTGATTACTTTAAAATGGAAGGATAAATCCTTTCGGGTTTGGGTCTCAGAAGAAAGTGGGGAATGGATTCCTAATTGCATTGGGAGATCGGAGGACACGAGGTCGGTTTCCTCCCTTTCCGATGATAATCCGTTGGTGGTGTCGGAGGTTGTTCCGGTTGACATTACTGGTCTTAATGTCGACACAATTATGGAGGAGGATATTGAGGGGCCGGCTATCCCTGGGGAAGGGGAAGGATTTCAGACTTTTGAGGAGGAAGTTGGAGAGGTGGCGGGGACACCAGAGGGGGGCCATATTAATGATGAGGAAAAGGACAACTGGCAGAGGTTTAATTTTGTTTCTGGGGATAAGGAAAGACGCCAAAAATTTAGACGAAAAAATCTTGTCCTTTTTCTTAACCGTAAGGGCCAAGCCCATTATTATAATTCCTCGGAGAAGGTGAGGCCCAAGAAAAAAACAAGAACGGATCAGGATGACCCTTTTGAGTTGAACGACTTATTGGGCCTTAATAACTCAATCCATAATGGTAGCCCAAGTCTGGTTGAGATTAGGGAAGTGAATGCTGAGAAGATTCTCAGGGGCACATTTGACCTAAACTCAAAGGCTCACTCGGTGGATTCGTTTCATGTCAACAGTCCGGATGCAAAGGATGAAGGAGATTCGGTTCCGGTGGATTCCGACCAATCACACCGGTCGGAGGCTGATGAGATCGAAGCAACAATCAAAATCGGAAAGGTTATTGGCATCGATATTGAAGGAGATGATGTGCTGGTTCAGGATGTTATCAGGAAAGAAGGTATTACGGAGTGTCCCCGATGAATTTCTTGTCGATTAATGCTAGAGGGGTGGGTGGGGCTGAGAAGGCTTCCTAGATTCGTAGCATCAGAATTTCCCAAGGTATTAATTTTTTCGCCATTCAAGAGTCCAAACTTGAAAATCTTTCAAGGCTGGATCTGTCGAAATTTTGGGGTAACCGGAATTATGGGATGGAGTTTGTGGGTTCTTCCGGTCTGTCTGGCGGCATAATTAGTATGTGGGATACTGGAGTTTTTAAAGTTGAATCTTCATCCAAAAATCGTAATTTCTTGTTGGTCAATGGTAGGCTGAAAGGACGCAATACAGAATTAAATGTGAAGAATGTTTATGCGCTTCAAGGTGTGGAAGCTAAGAAGGCCTTGTGGGATTTAATTCGTGGGACGGTCAGTGGATCTTCTGGTCTCTGAATCATTGTCGGTGACTTTAACGCAGTCAGATTTAGCAACGAAAGAAGGAACTCCGCTTTTAAATGGGCTGGTGCCCGTAATTTTAACTCTTCTATTTTTCAGTTGGGTCTGTTGGAATACAATATGAAAGGCAAATAGTTTACCAGAGTTTTGGATAATGGTAGGAAGCTTAGTAAGATAGACAGAGTTCTTGTTTGTGCTGGTTTTTTCAATAAATGGCCGGAGGCATGTCTGAGAGTTTTGTCTAAAAATTTATTCCATCATTGCCCGCTTTCTCTTATCACTAAAGATACCAACTTTGGCCCTAGACCGTTTAGAGTTTTTGACTCTTGGATTGATAAGCCTGGATATAGTGATACTATCAGGGCGGCTGCAAACTCGTTCGTTTATGAAAGTCCTGCTAATTTATTCTTAGCAAACAAACTGGTTCATATTCGTATCAAACTCAAGCAATGGAGGGATGACATGATTAAAAGATAAGGGTCGGAGGATGTTGCGGCTAGGATAGATATTGAGGAGTTTGAAATTTTGATGGAGTCTAGAGATCTTTCTGAGGAAGAGCTTTGGATTTATCAGGAAAGTAAAAAAGTGGTGGCCGAAATTGAAGACAATAAAACTAGAGATTTGAAGCAGAGATCGAGGGTGAGGCGGGCTAAAGATGGGGACGAAAATTCGAGGTTTTTTCATTCTATGATTAACAGTAGAAAGGCTAGTAATGTTATTCATGGCCTTTCAGCTAACGGGAACTGGGTGTCAAAACCATCGAAAGTTAAAAAAGTAGTCTTGAGTTTTTTCAGAAATCGCTTTGAGGAAGTTATGTCAGTTCGGCCCCGTATCAGGTGTCCTAATTTCAAATGGTTAAATCAGTTGGAAGCCGATGGGCTGATTGTTCC
Organism: Helianthus tuberosus; assembly: GCA_030545235.1. Classification (NCBI taxonomy): domain Eukaryota; kingdom Viridiplantae; phylum Streptophyta; class Magnoliopsida; order Asterales; family Asteraceae; genus Helianthus; species Helianthus tuberosus. The sequence goes on along the minus strand of CM060365.1, from coordinate 179,707,344 downwards.
TTTCTCTCAAGCCGAAATTAAGTCCGTTGTTTTTTATTGTGGGGATGACCGGGCCCCCGGCCCTGACGGCTTCAATTTCCGTTTTATAAAAAAGTTTTGGGATATCTTTGAAGCTGACATTTATAACCTGTTGTCTTTCTTTCATAGCGAAAGACGTTTGAATTGGGGTTGTGGTTCGTCTTTCATTGTGCTTATTCCGAAGACTAAGGACCCTCTTAATTTGAATGATTATAGACCGATAAGTCTAGTGGGCATTATTAATAAGATTATATCCAAAGTTCTCGCGAATCGTCTTAAGCTGATTCTCGGTTCAGTGGTCTTGGAGTCACAATCAGCTTTCTTGAGTGGTAAGCATATTCTTGACGGTCCTCTTGTGGTTAATGAGGTGTTATCTTGGGTAAAAAAAACAAGAAGAAGGCTTTTTTGTTTAAAATTGATTTTGAGAAAGCCTATGATAACGTTAATTGGCTTTTTTCTGAAATCAGTTATTGAGCGGATGGGTTTCCCTCCCTTATGGTGCTCTTGGGTTATGGGAATTCTCTCATCTGCTAAAGCGTCGGTCCTTGTTAATGGCACCCTGACATTCGAGTTCCAATGCAAGAAAGGTATGCGCCAAGGTGACCCGATCTCCCCGTTTCTTTTCTTATTAGTCATGGAAGCCTTATCAAGTATGATTGATCTAGCATGTGAGGCTTCGGTGTTTAATGGTTTTCGAGTGACTCCCGGGGGGCCTGTTGTCTCTCACCTTTTCTTTGCCGATGATGCTATTATTTTGGGGGAATGGTCTTTAGAGAATATTGAAAATGTGGTGAGAATTCTTTGGTGTTTCTTTTTATGTTCAGGATTAAAGACAAATTTGCTGAAGTTGAATCTTTTTGGTATTGGAGTGGAAGGAGGATCCGTTGGGGAGTGGGCTTCGTTGATTGGCTGTAAGGAGGGTTCTTTCCCGTTCTTTTATCTCGGGTTGACTTTTGGGCCAAATATGAACTGCATTTCCAATTGGAAACCTGTCTTTGATATTTTCGAGGCTCATCTTTAGCTTTGGAAGGCGTCGGTGCTTTCGATAGGTGGCAGGGTTACTCTTATAAAGTCGGTCTTGGAAAGCCTCCCAAATTATTATTTCTCCCTTTATAAAGCTCTGGTCGCAGTTATTAATGGTTTGGAGACTATCATCAAACAATTCTTGTGGGGAGGCTCGAGCAACGGGGAAAAATGGCGTGGCATACCTGGGATTGTGTGGCGACTCCTAAAAAATTTGGTGGTTTGGGCCTTAGTAGAATCAAAGACATTAACTTCTCCCTTTTGGCTAAGTGGGTTTGGAGGTTCAAAGTGGAGGAAGGAAGTTTATGGAAGAGGGTCGTCGTGGCCATTCACACAACTAGACTTTCATGGGATTTTCTCCCGATCAGAAAATCTATAGGAGGGGTGTGGTGCAGCTTGGTGAAATTGTTGTCGGCTCCGATGGTTGGGAGTTTGACGCTTCGACACTTTTTGAAAGGTAATCTAGGCAACGGTAAAGATATTCATTTCTGGTTAGATCTGTGGTTGTGCAACGAACCGTTAAAAAGTTGTTTTTCGTCTTTGTTTGCGTTGGATTCCGAGAAACGTTGCAGTGTTTCGGACCGGCTTGGCAGTGATGATTCTCAGGACTCGAGGTGCTGGGCATGGTCTAGGCCGCTAACCGGGCAGGAGTTGGATGACCTGTCGACTTTAGTTGGGTTGTTAGACAGCGTGTCGATATCTAACAGCAATGATTTGTGGTCTTGGATTGGTTCAACGGGAACGGACTTCAGCGTCGGAGCAGTCAAGGAGTTGCTTCGTAGCAACGTGGATTATAGCCAAAATTATGTTATGGATTGGTGCAAGTGGATCCCCTTTGTGACAACTGTCAGTTTTCCATGTAATTCCGTACATGTGCTTTAATAACTGTGCTTGATTTGAATTAATGACATGAATGCTTTCTGATTATTGTCATATACATACAAGTGCATTACATGTTGCATAATCTCATATCATTATTGCATGTAACACGTTATGATTCAATTGATGCACGAAACGAAGTTAGCACAGTTATCAGACAAACTAGAAGTACTGACGGGAGTTCAGTACTCAGACAGACATGATGTTGAGACACAGAATGAGCCCGAAACCAAGAGTTACACTAGAATAGTGTGTAGGAAAGTAAGGATCATAAAACTGTCTTCCTAGTGATAGTTTAAGTGCCGGAAAGTGCCTAAAACTCACACAAACTGCAGAATTCTGCAATTTTCAGCAAAAATCAGCATTTTAACAATACAATATAGTGCAGAATTATGGTTTAATGGTCCAGAATACCTTCCTAAGTGTCGGGAATCAAAACTGTCATAAAAGGGAACATAAAGCACACTAAACTGCGTAATTTAGCACCTTAACGAACCGGTAACCAACAGAACAACCGGACACTACCCGAAACACCAAATTCTCACTAGAAGCATTGTTTTATCATTTCCGAGCTAGTAATGGTCACCGAACATCATAACACACCTTATAATCACATAACACATATAAACACTAAATTATACACTTAGAACCTAACTTATCATCACAATCTAACCATATACCCCTGGCAACGATTTGGATGGGTGGACCCACCCATGATTTTCTAACATTGTTTATTAGATTATGTTTAATCTTTAGAAACATATAGACCAATGGTTTTGTGAATGTTGGAAACAAGTTTAAAAAGACCACAAGTTCCTTCATAACTCCTCATTTCACAAACACTAAACACTAAACACTTCATCTCTCTCCCTTCTCTCTTGGTCTTGGTCGTAACCCACCACCACACCACCACCACTTTCATTTCTTGTTCATCCATTCCAAGGTGTTACTAAGGTGCTAGAAGCTAGATTAAGGAGCTTGGAGCCATTGGAGGTTGAAGGACCTTTCTCAAGAGCTTTTATCCACCTAGTTTATCATCTTCATCATCTTTGATCTCTTCCCTAGCCTTGTGCTAGTAGTAAGACTCTTATAACTGGTTTTTACTTCTTATTTTGATGGTTAAAAGAATATGTAAGTTTCTAAACATGAAGATCATGATGAAACAAGAAGATACTTCTTAACATAAAGCTTAACAACATAAAATCCAAGTTGATTTAGTGTATGTGTGTATCTTGATTGTTGATTTCTTGTGATTATGATGTTAATCATCATAAGAAACTTGCTAGATTGTGATTAAACACATGATCTAGCAAATGAGAGGATGAATCTTGTAAGGAATCAAAATGAGCATCCCTTATGTGAACATGAACTTGAATAATGAAGTTGTTTTTTAGTAAGATGATGATGATGGATGCATGTATTAAGTCTTGTAAATGGATGATTACAAAACTAATTTTCTCAAGAAACCAAGATTATTTACAAGATTTACATAATCATGATTTTTAAAGAAACTAATTATGTTTTTAGTGATAAATCAAGACTAGAAACATGTTTGTAACAAGAAAAATACAAAAGAATGATTTTTAGAAAAATCATCTTGAAAGTTGTAAAAGACTAAATCTTTCAAGAAAGAGATTTACAAACAAATAACCACGCTTTTAAGGGTAACTAAACCTACTTAATAACATATTAAGTTACTACAAATTTTTACAAAACTTCAAGTTCATGATGTAGTGTAAATTTCATGATTTTGGCTCATGGTAAGTGTTGATTGAATTGTTGATGATTGATGATGATTTTAAAAGAAAATGATATGCTTTGAAAGCATGGAAACCTCAATTTTTAAGGGGAAACTATGGCAAATTTTTTGTAAAATCTAAACACTTAGAAAAATATTTTTAAACAAGTGTCTATAACTAAATATTAACCATGGTTCTTCATATAAAATTTGCCATAATTTTTGTTACAAAAATTACAAGTATTGGAGGTTGATTTTTGATAAATAAAAGTGACTAAGTATATATTTAGGAAAATGTATATTTAGATGTCACAATTTGTGTGATTACTTGTATATTATGTGTATTAGTTATATTATTTTAGGACTTGAAAATAATATAACTTATCAAAACACCAAAAATTGCAATACAAAATAATACCAAAATTCCAAGAGAACAAATATATAATTAATACCCGAATTACGGACAAATCAAACAAGGAATATGGACTACATATATATATATATATATATTTCGGAATTAAGTTCATATGTATTTTGACAAACGAATTAAACGGTATTTTGGAAACCATAGAAACGGAAATTATGATTTTTACAAGTATTACAAAAATATATCATATTTTTTTACGAAATAGAAAATATATTATTTTGAGTAAAGAAATATATTTTCTTGAACTACTAGAAGATATATTATTTTTGAGGAAAATAAATATTTTCTTAAAGAAATTAAGAATATATTATTTTGGGTGAAAAATGGATTTCTAAATATTTTCTAAGATAATCTTAAAAATATATTATTTTTTGAGATTTATATGAAAATATAATTATTTTGCCAAGGAAAGTTTATAGATAATTTTCTATAAAAGTTTTTATTAAAATATATACATTTTAAGAATATAAATTGGTGAAATTTTATTTGATTAAAATTATTTTTCCAGAAAATTAAATACAAGAATTAAGTATAAGAATACTTAATTAATACGAAAAAATACGTATTCTCATACGCACAAATACACACCGGAATACGCCACCAAAACTTGGCAAAATACACAAGTCTAAAAATACACGTATAAGTATACCCATCCTTGGGGAAATATTCATGGAAGGATTACAAGGAAAAATAAGTTAAAATATATTTTAACTAATATTCCAAAATAATTGATAGATAATTAGATATAATTTAAGTTAAAATATCATTATTTTAACCACTAATTCTATACTTTTGGAACAATATAATGTACTTCAAGACATAACTCAAAGAATGATTAAGTCATAACAACTAAGACTTAAAGTCGTGGCACGACCTAGCCGTCTAATGAAACATAGCACGTGTGTAGGTAGTCGTGCGACTGAGGAGAAGCTTTGAGTTACTTGGTTGAAGAACGCAAGATTGTGAGTTCATGTCCCCCTTTTCTTTAACTATTTTCGGCTTATAACTTCGGGGGTGAAATACATGTTTCAATGTTTCAAATGTTCAAATGTTTAAATGGTATGGTTTAGCTAAGGAATGAACTGTTAGATCACGTGGATGATGTAGTATCTCTCTTAAGTGTCATTAATCTAGTTTAAGACCGAGGGGCATGAGTGGTAGATCTATCTGGGTGTAACAAGCCCCACCCATGGGTCCTTGTTTGGCCGCAAGTGGTGACTATGTCGTTCCCGCCGGATGGACCGGAGGAAATCCGCTAGGTTGGAGCGCTTCCTACGCACCACACATATTAATGTCCTTGCAAAACATTAATGATCTGTTCATAGACACTTTCATACCGGTTATCAAAGGAATTCTCTTAAATGGTTAGAAGTCTTTATGAGCCCAGATACAAAACACATGAACTCGCTCAACTTTTGTTGATGTTTTCAAATTACATGTATTTCAGGAAATTGATAATGGATCTGGCGGGCGTTCAAGGTTTTCAAGATGTGTCCACAAGAAACGATGTCATCCAGTATTGGAGGGTTTGAATCATGTATTTTGTCTTTGATAGGATACATGAATCAAAGCCTCGTTTTATTAGTGTCTTTTGATAAAGTCCATTATGGAACTTAAAACATTTGGTTGGTTTGTATTTCTAAACTTGAAGTCTTATATTTCTTGTGATTATGATGTTAATCATCATAAGAAACTTGCTAGATTGTGATTAAACACATGATCTAGCAAGTGAGAGGATGAATCTTGTAAGGAATCAAAATGATCATCCCTTATGTGAACATGAACTTGAATAATGAAGTTGTTTTTGAGTAAGATGATGATGGATGCATGTATTAAGTCTTGTAAATGGATGATTACAAAACTAATTTTCTCAAGAAACCAAGATTATTTACAAGATTTACATAATCATGATTTTTAAAGAAACTAATTATGTTTTTAGTGATAAATCAAGACTAGAAACATGTTTGTAACAAGAAAAATACAAAAGAATGATTTTTAGAAAAATCATCTTGAAAGTTGTAAAAGACTAAATCTTTCAAGAAAGAGATTTACAAACAAATAACCACGCTTTTAAGGGTAACTAAACCTACTTAATAACATATTAAGTTACTACAAATTTTTATAAAACTTCAAGTTCATGATGTAGTGTAAATTTCATGATTTTGGCTCATGGTAAGTGTTGATTGAATTGTTGATGATTGATGATGATTTTAAAAGAAAATGATATGCTTTGAAAGCATGGAAACCTCAATTTTTAAGGGGAAATGTAACACCCCGAAAAATATAAAACTCTATATTAGAATTATAAAGTTTAAATAAACGAGAATTTATCTACTAGGAATTTTAACCTAGTTAGTTAATTTCTAGAAATAACTCAAACTAGGGTTAAAAGTAACCAAATTAAATGTTGATTAAAATGGAGGGGCTTAATTTGTAAAAACTGAAACTTGAGATTTAATTAGAAAAATAAAACAAACCAAACACCCCCAAAAGGAGGTGTTGGTCGTACAGAACAAGAGCAGGGGCGACACCCCCACTCCAAACCCTAGAATTTTACTTAAAATCTCAAATTGGAGGTGCAAATCTGGTCCAAACGAAAAATCCGATCTTAGAATCGTGATCCTCATCACAAGAGGATTACAAGGTATGTAAAATTTAGTGAAAACTCTTAACTTGAAATTCTCATGAAATTGGGAAAAATCTGAATTAGGGTTGCATGTATATGTTGTGATGATTGAAGAACAACTATAGTGTCTAGGAACAAACCCTAGACCAATAGAAGTTGAAATCATAGGAAATTTTGGTGAATCTATGAACACCATTGTATGTGATTATTGGGTTATGAGTAAATTGATGAATACTAGGATATTGGGTGTTAATTTTGTGTAATTTGACAATTTGGAAGTGATTTCAGAAATCTAGAAGCTAACAATCATGTAAAACGTTGATTCAAGTGAAAATTTGACGGGTGTTACAAGTTGGTAATCAGAGCCTAAGGTTGTTAACAAAGTGTTCGGTTCAAGCTTGATCGATCGTCCGGTAAGAATTAACTTATTTTGTTAATAAATTATGTATTATGTAAAGAATGAGAAATGAACAAATATGCATGAAAAGAGTGTGTAAGCTCACTCAAATACAAGAAATGCATGAAACAAGAATGATTAAATCAAGTTATGAACTTGATTGAATTGAAACAAGAATGATTAAATCAAGTTATGAACTTGATTGAATTGAAACAAGAATGATTAAATCAAGTTATGAACTTGATTGAATCAAAACAAGTAAAGCATGTGTTATAAATGGAATGTTTAACAACCTATGTAAACATTTCAGAAATAGAGATGGCTGATGGAGGTAATGATAATGCGGTGCCAAGAGTCACCGAACAAATGAGGGAAGTGATTTCCGAAGAGGTTGGAAAGGCGATCGAAAACAGTTTGTCGGGCTTTATTGATAAAATTCAAAACACAGTTTTATCAATAGTAGAAGATAGAATCAAGAAATTGGAAGATGATTCAAATTTAGCAAAGGAAAAGCATGGAGGACGAAAGTCTTGTTCATACAAGGAATTCATGGCCTGTAAACCACCAATATATAATGGGGAGGTTGACCCAATAGTGTGCCAACGATGGCTAAGTGATATCGAAGGGGTATTCGAGAGGACCCATTGTGACGAAAATGACTACGTAGCCTATGGTACGGGTCAACTAAGGAGTCAAGCGAAAGATTGGTGGGATAACAAAAAGAGAGAGATCGGTATTGAAGCTGCTAAGGTCATGACTTGGGAAGAATTCAAGACGCCATTTCTTAAGCATCATAGCCCCAAGGCGGTTATGAATAAAATCAAGGAGGAATTCATGCAACTTAGGCACAAGAATGAGACCATAGACAAGATTACGACAACGTTTATGGATAAGATGAAGTTTTGCGATGATTTAGTGACGAATGAAGAACAAAAGATATACTACTACCACAACATGTTGAGTGCTGAGTATAGGGAATTTATCACCCCTTCCAAATACGAGACCCTTACTGAGATCATAAATGCTGCTCGGGAAAGGGAGATCGAACTGAAAAAGAGCATTGAAAGGGGTGAACGGAAAGCACAAGATGTGAACCCAAGCCCTGCTAAGAAGGCACGAACACACAAAACCGCAAAGAAATTTGATACGAAAGGCGAGTCGCCAAGTTGCAGAATCTGCGGAAAGGGTCATAAAGGCGAATGCCGTTACAAGGATAAGCCTTGTCCCATATGCAAAAAAAGGGACATATGGCTATATCGTGCCCGGAGAAAGTGACGGTTTGTTACAATTGTTATCGAACGGGTCACAAAAAGTCGGAATGCCCGGAACTGGTTGGAAAGAAAGAGGGGCAGGACCCTAAAGGTGAAGCCCCAAAAGCAAAGGCAAGATCTTTTCAACTAACCGCCGCAGAAGCAAAGGTTGAACCGGACGTGGTCTCAGGTATATTTGCTGTAAATTCGATTCCTGCACGCGTGTTATTTGATACGGGTGCGAATAAATCCTTTGTTTCATATGGATTTATTCGACATCCTTCATTTGTTCTAACAAAATTACCTGTGCCCTTAGAAGTAGAGATAGGTAATAACAAGAGCTTTATGGTTTGTGATGTATGTAAAAACTGTAAACTGAGCATTGATGACGAAGAATATTTGATAAACCTAATCCCGATGTCAATGGGAGAATTTCAAGTAGTCGTTGGGATGGATTGGCTATCTCAACACCATGCAAAGGTCGTGTGTTTTCGTAAAGAGATAAAACTAACATCTCCGAGCGGGAAACACGTCACCATTTATGGCGAAAAAGGAGGCAACCCCATAGTATGCTCAATGTTGAAAGCGCACAAGCTTATGAAGCGAGGATGCAAGGCATTCATGATATACGCTAATGAGCCCGAAAAAGAATCACGAAAGATTAGAGATGTACCGGTAGTACGAGATTATGAAGATGTGTTTCCGGAAGATTTACCGGGGATACCGCCTGAACGGGAAATAGAGTTCGGGATCGAATTGATTCCGGGCGCGAAACCCGTAGCAAAAGCCCCGTACCGACTTGCACCGTCGGAATTACAAGAGTTGATGTCCCAAATCCAAGACCTGCTTGACAAGGGATTCATAAGGCCGAGTGTATCTCCTTGGGGCGCACCGGTGTTGTTCGTGAGAAAGAAAGACGGGAGCATGCGCATGTGTATTGATTACCGGGAGTTAAACAAACTCACGGTAAAGAACCGATACCCGCTCCCGAGGATAGATGATTAATTCGACCAACTACAAGGTGCGAGCTGGTTTTCAAAGATTGACCTTAGATCGGGGTATCACCAACTAAAGGTCAAAGAAGAAGATGTGCCGAAGACGGCTTTCCGCACGAGATACGGACATTACGAATTCCTCGTGATGTCATTTGGGCTAACAAACGCACCCGCGGCTTTCATGGACCTCATGAGCCAATGTTGGATAAGTCGGTCATCGTGTTTATCGATGATATCTTGGTGTATTCGAAAAGTGAAGTTGAACACGCACACCACTTACAAGAAGTGTTAGAGACACTTAGACGAGAGAAATTATATGCAAAATTCTCTAAATGTTCCTTTTGGTTACGAGAGGTACAATTTCTTGGCCATGTCATAAGTGCCGACGGAGTTTTGGTGGACCCGTCCAAGATAGAGGCTGTGTCAAAATGGAATCCCCCGAAGAACCCTTCAGAAATTAGAAGCTTTTTGGGGCTTGCGGGATACTATAGGAGATTCATTCAAGATTTCTCCAAGATTGCGTCACCGCTAACAAAGCTAACCCAAAAGAAAGAAAAGTTCATTTGGGGTATCGATCAAGAAAAAGCGTTTCAGACGCTAAAAGAAAAGTTAACTCAGGCTCCGGTACTGACTTTACCCGACGGAGTCGAAGATATGGTGGTTTATTCGGATGCTTCACTATCGGGGCTCGGGTGCGTTTTGATGCAACGGGGCAAGGTGGTAGCTTATGCCTCAAGACAATTGAAGATACACGAGAAGAAATATCCCACGCATGATCTAGAGTTGGCTGTGGTGATATTTGCCTTAAAATATGGAGGCATTACTTATATGGGGTAAAATGCACCATATTCACCGATCACAAGAGCTTAAAATACTTCTTCGAACAGAAGGAGTTAAATATGCGACAAAGGCGATGGCTGGAAACGGTGAAAGACTACGATTGTGAAATACATTATCACCCCGGAAAGGCTAATGTGGTGGCGGATGCGCTGAGCAGAAAAGCGGACTATGTCCCAATACGAGTAAGATCGATGCAACTCGTGGTGACCTCGGGTATACTTGAACGTATCCGAGAGGCGCAATCAGAAGCAATGAAAGAAGAGAATTGGAAGAAAGAAAGAATAATCGGTCAGTTGAAAGATTTGTCGGATGGGAATAACGGGTTGAAGACTCGATCCGGAAGAATATGGGTCCCACATACTTGTGGAGTGAAGGCGCTTCTACTTAATGAAGCTCATAAATCCCGTTATTCAATTCATCCGGGTGCGACCAAAATGTACAATGATTTGAAACAAAACTATTGGTGGCCCGGAATGAAAAGGGATGTGGCAAAGTATGTGGAAAAATGCTTGACATGTTTACAAGTCAAGGCGGAGCACCAGAAACCATATGGCAAACTCCAACCGTTAGAAATACCGGTTTGGAAATGGGAACATATTACAATGGACCTATTAACCAAGTTGCCTAAGACGAATCGTGGTTTCGATGCCATATGGGTAGTGGTGGATAGATTGACGAAAAGTGATCACTTCATTCCGATTCGTGAGACTTATACGTCAGAAAAGATGTCAGAAGTTTACACTAATGAAATAATAGCACGTCATGGGGTGCCGGTATCCATCGTGTCTGATAGGGATACCCGGTTTACTTCAAATTTCTGGCGAGATTTCCAAGAGCAAATGGGAACCAAATTGTTCATTAGCACTGCGTACCATCCTCAAACGGATGGACAAAGTGAAAGAACAATACAAACATTGGGGGATATGTTACGGGCGTGTATAATCGACTTTGGAGGAAGTTGGGATGTTCACCTACCGTTAGTTGAGTTTTCGTATAATAACAGCTACCAATCTAGTATTAAAATGGCACCGTACGAAATGCTTTATGGTAGGAAGTGTCGAACCCCGTTATGTTGGGGTGAAGTGGGTCCACGTGAACTTGCCCACCAAGATATAGTACGAGCCACGAATGAGAAGATCGATATAGTTCGGGCACACTTGAAAGCGGCTCAAGACAGGCAAAAGGCGTATGCTGATAAAATGAATAGGCCAATCGAATTCCAGATTGGTGACATGGTTATGCTAAAAGTTTCCCCATGGAAGGGCGTTATTAGATTTAGAAAAAGGGGGAAGCTAAGCCCGAGGTTTATTGGGCCATTTAAAATCGTTGAAAAGGTTGGCAAGGTAGCTTACCGCCTTGAGCTACCGGAGGAACTAAGTGGAATTCATAGCACGTTTCACGTGTCACAATTACGAAAGTGCCTAGCGGATGAACCAGCTTATATTCATTTCGATGATATCGAAGTAGATAATAGTCTGAATTATGCGGTGAGGCCGGTGGAGATTTTAGATCGAAAGGTCAAATACTTACGAAATAGACAAATCGATCAAGTCAAAATCAAATGGGAGCATAGAAAAGGCTCAGACACTACGTGGGAGTCCGAGGAAGAGATGCGACGACTCTACCCTACATTATTTGGTACGTACTTCGGTTTCGGGGACGAAACCCTTTTAAGGGGGGTGGACTTGTAACACCCCAAAAAATATAAAACTCTATATTAGAATTATAAAGTTTAAATAAACGAGAATTTATCTACTAGGAATTTTAACCTAGTTAGTTAATTTCTAGAAATAACTCAAACTAGGGTTAAAAGTAACCAAATTAAATGTTGATTAAAATGGAGGGGCTTAATTTGTAAAAATTGAAACTTGAGATTTAATTAGAAAAATAAAACAAACCAAACACCCCCAAAAGGAGGTGTTGGTCGTACAGAACAAGAGCAGGGGCGACACCCCCACTTCAAACCCTAGAATTTTACTTAAAATCTCAAATTGGAGGTGCAAATCTGGTCCAAACGAAAATCCGAGCTTAGAATCGTGATCCTCATCACAAGAGGATTACAAGGTATGTAAAATTTAGTGAAAACTCTTAACTTGAAATTCTCATGAAATTAGGAAAAATCTGAATTAGGGTTGCATGTATATGTTGTGATGATTAAAGAACAACTATAGTGTCTAGGAACAAACCCTAGACCAATAGAAGTTGAAATCATAGGAAATTTTGGTGAATCTATGAACACCATTGTATGTGATTATTGGGTTATGAGTAAATTGATGAATACTAGGATATTGGGTGTTAATTTTGTGTAATTTGACAATTTGGAAGTGATTTCAGAAATCTAGAAGCTAACAATCATGTAAAATGTTGATTCAAGTGAAAATTTGACGGGTGTTACAGGAAACTATGGCAAAATTTTTGTAAAATCTAAACACTTAGAAAAATATTTTTAAACAAGTGTCTATAAGTAAATATTAACCATGGTTCTTCATATAAAATTTGCCATAATTTTTGTTACAAAAATTACAAGTATTGGAGGTTGATTTTTGATAAATAAAAGTGACTAAGTATATATTTAGGAAAATGTATATTTAGATGTCACAATTTGTGTGATTACTTGTATATTATGTGTATTAGTTATATTATTTTAGGACTTGAAAATAATATAACTTATCAAAATACCAAAAATTGCAATACAAAATAATACCAGAATTCCAAGAGAACAAATATATAATTTATACCCGAATTATGGACAAACCAAACAAGGAATATGGACTACATATATATATATATATATTTCGGAATTAAGTTCTTATGTATTTTGACAAACGATTTAAACCGTATTTTAGAAACCATAGAAACGGAAATTATGATTTTTACAAGTATTACAAAAATATATCATATTTTTTTTTACGAAATAGAAAATATATTATTTTGAGTAAAGAAATATATTTTCTTGAACTACTAGAAGATATATTATTTTTGAGGAAAATAAATATTTTCTTAAAGAAATTAAGAATATGTTATTTTGGGTGAAAAATGGCTTTCTAAATATTTTCTAAGATAATCTTAAAAATATATTATTTTTGAGATTTATATGAAAATATAATTATTTTGCCAAGGAAAGTTTATAGATAATTTTCTATAAAAGTTTTTATTAAAATATATACATTTTAAGAATATAAATTGGTGAATTTTTATTTGATTAAAAATATTTTTCCGGAAAATTAAATACAAGAATTAAGTATAAGAATACTTAATTAATATGATAAAAATACGTATTCTCATACGCACAAATACACACCGGAATACGCCACCAAAACTTGGCAAAATACACAAGTCTAAAAATACAAGTATAAGTATACCCATCATTGGGGAAGTATTCATAGAAGGATTACAAGGCAAAATAAGTTAAAATATATTATTTTAACTACTATTCCAAAATAATTGATAGATATAATTTAAGTTAAAATATCATTATTTTAACCAATAATTATATACTTTGGAACAATATAATGTACTTCAAGACATAACTCAAAGAATGATCAAGTCATAACAACTAAGACTAAAAGTCGTGGCACGACCTAGCCGTCTAATAAAACATAGCACGTGTGTAGGTAGTCGTGCGACTGAGGAGAAGCTTTGAGTTACTTGGTTGAAGAACGCAAGATTGTGAGTTCATGTCCCCCTTTTCTTTAACTGTTTTCGGTTTATAACTTCGGGGGTGAAATACATGTTTCAATGTTTCAAATGTTCAAATGTTTCAATGGTATGGTTTAGCTAAGGAATGAACTGTTAGATCACGTGGATGATGTAGTATCTCTCTTAAGTGTCATTAATCTAGTTTAAGACCGAGGGGCATGAGTGGTAGATCTATCTGGTGTAGCTATCCCCACCCATGGGTCCTTGTGTGGCCGCATGTGGTGACTATGTCGTTCCCGCCGGAGGAAATCCGCTAGGTTTGAGCACTTCCTACGCACCACACATATTATTGTCCTTGCAAAACATTAATGATCTGTTCATAGACGCTTTCATACCGGTTATCAAAGGAATTCTCTCAAATGGTTACAAGTCTTTATGAGCTCAGATATAAAACACATGAACTCGCTCAACTTTTGTTGATGTTTTCAAATTACATGTATTTCAGGAAATTGATAATGGATCTGGCGGGCGTTTAAGGTTTTCAAGATGTGTCCACAAGAAACGATGTCATCCAGTATTGGAGGGTTTGAATCGTGTATTTTGTCTTTGATAGGATACATGAATCAAAGCCTCGTTTTATTAGTGTCTTTTGATAAAGTCCATTATGGAACTTAAAATATTTGGTTGGTTTGTATTTCTAAACTTGAAGTCTTATTTGGTATTAAACAATGTGGGTTGTAATGTTTTGAATCGTATCAATGGATGAACATCGTGGTTTTAACCATTTAGTTGTTTGCTATAATTGAATGCAATGATATTAAGCAAGTCACACATAATACGCTTCCGCAAAAGTCAGTGTGTGACACCCTTAAAAGTCAGCGTCTTTGCGTTGCGGGCGGTTCTGAACCGTCTTCCCACTCGGGTGGCCTTAAGTAGGAGAGGGATTCCGATTCCTGATGTCTCGTGTCCTTTTTGTGGCATGGGGGAAGAGTCTGTGGACCATTTGTTTACTGCATGTATCATGGCTACTCGTCTCTAGCATTGTGTGAGTAGGTGGTGCAAGATTCCTTCCTTTTTCTCGTTTAGCTTCAAAGACATCTTGGAGGTATCTAGAGGTGGCAGTTTTAGTGTTCTGAGTAGGCTGGACCTTCAAGGAATTATGGCGATTAGCAGTTGGTGTCTCTGGAAAGCCAGGAATAGTCTCGTTTTCTCCGGTAAGGCTGTCAAGGTTGAAGAGATTTTCAGTGAGTTTAGGTCTCGGAGCTTTCTTTGGTTAAAGAATAGATCTAAGTTTAAGTCAGTTTCTTGAAAGGATTGGTGTAAATTTGTAATTATGTAATCTCTTGTCTTTCGTTTATTTGTGCGCTCCTGTTTGGGGTTGCCGTTTTCTAATGAAGTTAGCCTTTCAAAAAAAGTATGGATTTTGAAATTGTTAACATGTGCACTGATTAAACCAATCCACAAGTTGATTCTTTAAAGAAAATATGATTCATTTTGTTGGGCGCTATTTGTCAGTTTAATCAAAAAGCTGTGTAATGATGACAGGTGTTTTTAGAGAGAGAGAAAAATTGTGGGTGTTTTAGAGAGAGGGAGAGATAGAGATTTTTATATGTATAATATATGATTTATCTTAATTATTAAAATGGTGTTTTAGATAAATAAGCAAAAAAGACCAAATTACCCTTCATTTAACAGTTAAAATCAACTGGGTTAGAACTAAAGGACATAACATGCAAGATTTTAAAACATTAAGTACAAAACTCATCAATTTTAAATATAAAGGACTCCCCTTGAAATTATGTATAAAAATAAAACACAAAACTTGCAATTCACTCTATATAATATCTATACTATATATATAATGCATACCCGAAGGGCATAAATGGTCATTTGCTACTTTCAATATTTACAAACCATTAAAGCATATTGTACAAGGCTTTAAAGCACAAAAAGTTTTTAGGCACAAAAGCTCTTGGGCGGGATTTCACACCCATGAAATCTATGGAATGTGATTTCAAATATCAAATACGCATGTCCTTTCCTGTTGTAGAAATTTATGATCCAAACACAAATATACAAATCAACACAAGAAATAGCGACAAAACAGGTGACAAAATCTTATTAAACCAACCCAAAAGATTTTCCCCTAAATACCCAGAGATCATACAATAGTAATATCAAATACAAGATACAGAAAGTATCTAGATGATCATCCATTGATGATCATCAATACAACAATACAACCAATACAACATAATAATCTCTCAGATACAGTTGAGAGATTATTTATACAGATCTCCGATCAAAACCCTAACGGAGAAACTATGAACAAGAGAGAGAAAGTAAAACTGAACAACTAATGAGAATGAAGGATATGAAGGATTTTTATAGTGTGAAACTTAACAAGTTTCACTTTAGTCCAAATCTTCTGACTGGGATGATCGCAGTCCCCAGAATGTTACACAATGCACCCTTTAGATATTTTATCAGTTGGACCTGTTGCAACAACCCAACAACTAACAACCATATCAGATGAAATAAGCCCAATAACAATATAAGAGTAAATAAGCCCAAACCAAATGAATGATATAATGATATAAGCCCAGATAATTTCAACATCCCCCCTTCATTCAATTGGTTTAAACAGATCAATTAAACCCAGTTTTTTACAAAATTCTTCATGCTGTAAAGCATTAAGACCTTTTGTAAATATGTCAGCAAGTTGACTTTCAGAGTCAACTTTAGTAGGACTTATAAGACCATCAGCCACTTTTTCTCTCAAAAAATGCAAATCCAACTCAAAATGTTTAGTTCTTTCATGAAATACTGGATTAGCTGCTATTGACATAGCAGCTTGACTATCACATTTCAAAACCATAGGTAATTGGCAGTTAATGCACAGCTCAGACAACAAATTTCTTAACCACATAAGTTCACAGGTAGCTGAGCACATAGCTCTGTACTCAGCTTCTGCAGTTGATCGTGAAACAGTGGTTTATTTCTTGCTTTTCCAAGAAACAAGACATTCTCCTAAAAAAACACAATAACCAGTTACTGGTTTCCGAGTAGACAAGCACTTTGCCCAGTCAGAATCAACAAACCCATACAAATCCAAATTAATACTTTTCTTAAAGCTTAAAGCTTTACCAGGACTTTGTTTTAAATACCTTAACAGCCTTAGAGCCAAGTCTAAATGCACCTCTTTTGGACTATGCATAAACTGACTCAAAAATTGAACAGTATAACTAATATCAGGTCTTGTGAGAGACAAGTATATCAGTTTCCCAATCAGTTTTTGAAACCCAGTCACATTTTTAAGCAACTGCTGACTTTATCAACTTTAGAAGTGACCAAAGAGCTTTGTTCTATAGGTGTATTAACAGGCTTGCATCCTAAATACCCAAATTCATTTAAGAGTTCCAAACAATACTTTCTTTTACTAAGACAAACAACTTTTTTATCATACAATACTTCAATACCTAGAAAGTATTTCAAAACTCCTAAATCTTTTATTTTAAAAGTTTCATTCAAAACATGTTTAACATTTTTAATCTCATCATCAGAATTTCCAGTTATCACAATATCATTTACATACACCAACAGAAACACTGTCACATCTTTTTTTGACAAAATAAACAATGAATGATCACATTTGCTTTGTATAAAGCCAATATTTAACAAGACATCAGTCAACCTTTCATTCCATTTCCTAGGTGCCTGTTTAAGGCCATATAAGGACTTAACAAGTTTGCATACTTTCGATTCACTTTTAGAATAGTATCCTTGTGGTAATTTCATATACACATCTTCAGTAATAGTACCATGTAAGAAAGCATTATCAACATCAAGCTGATATAAAGGCCAATCAAAATGCACAGCCAAAGTTATAACAGTTCTAACAGAAACCATTTTTACCACAAATGAGAAGGTCTCTCCAAAGTCAAGACCTTCTCTTTGATTAAAGCCCTTAGCAACTAGTCTTGCTTTAAACCTTTCTACTTCTCCACTAGACTTGTATTTAACCCTATATACCCATTTACACCCAATAGCCTTTCTGCCTTGAGGAAGATCAGTTAGAACCCAGGTATTATTTCTGAACAAAGCTTCCATTTCTTTGTTCATTGCTTCCACCCACCTGGGATCATTTGCTGCTTCCTCATAACAAGAGGGCTCAACTGTTTTATTTAACGAAGTAGTAAAACACAGGTTATCAACAGACAAGCATGAATAATTGACAACTTTATCCAAACTATACTTAACTTTACTATTTAACACAAAATGTTCAAATCTTTTTGGCAAAACAACTTTTCTATTTGATCTCCTAAGAGTAGAACTTGTTCCCTCAGATGGGTTGATCTCATCATTTGAAGTACTAGTGTCATCTGCCCTACCAGACCCTTCACTACTACTACTTTCAACTCCAATTGTGGAATGTTGATGTTCAACATTACTTGGAGTGGCAGATGTAGAGGGGATTGGTTGTTGATCATCACCAGTAACCTCATGAGATTCATGATTCCCCTCTTCATCATTGGGAATTATAGGATTAGTAGTTAATGCTTCAATACTATCAAAAAAATTTAAATGATTCAAACTATCAGTTAAAGTTTTATCTTGATTGGTTAACTGAGCTGACTTATAAGGAAAGACAGTTTCATAAAACTTTACATCTCTAGAATAAAATTCTTTTTTATTATCTAAACTCCACAATTTGTAACCTTTTTTAACATTTAAATAACCAATCAAGATACACTTTTCAGCATTAAAAGACAACTTATCTAAGTCATTTAAAATAGTACTAAAGCATAAACAACCAAGTATCCTAAGATGAGTAAGAGAGGGTTTAAAACCAAACATTAATTCATATGGACTCTTTCCTAGAAGCACAGATGAATGTAACCTGTTAATAAGATAAACAGCAGTCAACACACAATTAGACCAGAAACTAAGTGGAACACCACTTTGGAACAACAGAGATCTTGCCAAGTTTAAAAGATGTCGATGTTTTCTCTCAACCACACCATTTTGTTGTGGTGTGTAAGAGCATGATGTTTGATGTAAAATGCCTTTAGATTTACAAAAACTGTCCATTTTACTATTTACAAATTCTGTGCCATTATCACTTCTAAAAACCTTGACCTTTTTCTTAAACTGAGTTAGTATTAACTCATAAAAGTTTTCAATGTTTTCAAAGACTTCCATTTTATTTCTTAATAGATAGCACCAAACAGTTCGAGAATAATCATCAACTATAGTTAAGAAGTATTTAAACCCATCTCTACTAGTAACCTTATATGGTCCCCAAACATCTAAATGAATAATATCACCTACATTTTTTGTTTTATGTTCACTTAAAGGAAAAGGAACCCTGACTTGTTTGGCCCTATGACAAGTTTCACATGGATGTTTAGTAATATCAACAACACCTAATTCACCTTTTAAAATCGACAAGATCTGATCAGCAGGATGTCCTAACCTACTATGCCACAAATTACTGTTGTTCAGACTATTAAAACACAAATTAACATAATTACCATTTTTATTTACAAAGTATAGACCATTATCCTGTTTACCAGTCACCAGGATTCTCCCTGATTTCGAATCCTGAAGTAAACAAGTGTTCTCATTAAAAACAACAGTAATTTTATTATCTTTAGACAATTTATACACAAATAAAAGGTTAACACTGTAATCAGGAACAAAAAACACATCATTTAAAATGACTCCTTTAGCAAGTTTTATACTGCCAATTTTAGACACTTTAGCCTTGGTTCCATTTGGATGTGCCACAGTTAAGTCATACTCAGACACATCAATACAATCAAACATATCCTTATCAGTTTTGACCATGTGCTGATTAGCACCAGAACCACAAATCCAATTATAATCAAATCCAAAATTGATTAAGCTAGAACAACATACAAATTTGCCTAAGGAATTAAAAACATAACTAGACTCACCTTCCATGTTAGAACTTTGAGGATCTGTACTAGTTTTTTCACCAACAAGACTCAAAAGTTTAGCAACCTGTTCTGGAGAAAAAGGAGATACAGAAGGAACAGAAGACACATTTTATCTAGAATTTGAAATTTTTTTCCCAACCTGACCTCCAGGCTTCCTTTTGAACCCTGGAGGGTACCCAACCAACTCAAAACATCTATCAACAGCGTGACCAAGCTTATTAGAGTGAGTACACTTAAGATTGGGATTAGGACCTCTAAACTCCTTCTTCTTTTTTGCTCAAAAGATTGATTAGTTTTTGAAACAAAAGACACATTTTGATTTTTTGTTCCTATACTTGCATTTCTATGTGATTCTTCTCTGGACACAATTGAAAAAGCAACTTTGACTGAAGGTAATGGCTCTCTAGTTAATAAGTTTGTTCTTACAGGTTGATAGACATCATCCAACCCCATAAGAAACTGCATTAGTTTAATTAAGGTAGAAAAGTCATTATAGTCTTTAGCAGCTTGACATGAACATGTAGGCAGTTGAAGCACAGCATCAAACTGCTTCCACATTGTATTTAGCTTATGATAATATTCAGAAACTGAACTGCCACTTTGAGTAATACAATTGATTTTTTTATACAAATCATACACTATAGAGCCATCAACTTTATCATAAGTTTCTTTCAAATCTGTCCAGACTTTAGAGGCTAATTTTGAAAAAAACTTGTCCTAAGTATAATTCTTATGAAACAAAATTTAATAACCAACTTAAGACAACTGAATTACACCTGTCCCACTGACCACTTAAAACAGCATCCTCAGAATTCTTTTTACATTTTCCATCTATGAAACCAAATTTGTTTTTTGCTTCTAAAGCTAACTTCATAGCACTAGACCAGACCCTATAGTTTTCAGTTCCTTTTAATTTTATACCAACAATAGTTAAAGAACTTGAGTCACTAGGATGCAAAAACAAAGGATCTCCTATATCCAACTAACTAATCAAGGTCTGAGAAGGACCAGTCTGAGTAGGACCAGTATTATCACCCATGATGACAAAACAAATAGAATACAATCACAAAAACAAACAAGATACAACAAGATATAGACAACAGAAGATATAACAGATAACAATACACAGAACAACAAACAAGAAAGATGCACAAAATACCCTAAGGCGAAGTTGTATCAGTGTCCAGATTCCAGGTTCATCACTTATAGTGCCTGGACAGGTCTTAATACAGGAGCCAAACACTAAGACAAAGACCAAAAACACAACAGATAATAACAAAACAAACAATCAAAGGTGCCGGTCCTCACTACCCCGACTTTAACTAATCCAACAACAGAAATAAAATAGAGAGAATAAGAACAATCTCACAGTGGGTGCAAAGCAACTCCAAATGTAACCAAATAACACTACTGGTCAGTTTGCTCTAAACCTTCTAGGGTTTAGAGACCAACACAGAGTGTGAGCCACTAGAATAGAGGAGATCTTTCACCAAAACCAAGAAACCCTAACTAGGGTTTCAATTGCTCATATACAGAAAAGAACAGCACTCCCAAGATCTAGAAGATCTTCCCAATGTCAACAACAAATCTGCAGTCTTAGAAGCAGACCTAGCACAAGAACAACAAAAGACTCAGATTAACAGCGGAAATAAGATCAGATCAAGAGCATTTAGCTCTGATACCATGTAGAAATTTATGATCCAAACACAAATATACAAATCAACACAAGAAATAGCGACAAAACATGTGACAAAATCTTATTAAACCAACCCAAAAGATCCCCCCCCCCAAATACCCAGAGATCTTACAATAGTAAGATCAAATACAAGATACAGAAAGTATCTAGATGATCATCCACTGATGATCATCAATACAACCAATACAACAGAATAATCTCTCAGATACAGTTGAGAGATTATTTATACAGATCTCCGATCAAAACCCTAACGGAGAAACTACGAACAAGAGAGAGAAAGTAAAACTGAACAACTAATGAGAATGAAGGATATGAAGGCTTTTTATAGTGTGAAACTTAACAAGTTTCACTTTAGTCCAAATCTTCTGACTGAGATGATCGCAGTCCCCAGAATGTTACACAATGCACCCTTTAGACATTTTATCAGTTGGACCTGTTGCAACAACCCAACAACTAACAACCATATCAGATGAAATAAGCCCAATAACAATATAAGAGTAAATAAGCCCAAACCAAATGAATAATATAATGATATAAGCCCAGATAATTTCAACACCTGTCATTTCACAAATCCAAAAGTTTCAAACACCTTCAAATTTTGGATTCCCGCCCATAGTATGTTAAAGTAACCCTAATTCCATTTCATTCTTCGTCTTTTTCTTCCACTCGCCGTTTCAACTCTCTTTCTCCTTTAAAAGGTCCTCTCTCACTCCGGAGGAAACATTTCAGGGTTTTTTCCATTTGTGTTCTTCATCTTTTTCGCTTCAATTCAGGTAATATCTCATGTTGTTTTTTATAATTCTTACTCTGTTTTACATTGATTGTGGTTCTCCTGCTTTCGATTTGGTGTTTTCCTCTCCCCTAATTTCAAACAGCCTTTGTGATACTTCAGCCGGGATCCATGAAGTAGTAATTAGGGCTATCTTGGATAGGGATCGACAGATAAAGTATGCGAGATGCCACCATTGTCCCCTTCCATCAAGGTAAATTTGTTTCCATTGTTACAATAGTTCATGGTTTCTGATTCTATTGATTTTTGGGGCTTTTAATCCATTTCCAGTGACATTGGTATTGTAATTTCAGTGTTTTGCTGTTTCGATTTGAGGGGAACTGAAGATTTTCGATTCCTTGGGATTGATTATAAGAAATTCTGGTTTGACTTATATAATTTTCGTGCAATATTCAGTGTTATTTTTTATGAAATTAAGAAATTTAGTCGCATTTTTGTTTAAATTTGTGTCTGATTTAGAGAAACTGGTTTGTTTACATTGTAGTTTTAGTGATGATGAACCGAGTATGATCTTCATATGGGACAATGGTGGTGGAGAAACAATTTGGTGAAAGATGCCCAATATGAAGAAGAAAGCTTAAGATAGTACCGATAGTTGTAATCATTGTGTTGAAGCTTGGAAGCAGAAAAAGAGGCATATAGTTTCTTAGTCTCAAAGGTTTGTTCTGATCAGTTTATTTGAAGTCATATAGTGTGATGTTTTTTGTTTGATTTAGGTTGTGTATGTTTAAGGAAAATGATATATTGATGAAATTGACGGCATTGGTGGGCGTTGTTTCAGCGAGGGACCATGAAATTCCAAGAACATTCATGGAGTTGCTAAACCAACTTGATGGATTTGATCAGCTTGGAAAGGTTTGAGATATATCCAGTCTCAAATGCATACTTTATATATTCCCGAAAATGAGAACTTTTTGAGCTGAACTTGTTAGAAGTCAGTTGAAGTTGAAACGTTTTCTTATTTATAGTTCTAAATATGATTACAGAAGTTATATTGTTTTGATAAATTTGAACAGATAAGTTGTTTGTATATTAACTAAATATCTTGGTTACAATACATGATCATTATAATGAGTAAACTAGATGTGACAAAGTGAAATTATTTGGTATGTGTTTTATGACCAGAATCTCATAATGGCTGAATAAGTTGGTAGAAGGTATTTGCTTCTGGTCATCTTTAGTTGTTGTTGCATTGTTCCTATCATTGTTCTTTTCTGCTAATGCTACTGCTAAATTCGATCAGCTGTTTCAGCCTTACTTGGCTCCTGATCATTTTTCGTTTGATGGTGATGGCTTCAACATGAAGCTAGATAACTTCTCTGGTATACATTTGTTGCAACTTTCAATGAAATTTTTAACCTTAGTTTATTAATAATTATTTATGTATTTTGACATCAGGAGCTGGATTTTCATCAAAGTCAAAGTACATGTTTGGAAAAGTCAACATTCAGATCAAGCTTGTTGAAGGCGATTCTGCGGGAACCGTAACTGCATTCTACGTGAGTTATTTTATTTTTTATAATGACTACTCGTACAATCTCTTAACATACTCTTAACTTTACACTCAACTAATGGAAAGACACAATTACACAATGTTTTCCCAATTCCCCTTCTATAATACAAAAAGGATGTTGAATCTCATTCAACGGGTATTCAAAGGCTCAAGTACCTCTTAAACTGATATCTTATCAAAACTTAAACAAGTTAAAATGATAGTACTGTGATATAGTTTTCATGGGTCAATTCGACCCGTCTCAGCACCCAGTTTGACTATTTCTCTCTTTTTTGGTTTCTTGAGGTTATATACATGTTGAGTAGGGGTGCAAATAAGTCGGGCAGCTCGTGAGCTACTTGAGATCGGCTTGAGAAAAAGCTCAAAACGAGCCGAGCCTTATCGAGCCCGAGCTGAGCTTGAGCCTAAAATAAAGCTCGTTTGTTTATCGAGCTCGAGCTCGAGCCTCGAACGTGAAGCTCGTTAGGCTTGTCGAGCCTTATCGAGCCTTAGTGTAAACGAGCCGAGCTTATATAAACTTGTTTACAAGCCAACCTCGAACCTAAAAATAAGCTTTTTTAGTAAACGAGCCCGAGCTTCACTCATCGAGCTCGCGAGCCTAAAAAGTCTATTATTTATATTATTTTTACTTAATATGTTAACTAATAGATAATAAACGAGCCGAGCTCGAGCTTGAAAAAATACCAACGAGCCGAGCTCAAGGTTTCAAAACAAAGCTCGAGCTCGAGCCTGGACTTATGATTGATTTGATGGAAAGATTGATAAAGTGACAGCTAAAAAAATTAACAAAAGTATATCACCAAAGAATCGATAAACTAACAGAAAAACAAGTGCCAACATATCACGAATAAGAAAACTAACTTAAGTACTATACAACATATCACGAGACGACTGATAAACTAACGATAAACGAATATCCTATTTAAATTGCCACTCCCGCCACATCGTGCGGGTAAATGGCTTGTTAATATTAATGTGTATAGTCTTTAGTTCATGATTAAAGTAACTACTTTGGATTTTCAACAAAATAAGACAAGTATCATATTCTTTATTATATATAATATCAATATTAATATTAATGTGTATTTTTTTTAACGGCTAATTTCTTTAATTCCTTGTTGTCTATGGGACTTGAACCCAAGACCTCCCCTTCTCAACTTTGGTGTTTTAAAGGCTTTACCTTTGCCAATGGACCACCACCCCATTGGTTAATATTAATGTGTATAGTCTGGAGTTCATGATTAAAGTAATTACTTTGAATTTTTAACCAAATAAGGAAAGTATCATATTCTTTATTTTATTTTCTCTACTTTCTCTTCTTGCAGAGTCGGATTTTTTTTAAATCATTTTTGTAAAATTCAGATATACATTTTTTCACTTTCCTCTCTTGAGGTTAACTATAATCTAAAAGGGTCAACCACAAGGGACGTTGGATCTAATATCAAGAAAAAATGGTCCTTCTAGGCCCACAAACACATATGTGTAGAAAGCTAACAAAATACTTCATCTTCATTATCATCATCATACTCAATCATACTTGGTAAATCCCAACAATAGATATACGCAGTCTTACCTCTACACCATAGGACTAGAGAGCTGTTCCCAGTGAGACCCTCGGCTCCATAGTAGTTTTGCATCAACAGGGCCAGCCCTGAGAATTCGTGTACCCTGTTCGAACTCGAAAAAATGTGCCCGTAGGCCTTAACGAAATTGGGTATTGGGCTCACTAAAGGTCTAAACCTAATGACAAAGGGGTTAATAACTAATTTAAACCATAAGAATAGTTTTGTAAGGGGGCCTATGTTGATGTTTGTATGAGTGTACCCTATTAAAAAATATTTTACATATACATATCGGTTTTTTTTTCATAAAAGAACGTGCCCCTCGAAATCCAGGCCCTGGCCGGTGGTCCTCCCCGCCCACCCTCAAGGCCGGCCATGTGCATCAAGCCTTGGACATAAGGCGCATAACTCTCGGCAAAAAGGCCGATTAGCGCATCCCCGGCTTTTAACGTTATTTTCACGAAATTAGTAAAATAACGTTAAAATTAGTGCAATTTCACTTTTGCCCCTCGAGGGCCCACACGTATATACATTATATATGCACACCGCGAGCGAGGTGTGTGAAAGCTAACAAAATACTTGGAGTGCCTAACTGAGTTTCAAAGATGGAGCAACTTTCTTATGACTATAAATAATTAAATAGACACTTCTTCTTCTATCAATCTTTGCATGCGACCTGCTTCACTAATCTTTGAGTCATAATTCTACGTAGTTTTTGTTTATCTACAATAACCTTTGAGGTTGTTTACTGACCTCTAAGATATCTCTTGACTGTTCTTATACTTGTCGATTTTTTTCCAGGGATTTAGAAGAACTTGTTTTGCATAGTTGAAACAGGCCAATGCAGATGGCTTCTTCATCTAATGCACCTGATGTTTCTAGAGGGGTAGAAGGAGACTTGACATATATACAGGCATTAAATGCTAATGTCTCCAACTTTGTTTCAGTAAAGCTTTCCAGCCAAAGCAACTATCCAATCTGGAAGGCTCAGATGCTTTGCCTCGTAGATAGTCAGATGTTGCGTGGGATCATTGATTACCAATTTCCTTTGTCCGGGGACAAGCAATATTATCAATATCACTATGACAATCTTGTCAAAGGGTGGATTTTTGGTTCTATCAACGAAAAAGTGCTCGAGAATTTGGTAGATCTTAGATCCGCACAAGAAGTTTGGATGAAACTAAAATCCATTTATGATCCACCACAAAGCTCTACGACAGGTACGTCTCCATTTTGTCAGGGTCGAGTAATTTGACTTTGTGAAATACTGAAATGAAATGCATCAAGTCCCAATCGAATGTCAAACATGCATAAAATTATGGCTAACTCCCACCATGTTAATTAGATCAAGAAAACTTCGCAAAAACTTGATTACATATCCCTACCCAATACGTGGTATATATAGCTAATCTAGACGCGTTTGACTATAACTAGGATACTACACATAATTATCCTGAATACATCCAAACCTAACTCATTTAGGATGTTAGATAGTTATCTAATCAATTATCTAGGACATGATAATTACAACTAATTATTAAATCATAATCACATGTAATAATCTATAATTATCCACTCCTTAAGATCCTCCATGAGCCTTGCATGCCAAGTCGGTTTCATTGTTTGTAATTCCCAACAATGCAGGTGTCGCTTCACCAGGAATTATATTCAGAACAGACCTTGTAAGAGTTCCAGAAACAGAAGACACAAGCAACATCAGACTAAAGAAAGATTTGTACAAAGCTGCGGATGAAGGGTGTTGGTGGAAAGCAAAATCCATATTAAAAAACCATAAGAATGCAACCACCGAGGTAATCAATGGAAACGGTGACACGATCCTTCACGTAGCAGTTGAAAGGGGCCACAACTATTTCGTTGAAAACCTGTTGGAGTTTTTAAAAGACGAAAAAGCTATGAAAATGGAAAATTTTAAGGGTCAAACAGCCCTACACATTGCCGCAATGGTTGGCAATACCTACGCAGCACAACTCTTGGTTCAGAAGACGCAAGAGTTGTTAACGATCATAGACCGCAATAAAGAGAGACCATTTGATACTGCTTTTATCAATTTGAAGCACGATGTATCTACTTATTTGATCAAATCCGGACGCAGTTTTGAAGACTATTATCTTGAAAATGCTCCCTTTGCCATCTTTTCTGCAATTCAAACAAAAGAATACGGTGAGTTGTTAGTACAAGGGGTGGTAATAGTGCCGGGTTAACGGGTTGAATTGAAGATCTTGAACATGACCCACATATTTATTTGTGTCTAAGGCATTAATTATAACCTCCACACACTTGAAATCATGTAACACACTAGGGGTTGGAATAATTTGAAATATTCTCATACTTTTTTCATTAATTCATGCAGATTTAGCAACAGAATTGCTTGACAAACATCCCCTATTTGCTCTTGGTCCAAATATTAGTTTTGATATTATATTGTTGACAACAACTCTAACCTTCCCAACCAAGCTTGGTTTCAAGGAATCTTTAATCTATCCATGTATTTCTCTAACTTCTTTTCATAAAAAAAATATATATATATATATATATATTCTATCAAACCAAATGTACTGACACTACTCTGTCTAACTTGCAGCTTTCGACAATGTCCGTATGAAAATAGCCGTGAGAAGTTCTTTGCTATTTCACTCTAATTTTTTGAATAAATGTGTCGATGACATCTTAAGGGTAGGGAAAATCTGTAATAACACATGTTGCAGCTGGTTGGGGAATATTTCCATGATATTAATTGGTGAGCAATCAACTATATAAATATACACTCTTGACGCTAGTTTGATTTGTATCATATCTAATATAGTTTGGTTATTTCCTGTGTAGTCCCACTGGCCACACTTTATCCAATGTATGAGTTGATTTGTCTACTCATTCTGGTGCTTCGTTTACCCTTCTCTATGTTGTATTTCCATCTATGGACGGTTTTAGCAGTTAACGGTAAGCGAGTACACACTAGTCGTACGATGGAAATTTGAACTAATTTTACACTAACTGTCCAATCTTCATGTTGTACCTTAATTTTCAAAATTATAGTGCGTCCAGTCAAGAATATTGAGAAGAAGAAAAAAGCGTACCATGAAGCAAAGAAGTTTTTGAGTGAGATATGTAATCGTATGGGCCGATCACACCCTGGTTACTGGAAGCCAATTATTGAAGCTGTACACCAAGATACCTACGAGGTTGTTGATGAGATTCTATTTGTGTCACCTGATACAATCAACTGTAAGAATGAAGAAGGGCATGACATTATTCAGTTAGCCATAATAAATCGTTCAGAAAAGGTATACAACCTTATCTATCACATAATTGAGCGCACCGAGTCTTGTAGAAAAGTGACGGATTCTTCTATGAATTCTCTTGCACACTTGGTTGGAAGATTGGCACCTTCTTCTGTACTCGGTCGTACTACTGGTGCAGCACTACAAATGCAACGGGAGCTTTTATGGCGTGAGGTATGTTACAAATAAGATATCAGTCATCATGATGCTGTCTAGTTACATAATAAAGTATGACTTAGTTAAACTCTACAGGAAGTGCAGAAGCTCATGTCACCTCTAGAACTTATACAAGATAATATCTATAAGGAAACACCAGCAATGGTGTTCACCAGGGAACACCAGGATTTGATGATGCAAGGAGAATGCTGGATGAAAACAACCGCTGAATCATGCAGCATCACTGCTGCATTAATTGTCACAATTGTATTCGCAGCGGCAATCATTGTACCTGGTGGGAATCAAGAATCTGGTATCCCTGTGTTTAAAAAGGAAACTGCCTTCACTATCTTTGCAGTATCTAATGCATTCTCACTATTTACAGCGACTACGGCACTATTACTGTTCTTATCAATCCTCACTACACGTTTTTCCGATAAAGATTTTCTGGTCAGTTTACCAAGAAGATTGATTTTGGGTCTTTTCACGTTATTCCTCTCTACAATTGCCATGATTGTAGCCTTTGGTGCAATCTTGTTCCTTGTCTTTTGTGATCACAGACCATGGATGTTGGCACCAATAGCTGGATTTGCTTGCTTGCCTATTTCAGTTATTGTTACTATAAAACTCCCTTTGTTGGTAGACTTGATCCAATCAACGTATATCTCCATCTTTGCTAAGCAGAGTTACCTAGAGTCTTGTAAAATTAATCGAAAAACCACAATCTTAGCGTAAGGAATTATGCATTGCAAACACCTGTTGTGTAACAATTCAGATTTCAGTATGTTGAATAAGTGACATGGGATTCAAGCATATGACCTCCCTTTGTAGGTGGCATTCATAACTCTTTTTAA
The DNA here is from genome assembly GCA_030545235.1 of Helianthus tuberosus. Classification (NCBI taxonomy): domain Eukaryota; kingdom Viridiplantae; phylum Streptophyta; class Magnoliopsida; order Asterales; family Asteraceae; genus Helianthus; species Helianthus tuberosus. The sequence continues at coordinate 179,677,679 of CM060365.1, read as the reverse complement.
GTTTAATTGGCTTCAGAACATTCATTTTTAACGATGACTGCTATGTAAGCCGATTTTCGGCTCAGGCATCTCATTGTTATTTATTATCTCATTAGTATAAGTTATCTGATTTATTTGAATTTAAAAGTTTAGATAGGCTGTTTATCATTATAACACCTATATGTTATGGGTGAACCATTTGTTTATGATTAATGAGAGTTGAATGACTTTTATCACTCGATCCATGACAATGTGAAAATATTTGTTGTTCGACCAACTATAAAATTTTTAATTATCTTATCTTTCTCTACTATCTTCACTAAACCAAATTGATCTTTATCATTATTATTGTTACCGGTATGGTGCACGCTTGCTGCGGGGCACACCACTTAGGAAATGTTTTCATACCCAGAGGGGAGATCTAATCGGACGACTCGAAGGTTCACTTAAATCGTAGTGTTGCCATTAGCCTTACACATGTAAATTAAATAATATGTCGACATAAAAAGGATCAAGTACATATGAAAACCATTGTTACATCTCAAAAAACGTACACACAAATACAAAAAATAGCAATCATAAACATAACAGTTTAAAAAAAAATCCAGTTGTCAAGCACATGCATCGTAATGAGTTGTAATTCAGTTATAAGCCTTGCACACTTCAATTATCGCATCTAGATTTCCCGCCCACAATTCTTCATCTTCGAGACTGTTATATAATAGTTACCAAAGTTTCTTGCTGGAGCAGGTTTGGCCACTAATAAAAAAATAAAGTTAACTATCTTAACTAGAGGTGTTTTTTATCATCTTTAATATTTAGGATAGATACCTGACACATCTTTCATTTTGCTCTTTGTCTTATCCATAATAGCAATATAATTTCTGTATAAAAAAGTGACCAAAGTGTGTGAGCTAATAACATAAAAATGTGTTGTAAATATATATTTGTAATGTAATTGGTTAAACCGCAAAATACATTAAAAAATCATTACGTTTCGATTCAAAAGCAGTTCAGTGATCATGTAACACCTCCCATAGACAACATTTGAGGTGTATACTCCGCCTCGTCTAATATCTTTGGTAGGGTGTACTAACACTTTTGTATTTTCACGTGATACTCCTCTTGATAACGCCACATAAAATTGACCTTGAGAAAATACAGAATCCGGAATATAAACACCAACATGGGGAATTGTTTGACGCCAAGCTTTGTTTATTGTCATGGAAAAGCTGAGACGAATTGGAAACTGTTTTCTTTTAAGCTTGAACAGGAACATGTCACCCTCAGAGAGACATAGAGGTATTCTTGGGAAAAATACTTTGTTTCCCATGCGTCGTTGCCTGACATCTATTTCTATATCAATAACATTGTGCTGGAAGCCTCTACATATTAATCTTGTGCCATTACATAGACCATGTGATGGATCAATATTCCTTAATGTCACACCCCGCCAAAGCAGAAACGTGCGATGTAACCAAAAAGGTTTTCAGAGCATATGATTAAAGAAACACGCTCATGATACAAAACCGAAAGTTTACAAAAAGGTTTTACAATCCCAAATACTAGGGTTCTAACACAAGCCTACACTAGAAGGCTATCATGAGACTTTTCCAAGGGCTCAGTATCCTAGCATGCATGCAACTCAAATGTAGTCCCCCACATGGGTGAAATACCTGAAAAACATGCTTAAAAACATTAACATAAGGTTGGTGAGTTCACAGGTTTGTTTCGTATAATTGAAAACCCATGTTCATGCAAAACAATTTTATTAAATCTTATGGACCAATTGGAGAACACTTCACAAATTCTTTTCATGCAATTCATTGTATGAAAATCTAGTACCCGCCCGAGGACTCGCCTCATAAACCATTTTCATGCAAACAAGGGTATGAAAATCTAGTATCCGCCTGAGGATTCAGCTCATAAACTATTTTCATGCAAACAAGGTTTTGAAAATCTAGTATTCGCCCGAGGATTCACCTCATAAACCATTTTCATGCAAACAAGTGTATGAAAATCTAGTACCCTTTCCCCTAATGCATGAAATTTTATCCCTATGAAAAATTTGGCAGCACAAATACTTCCCTGGACTCCCGTGCAATTTCAATGATGTATATGGTAATAAATAGTATGTGTAGCCAATGAGAATCATGGTGATCAAATCAATGCCTAGCGACGTATGTGCCGACATAGGCCCGTAACCAAACCATGACAAATGTTTCATCATCACATCGCCAATCAGGGAGAAGTATAACAAGTTAGGACACAATAGCACTCCCACATGGCACGACTGACCAAGAGCGGGGTTTATTAAACCCAATAGATCTATTCAATTGTTTCGCGGTCTCCAAGGCTAATGGTTACTGAATGTAAACATGAGGACTTCCCGAGCTCTGAACTAACCAAACTTATACGCACATAATAGATCTGATGGATTTCATTCGTAACTACCGTATCATGTAAATGAAAACACGTACATATTATATATGCTATGCATGTTTTCGTAAACCTTTTATGCAATTCATAGAAAACCATATGACTTAGCATAAAACATGTATGTCTTTGTAAACCATTTATAACTAAGGGGTGTTTGTGTTGCGTTTTCAAAATAGATTATGCGTTTTAAAATAGATTTTGCGTTTTCAAAACTGCGTTTTGAAAAAGCATGTAGGTACATGCTTCTCCAAAACTGCGTTTTGGAGGCAGATAATCACTTTTTCATCCAAACACTTTTTTTAGATTATTTATGTTTTACAAACGCAATAATCAAATAATCACTTCAAAACGTAATCCGAAACACCCTCTAACTAATTTGTTGATGGTTTTACATGTTAAAACCGACCAGTTAAGTGTTTCAATCATTATACATGTTAAATATTTAAACTCGCATGATTTTTAGATATAAGAACCTCGTTTATAGATTTGTGATGAAGTTTATTATATTTCATTATTTTTGCAATTGTTCTTTTGATGCACAGAAACCAGAAACATGTGCGGGTGCGCAAAACGCTAATTCGTTGGTTGATTTTTAATCGAAAACAGATGAAGTTGAGGGTATGTTGGGAGGTACTTCATTTGCTTTTGTGATTCTGAACACTTCATTGATCAATGAGAATGATTCATATATTTATTGAGCTTTATATTATACTTCTTTGCTTTCAGGGAGAAGAAGAAGCAAGAAGAAAGAACCGACTGCTTACCAGAAAACTTACTCACTAGAAAAACCTCTGATATACAGAGAATTAATATTTCAAACTGGTAAATCTAACGGGTAGAATTGAGATACAGATTACACCACTCACCTACTCGAAAAGCTATTCCAAACAGAAAACCTGGGATACAGAATTCACCACCCACTTTTCTATCTAGACTCCAAAGAACACCTTCCTACGTAGCCAAGGTAGGAATAGCAATGGAAATAAGGTTTTCTCAAAGAGAAGATAAAGTTTATTATTTCTGATCAAAAACTTTATTCAGAGTTCACGCCATACATAAAGAAAATAAAACAACTGACTCCCCAATAAATGAGGAACAATACTGGAAAACAAATAAAAGATAAAATTTGCTGGGAAAACAAATAAAAGATAAAGTTGCGGGAATTAAACAAAAAAAAACGAATTTGGCGTGAACTTGCATAGCGATTAAGTAGCAATCTGGACCATTGTGACCCACTTAGCTTGGATCGAATTAATCCCCGGGTTCGGGTCTGGCCCATCCATCTGGTTTGGATTTTCAACGGCTAGTTCTTTTACATCTGTAGGCATGTGTCTATCAACCTCAAAAGCCACACACAACAACATATCATCGCTGCTGCTGCTGCTCTGTTCCTTACACCATCGCCACCTTCGAATTCCCGCCGTCGTCATCGTCGGCCCTACTGCTCCGCTCGTTTCACCCAGACGACAACAACAACAGCCGTCGCTGCTGCTGCTGGTCAACCCCCACCACCACCGCCGTATGATCCTGAACATATGTTATTTGTTCGATTTCTGTGATTTAAGTATGGCTTTACTCTGTGCTTTTTTGTGCTGCTTTTACACATGAAATTATTATGAATTGATGTAGAGTAGGTTATATATCATATGATAGGGAATGAAAGTGTTACTGATGTAGTTTTGTATCAAAATTAGGGTCTTAGGAGGTTTATATGTAAAGAAATATATGGGATGTAGGAAAGGTTTATATGTTAAACAAATATATATGCACCTCATGTAGTTTTGTACATAGACGTGTGTCTCGTGCTTTGACTTTTGGGACCAAACGTCTCGGGTTAAATCAAGATTATAGGATGAGATCACACCGCATCTTCTTGAATATGAGAATTATTTTGCTAGTGTCGTTGAAGGACATTCAAGAAACATGGTCACATAATGTTCTTTTTTATTTCAGTTTTTAGTTTATTTGTGGACAAATAACTTTTTTTTATCATTAGTAGAATCTCGTGGTTGAGAAGAAGGGGTTTTGTCACATGGTTCCATCATCCATGCTTAGTGCATGAATCAAGTCCATCTAAAGTTGCATTAGAGTTAATATATGAAATGGTGGTTCAGGAATCGGGTCAAAATGTGGATTACACCCAGGACTATCTCAGCAATGTAATCCAGTTTCCTTTCTAGTGAGTAGTGACAAAGGGTACAGAGGCAGAGTTAGCCGAGAAAGCACACACGAAATATTGCAGAAACTTGTAGAGGTTGAGTTTATGCTCAAACTCAACATGACAGTTACTTTCAAAATTCCCATTTTCAAGAAAAGGTTTCTTTCTTGATTGGTTTCTTAGCCATCATTGAGGCACTCTATATTGACATTACGAGGGATGCTCATGTTACCAAAGAACAACATAAACCATATGTTGTGGTTTTTGTGAGAGTTAATGGAGTAGGAAAGTCTACTAATCTTGCCAAGGTATGATCACCAGTCACTTTCAATAATTCATGTGTTCATAAAAGATAAACTAATAAGGAATGTAAACGTATACACGCGGTGTAGTGGCTGCAGGAGCATCATGTCCATGTCATGATGGCTGCATGTGACACATTCCATTCAGAAGCAGTTGAGCAGCTACGTATTCATGCTCGTAGGCTCCAGGTATGATGGTTGACCTCTTGATCATCATATTGTCATGCCTTGTAACTATGATGCTAAATTATAATTACGTTTTGCTTGCAGGTCCTTATTTTGGAAAAGGGTTATGATAAAGATCATGCAATCGTTGCTAAGGAAGCAATTCAAGAGGCTACCCGAACGGGTCAGACATTGTTCTTGTTGACACAGCTGTTTGGATGCAGCATTAAAGGCAACAAAACTATTTATAATATTGTTTTCACCTTGTAATTATGTGTATTATGTTTTTATTTTGTGTATAAACCTTATGTTATTATAATCTGATCCGAATCATGTGAAGTTTGCATAATATTCGATTCGGATTAGTTGTGAGAAGTTTCTAGGGTTAATAAAGCAATAATGGCGATGTTAGATAAATATAGATAAATTTAACATTAACATGTTAAATGATAGTTTGCATTGATTAACTAGATTCGATTCAACTTTGCTTACCAAATTATATATCGAATTTCGGATTAGAGTTCAAAATATTAAAATAAAGTTTTATGTGGAGTCAATATAAGCTCAATAGGCTCAAAATATTAAAATAAATAAATTTAACATATTAAATGAACATTTGCAAAGATCAATTAAACTCTATTCCACTTTATTTCACCAAACATGTGAAAAAAAATTGTACGGTAAAATTTAACATGTTAAATATGAGTTTCACGCATTGCTCAACTAGGTCCTACCCGACATTATTTGACTAAATTATATATTGAATTTCGGATTAAAATTCAAAATATTAAAATAAAGTTTTGTGTGGAGTCTATACGGGCTCAAAATATTAATATAAATAAATTTACTTATTAAATGAGCGTTTGCAATGATCAACTGAACTCGATTCAACTTTTTTTGACCAAACATGTTAAAATAAGTTTTGTACTATAAACTTTAAAATGTTAAATGAGAGTTAACATTGATCAACTAGGTTCGTTTCAACTTTATTTGATGAAATGGCATATTGAATTTCGGATTAGAGTTTAAAATATTGAAATAAGGTTTTGTGTGGAATCTATACGGGCTTAAGATATTAAAATAAATAAATTTAACATTTTAGATGAGCGTTTGCATTGATCAATGATGTGCTAAAAGTAGTTTAATAAAAAAAAACCTAAATTAATCTAAATTAGACACTAAGTAATACTCTAGACTCTGTAAACTCGACTAAACTACTAACCGGCAAGCGAACCGATCGACTCTAGTAAAGCTAAGTAAGTCCGGATATCGAAACCACATGACTCAATTTAACTACGTTAACTAACTTATCTAGACTGACACGAACATGACACTAACTATTTTTATATTTGATGTGGGGGGGGGGGGGTTTCTAAATATCCTAAAATTGCAATTTAAATTAAATTGCAATTTAAATTAAATTAATTAACTAAATTAACTAAACACAAACTAACTTAGGTTTTTAGTCAGATGATGGAAAAGACTACCTAGACTGGAATCCTAGATTGTACTAGTGATGATTTATTAAGATTATTAATTATTATGAAATCGGGATCTTCGAATTCTAAACCTATCGAGACACCGAACAAGACCCTCGACCCTTCTCGAGAAGACACTTATGGAGCTCTAAAGGTTGTTATGGACATCGGTTATTCTAGACTCCCTCTCGGGTTATCTAAGTGGTTTACAAAAGTATCCTAATCCGATCTACTCCCTCACAGGCTATAAATCTAGGATAGACTTGGATTCTTAATTTGATTTGTTAGATAACGATCAATAAGGCAACTAGTTCAGACTCCTCACGAAGACCCTACCTAGCAATTTATTAACTTAGACCTAACAATAATCTCGCACCTCACAGCTATAAAGATTAGTAGAACACTCAGATTTATTTAGTTACTAATTAAAGCTTCTAAAGTATATTGGCCAATTAACCCAAAAGATTATATAATAATATCATAATCTAGCATGAACCTATTCTTTAAAAACATCCACCAAGACTCATTCGAAGCAATAAATAATAATCAAACAACTCTAAGCATGCATAAACACCAAATCAATAACCAAGTCGACTGCTTTTATAAACAATCCATAAATAATTAATAATCCATAATAAGATCAAAACTTTACAATCCATTCATCTTAGTCTAGGTAGTATGAAGTCTTTAGCTAAGCGTAATCAAAGTTAAACACAAAGAAAAAGTATTATCAAAGACAAGAAACTTGATTAAAGAACGGAAGTTAAGAACAAGAGAACTGAATGCAAAACAAACGACCCGGATGCTTCCTTGAGCTTCCAACCTTCAACCGCTACTTCCAAGACTTCAAAAACGCTCCAAAATCAGCTAAGAATTCGTCCAAGTTGCTGTTAGTTCGTGATTAGGGTTGGACATGTTGATTAATGATATTTATATACCTTTTCCTTGCAAGAATCTAGGGATGACAATCGAACCCGAACCCGATGGGTAAACCAGAAATCCGACACATCTGGGACGAGTTTGGGGTCGGTTAATCAGGTTTGGGACAGGTTTGGGACTAGTTTTTATTTTTTTCGCGGGTTTGGGATGGGTTTGGGATTTGGTGATATACCCGTTTACCCGACCCAATTACCCGATAAAGTAACCCCGTTTACTCGATTGTTTACCCGATATAATTTCTTTTATATTTTTAAATATGTAAATATATAATACATCTTTTTTTTCTATAGACATAGGTTAGATCCATTCTTTGCATACGATTATGATGATTTTTTAATGTTGTACAAGAATGTCCATGGTGGTAAGTGTAGGAAAAAGATAATTAGAGGTATTGTGATGGTTACAACTTGGGCTTTATGGAACACTCGGAATGTAAAGATCTTCCAAGATAAAGATACGAAGGTAATGGAGGTGGTGGTTGAAGTGAAATCAAGGTCTTTTTTATGGTTAAAAAATAGGGCGAACTTTAAATGTATAGTTTGGAAGGATTGGGCCACTTATCCATTGTACATGTGTAATTAGTTTTGGCGGTTCTCGCGTTTGAGAGCTAGCCGTGTTTAATGAAAGTCAATGTTAAAAAAAAATAGGTATTTTATCTCGTATATATTATAGTTATGTTCTGTAGTGATATTACTAAATGTAACTAATTAGTAGTTACCCGATGGGTTTTAGGTCGGGTATACTCAACGGGTAAACTTTTTAAAATTAATGGGTTACCCGAAACCCGCGGGTATACCCGATACCCGATGGGTATTTACCCGCTAGAAACCCGACGGATTTTGGGACGGGTTTGGGACAAGCATATCTAATCGGGTTTGGGGTTGGGATTATCTAAACCCGTCCCAAACCCGACCCATTGCCATCCCTACAAGAATCCAACATCAAAACGAATTGGTGCACGAAATCAACCCCTTCGCATGACGGGAAGGGGATTTGTTCAATTCAGTCGTGTAGCGCGGCGCCTATAAATTGAATTTTATTATTTAATATCATGGTGCTACGTGATGGTGTTTCCATGACTTGGTGGCTTGACGCCACGGGTGTTTTTCCAGCATTTCTTCGTTTTTCGATTCCCGTTCAGCTGTGACACGTCCGGTTCTCGTTGCTAACTCCTTTTTCAGCATATTTCCTGAGTTTTTCCATCTTTTCAGCAACCGAGACCTGCATTTTATCAAACTATCAATAGTAGCTAATTCTAACTAAAAATCAACGAAAATGAAACAAAAATTATACAAACTAAACAGGATAAATGTATGCATTTTGCAATACATCAATCAACTAAACTTGATTCGACTATGTTTGACCAAACATGTTAAAATAAGTTTTGCACGATAAACTTCAACATGTTAAATGAGAGTTATCATTAATCAACTAGGTTCGTTTTAACTTTATTTGATGAAATAATATACTGAAAATCATATTTGAGTTTAAAATATTAAAATAAAGTTTTGTGTGGAGTCTATATGGGCTAAAAATATTAAAAAAAGAAATTTAACATGTTAAATGAGTGTTTGCATTGATAAACTAAACTCGATTCAACTTTGTTTGACCAAACATGTTAAAATAAATTTAGTGCGATAAACTTCAACATGTTAAACGAGAGTTAGCATTGATCAACTAAGTTCGTTTCAACTTTATTTGACCAATTTTTTTGAACGGCCAACAGAATCAATCCCGAGCACTCTCGGGGCACCCACTGGACAAACGGAGTACTCCGAGAGTAACCGGAGTCCACCACTAATTCCGGGGAAAACCCGGTAACCCACCCGCCCGTAGGCACGACATTGAAATTACCGGTAAAACCCGTTTGGCTCAAGGATCCAACCCAGGTTTCCCTGGGTCTCCTATCATTGCTCACCAGTGCATCACTCTGCACCAAGTGGGAGTTGAACCTGCATCTCTCAAGAGAAATGCAAGCCCTCCCCCATTTGATCTAGAGATCATTGGCTATATGACCAACTTATATATTGAATTTTGGATTATAGTTCTAAATATTAAAATAAAGTTTTGTGTGGAGTCAATGTAGGCTCAAAATATAAAAATAAAATAATTTTAACATGCTAAATGAGAATTTACAATTGATCAACTAAACTCAATTCGACTTTGTATGACCAAACATGTTAAAATAAGTTTTGTACAATAAACATCAAAATGCATAGAGAGTTAGCATGGATCAACTAAGCTCGTTTCAACTTTATTTGAGCAAATTATATATTGAACTTCACATTAGGGTTAAAATATTAAAATAAAGTTTTGTGTGGACTCTATACGAGCTCAAAATATTGGAGTAAATAATTAAAGCAAATTATTTATGGAATTTTGAATTAGAGTTCCAAATATTAAAAAGATGTTTTATGTGGAGTCTATACGGTCTCAAATATTAAAATAAATAAATTTAACTTGTTAAATGAGCGTTTGCATTGATCAACCGAACTTGATTCGACTTTGTTTGACCAAACATGTTAAAATAAGTTTTGTACTATAAACTTTAACATTTTAATAAGAATTAACATTGATTAACCAACTGGGGTAGCCCAGTTGGCCACCGACACCCACCTCTTCCCAGAGGTACTGGGTTCGAGTCTTGGGAGTGGCATATGTCGCCCAGGGTAAGAACTCGGCATGGGGAAGTCACCGCGGAGCTAGCTTGGTCGGGTAGCGGCTCCCGGAGTGAGATCACTCCGGCAGTTGGGAGGATCGTGCACTATCCCCCCCCCCCCTCCAACATTGATCAACTAGGTTTGTTTCAACCTTATTTGATGTAATGACATATTGAGCTTTGGATTAGAGTTTAAAATATTAAAATAAAGTTTTGTGTGAATTTTGTACGGGCTCAAGATATTAAAATAAATAAGTTTAACATGTTAAATGAGCGTTTGCATTGATCAACTAAACTTGATTCGACTTTGTTTGACCAAACATGTTAAAATAAGTTTTGTATGATAAACTTCAATGTTTTAAATGAGAGTTAGCATTGATCAACTAAGTTCTTTTTAAATTTATTTGATGAAATGATATATTGAATTTCGGATTAGAGTTTAAAATATTAAAATAAAGTTTTGTGTGGAGTCTATATAGGTTAAAAATATTAAAATAAATAAATTAAACACGTTAAATGAGTGTTTGTATTGATAAACTAAACTCGATTCGACTTTTTTTGACAAAACATGTTAAAATAAGTTTTGTACAGGCATTGAATAACTAGGTTCGTTTTAACTTTATTTTATCAAATGATATATTAAATTTTGGATTAGAGTTTAAAATATTAAAATAAAGTTCTGTATGGAGTCTATATGGTCTAAAAATATTAAAATAACTAAATTTAACATTTTAAATGAGTGTTTGCATTGATAAATTAAACTCGATTCGATTTTGTTTGACCAAACATGTTAAAATAAATTTTGTACGATAAACTTCAACACGTTAAATGAGAGTTAGCAGGGATCAACTAAGTTTGTTTCAACTTTATTTGTGCAAATTATATATTGAATTTCATATTACGGTTAAAATATTCAAATAAAATTTTGTGTAGTGTTAGGATCTGAGTTTGGATTGATTGTGTTTTACGTTTGAATTAAAATGAAAGATGAATAAGTAATGCAGCGGAATGTATATGGAAACAAACTTTGCACACAATCAAACAGGAGAATTGCTTTCAACACACATTTTCAACAAAGAACCGAATGATTGAATTTATTTCATCAACGATTACAATGCATGCATGTAACAAACTCCCCCTCAGCCTGAGCTCACAGTGATTTGTTCATACAGGAAGAAAGATAGTGAAGAGCTAATAGAACAGTACAGGGTACTGTTCTATTTATAGGCACGGACAAACCACTGTGGCATCTTTGCTGACGTCACCATGAAAGTGACATCTAACCTCCTAACAAACTCTAACAACTGATCTAATACAAACATTGCTTATGCTAACTACTGATTACAATACATTACATAAAAACAAACTAAACTACTGCTGAATCCTTCCACTGTTGTGACTCAATCAATACTTGACATATTCAGCAGTGCTTGACTCATAGCAGTAGATTGAACAGCAGAGCTTTAGTCTTCATCAGTCTTTGACTAGATCAGCAGTTGAAGGTCAGCAGTTATAACGATCAGTGGATTGGAGGTCATCAGATGTTGATACCACTTTCAAGGGGAGAGATTTGTATACATAACATCTGCTTATTTTGGATCCACTGCTCTGATCCAGTTTTGGCTTTAATTACTTGTTCCTCTGATAGGGTTCAATCCCAACAATCTCCCCCTGGAACAGATAATGCCAAAACCCTTCATTATTTGTTGATCTTTATTGCCTCATCAACTGTTCCCTTATTTGCCCTTTGAGTTGTAACTCAAAGTCTAAGGCATATGTATCATCTTCATCCCTGCAAAGTGGAAGATCAAGGAGATCCTGCAAATCTTCAATACTTAGGCCAAGTGATTGTTCCCTTGTTATTTTCTTCACTTCTCCACTAGACTTGATCACAGTCAGTACATGGGTCTGTTTGTCAGTTTTCCACTTTAGTACTTTTGAGTCTGGTGGGTTTGATGGGAGATTTTTATTAGATGAGGAGTTTGGTGATGCTGGCCTTGTGATGACTGACTGAGCAGTGCTTGCAGGTTGATTCAATCCAAGAGTTTCTCCTATCATCTTCTTAATAACCTCTTTTACAAGGTCATCTCCTGCCATTAATTCTTCCACTGTTTCAGCATCCAACTGTTTTTGTTGTCTTCTTTTATAGATGGCAGCACCAGCTGGAGCAGTGGATCTCCTGATTTGCAGCTTTGGTGGTCTTGTTGAAACCTCTGCTTCAGGATAGTCAGGTTTTTGTGGAACCCTTGGATCTTTCTTCCTTAGTTCCTCCAACCTTTTGTAGGTGGTCCTGACTTTGTCTTCTTTCCATCTCATCACTTGATTTTTAGACCCATAATCAGCAGCAATTAGCTCCTCTTTCATTCTCTTCAGCTCCAATGTCTTTTCAGGTACATTCTTCTTATACTTTGCCGAATCAGGAGGAGTGTGTTTGACCTTGATTTTAATCATTTCTTGAATCCTGGCTGCTTCACTTTCAAGCTCAGGAATGGTCCACTCTTTGTACATGTATTTTTCTCCTTTATATTTCTTAAAAGCCATGATGTTGTCAAGGTAGTCTTTTCTCAATGACTCATCTGCTCTTTCTGATATTTGTTGACAAACATTCTTTGCAAATTGCTCCAAAGATCTGACTTGAGTGAGTAGAAATTGATAATGCCTTTGAATTTCTTTGTCAGTTTTTCCTTGTGAGTTTCTTTTGGAGATATCCTCTGCCTGTTGAGCCTTAACTTTCAAGTATTCTTCAATGTTGTTAGACCTAGGATATCCTTCAACTGATGGCAAACTCCTTTTAGCAGGATCATCCTCATAGTAGAAAGATTTGATCTCTTCTCTGACTGCTATAAGTTCAAGAGGATATTGGAAACCTGCTGGAGTGATGGCAGTGATTGGTTGTTGAACTTGGGCTGAAGAGAGAGGAACAGGGTTTGGAATATTGACAAGTGAAAGAGGTTGTGAAGATGTTGGTGGTGGTGATGGAGACTCATCATCAGGCAAAATTATCCTTCTCCTTTTTTGTTTAGGAGAGGCTGGTGGTGTGTTGGATGGTTGTGAAGTGGTGATTTGAGTGGTGGAAGGTGGCTGACTAACAGTTGTTGAAACAACTGGTGTTTCAACCACTGTTGCTATTACAAAGATGTTGTAACATCTATTGTCTTTTGCTTTTTAGCAGGAGGTGATGATGGTGGTGAAGTTGTTTTAGGTGGTGAGGTGATTTTTGGTAGTGGTGGTAAGGCAATGGTTGTGGTGTGTGTTGAAGTGGTATGTGTTGAAGTGATGGCAGTTGTTTGGCTAGCAGTTGTTTGGCTAGCAGTTGTTGAAACTACTGAAGTATCAGCAGTTGTTGATACAGCAGGAGATACAACAGCTGTTTGGGTGGAAGTTTGATGTTTGGAGCCTTTGGAAGGTGGTTTGGAAGCATGCTTTGTGGGTCTGGATGGTGTGTGTTTGGGTTGCCTCACTTGTCTAATGGGCTTCTTCTTTTCATCCTTAGGATTTTCATCATCCATAGGTTCAGAAGGACCCTGCACATTCAGCTCCATAAAAGCACTTTTCTCCTGTTCCCACCTGGCTTTATCCTTAGCCTCTCTATCCCTTTTTACACTTGCTTTTGCTTCAGCAAGTGCATTTGTGGTAACATCAATCTTTTTACTACCATCTGGCAAGGGAATGTCTTTAGTCATGCTATCTTTTTCTGGTTCAATATAAAGACCATCTTCAATTCCCTTCTTCTTCCACTGCTTGATTTTCTCCCCCTTTTTGGCATTATCTGGTGGTGGGTTATCAATAAAAAGAACAATGGGAGGAGCAGTGCTAGTGGTGTTCAGTATGTGGGCCTTGATAGCCTTGATGTCAGCTTGGGTATCTTTAAACCTTGACTCCATCATGTTTCTCAGCTTTTGAACATGTATTTCATGCTGCTGATCAGCCAATTGTCTTTGATGTTGGAGCAGTGGTTGAAATAAGTTCCATAACTCATTTGCAGCAGGTGCAGGTTATGCAGTTGCTTGAGCTGGAGCAACAGTGGTTGGTACCTTTTGAACTTTCAACAACTGTTGCAGCATATCTTTAATTTCTGCAACAGAAGTATCCAGTTTGTCAATTCTGTCCGTCAATTCTCGGTACATTAAACCATCACCCAACTTAATGGGATCATCTGATTTCCCACTAACAGTGGTTGTAACAGTGGTTGACTCAGGGAATGTATTACAAAAGTCATCCACTGATGCCCCTTTGTCTTGGAACTGGGGACTTCTTTCTTCAAATTGAGAAACCCTTTTTAGTGAACCAGTGAAGACTGGATACACAAGTGTTCCCAGAGAAGAAATTGCCTCCAAGGAAGTCTTATTGATGTAACCACTGTCCAAATGCAAACCAGTGGGTTCAACACTTGTAGTGGCTGCTTCACTTGGACTACCACCAAGAGTTACTTGTAACTCAAGGGGTGTAACCTCCTCAGGTCTTGTTGGTGGGTTAGCAATGATTGATACATCAGACCCAGTCACTTGTTGAGGTATGTTCTCATTGACAGGTGATTGAGAAGGACTGGTTTGTGCCTGGTTCAAATCAAGAGCATCCAACAATATTTTTGTTTGTGGGGGAATTGTGGAGGTGAGGTTGGGTGTAGAAAGAGAATTGGCCCCCGGGATTGGGTTATGGATGATGGAAGCAAGTGATTCCAGAGCATCATATTGTGGTGTACCTATATGTACAACCTGTTCTTTTTTAGAAGAAGCAGGAGGAGGTTCAGGTATGGGTTGAGATATTTCTACCATCTGCTGTGAGGAAGTAGCAGCAGTGGTTTGTTGTGACTTTTGTGTTGTCACTGGCAGTTGCTCTGGTATCTCATCCTCCAGAGTTGCCTTTGATTTGGGTTTGGGGGGCTTTTGAGTTTTCTTTTGACGTGGCTTTTTGGTGATTTTAGGTGTGGGTTCAAAGCAGTTGTTTCGCTGCTATGATCACCTAGAGCAGTAGGCTCAGCAGCAGATACCTGAGGAGCAGTGGTAGCTGCTAAATTCTGCTCAGGGACCTCTGCTTGTGTTTTGCAAGGTGTTGACATTCTTGTGAAAGTTTCAGCAGTTAAGCTGTTTATTTGAAAAGAGTCACCTTGTTTTATTACATGAGCATCATCCTTACCAAATTTCTTTTGAAAGTAATAACTTAGAAATCTTGGAAAAAGTAAGAATGACTTTTTATCAACATTTTTAACTAAATCATTAAAGATTTCCTGGGAGTAATTGAAATTTTCATCTTGTAGAATAGCATATCCCAGGTTTTGAATCTTTAATGGTATCTCATTAAAAGAAGTTGCTTTGTTTGAAACACACATTAACAGGGTATGAAACAAAAATCTTGTTGCAGGTGGAAAATTACCTTTTTGTAAGGTATCCTTTTTTATTGTATCTGCATACCCCCTTTCAAGGAAATCAAATTTTAACTCGTTTTTGGGAAAAGAAGTTTTACCTTGCTGATCATCGAGTTCAAAGACTTCCGAGATGGATTGTGGTGTGATTTTGACTGCTTTACCCATTAGAGAAGAGTTAATGGCTATGACATCTTCGCCTTGTTTATCAAGAGTAACATTTTTCCAAAACTCTCTTTGGGTTTTCAGATAAATCAGAGCATCTGCTGTTAACAAAGTTTTGTACTTTGATGCAGACATAGTGACAATGATGGAATCAAAAGTATCGGTGGTGCCGGGTTTTGTAAGGAGACCCAAATAATTGTGAGGAGCTTTGTAGGGTATTTCGATGGGAGTGGTAGCCATTTGAGTGGCCTTTTCAGAAGATGATTTTGAAGTGGATTTCGCAGATGACTTTGATTTTGTCATTTTGAAGAAGAAGATTGATGAAGAATTTGAGAAAGAGATGGAAACTGCTTTGAGAAAGGAATTTTTGTGAATTCGATTCGACAGTAAAACTCTGTTTGGGGTTTTGAAGGGGTTTTATAGAGGAAAAAGTGAATGCTGACGTGGCAGCGGTTACAAAAGATCTGACCACTATGTACTGTCCACGTGCCAACCGCTGATGAAATGAAGGACAAGTGTTTTTATGAAAACCACTGATGGAATAAGATCAGTGGTTGTAACGGTAACAAATGAAGGCAGCGGGTGATTTTTACTATCAGTGGATAGCATATCAGTGGATAAAAACACTGATTTTGAACAACAGTGCTTATCAAGGAAATGAGAGAACAGGGGTTGACTTTCAGCAGTGGACAGACTTTTAAGTAGAACAGACTTTTGAACAAAACAGTGGTTATGGCAGACTTTTAAGGATTTAATGAAAAATTCATTTTTTAGCTATTTTTAAGGATGGATTTTTGATTTTCTGAAAACATTTTAATGCTTTTATTCATAGAAAAACAGGATTTTACCTGTTATTCCATGTTTAGCATGCCAATCCTAGAGATCAAGTTTTCAAAGGTGGATGTGTCTAATGCTTTGGTTAGCACATCTGCCAGGTGATCTTTAGTTGGAACATGGTGCAGAGAAATCAAACCTTTTTCATAGCAATCCCTCACAAAGTGATGTCTGATGTCAATGTGCTTGGTGGTTGAATGGGAAACTGGATTTTTGATGATATTTTCTGCTGCCTGGCTATCCAACATGAGTGGTGTCTTTAAGGCAGTGATACCAAAATCCAGCAACTGATTTTGAAGCCAAAGCAGTTGGGCTGTACAGCTTGCAGCAGCTATATACTCTGCCTCAGCAGTGGATGTGGAAGCAGCTGTTTGCTTTTTGCTTTGCCAAGACACTAAGCAATTGCCTAGGAATTGGCACCCTCCTGAAGTGGACTTCCTTGTCTTGTCACATCCAGCAAAGTCACTATCTGAGAAACCTGAAAGCTCAATTTTACCATCAGCTGAATACCAGATACCAAGTGTGGGAGCACCTTTTAGGTATCTGAATATCCTTTTTACAGCAATAAGGTTTGACTTTCTAGGGGCTGATTGGGATCTTGCACAAACACATGTTGCAAACATGATGTCTGGCCTAGATGCAGTTAGATACAATAAAGACCCAATCATACTTCTATATAAAGTTTGATCAACCAACTCATCCTTCTCATCAGACATGACTATTTTATTGGTTGCAATGGGTGTACTGCATGGCTTACAATCATCCATCTCAAATTTCTTCAACAGTTCTTTGGCATATTTACCTTGATGGATAAAAGTGCCATTTTGCAGTTGCCTTACTTGGAGACCAAGAAAGCACTGGAGTTCACCCATTGCACTCATTTCAAACTCAGCTGTCATGAGTTGCCTAAACTCTTCACACATTTTATTACATGTGCTTCCAAAGATGATGTCATCCACATAAATCTGGACAATCATCAAATCCTTTCCTCTCCATTTTAAAAACAATGTTTTGTCTATTTTACCTCTTGTGAAACCAATGGATAGTAGGAAAGTGGAAAGAGTTTCATACCAGGCCCTTGGTGCTTGTTTCAGGCCATACAAAGCTTTATTTAGCTTGTAGACATGATTTGGATTAAATGGATCCTCAAAGCCTGGAGGTTGACAGACATAAACCTCTTCTTGAATCTTACCATAGAGGAATGCACATTTAATGTCCATTTGATACACCTTGATTTTGTGGTT
Organism: Helianthus tuberosus; assembly: GCA_030545235.1. NCBI lineage: Eukaryota > Viridiplantae > Streptophyta > Magnoliopsida > Asterales > Asteraceae > Helianthus > Helianthus tuberosus. The sequence goes on along the minus strand of CM060365.1, from coordinate 179,659,955 downwards.
GACAGCAAAGGCCAGAAATAATCTGATAGCTTCAAGTCTTGCTATAGGGGCAAATGTTTCATCATAGTCAATGCCCTCTTCTTGTCTGAACCCTTGAACCACAAGCCTAGCTGTTGGTGCATACGTCTGTCGACTTCATCTTGTATCGAGTCTTGTATTGTATTAGATAGATCAGGGCACGCAAAACGAGAAAAGTGTGTTTGTGGGTAATTTCGTACGAAATTAGATAGTTATTTCGCACGAAATTAGATTTCGCATGAAATCTAATTCCGCTTGAGCTGGTCCGTGCGAAATTAGCTTGCCTATAAATACTAGATGTGCCAAGTCATTTGTAACTTTCCGGTTTGAGAGCCGAAGTGCTGCCGAAGTGTCTACTCGCTGTAAATCTTTGTCAAATCAATCAAAAGACAGTTTAAAGTGTATATCTAGCTGAATTGAACTTGATACAACTATTTTCGCCTTTTGTATTGAGAAAAAATCTTCTGATCGACTCATTCGGGTCAGAAAACGATCCTACAAGTGGTATCAGAGCTCAGGAGGAAGAGTTCATACCAATTCAGCTGCAAATTCTGATTTCTACACCTTCTTTTCAAAATTAAACTTGATTTCATGGTTAAAATGTCTTGAATTTTACATATTATACGCGCAATAGTGTTTTAACAAACCCTTGAAAGTTTCAGACTTAAAATTGGATAAAAACTTGATCAATTTTAACAAAAACAGCTCGAGATGATGACATCAGCAGTATTTCGCACGAAATAAGCCTTATTTCGCACCAGTTTGTAATTTCGTTTGAGAGTTCCACACGAAATTAGCTTATTTCGCTTCAACTGGTATTTCGTTTGGTTATTTCGCACGAAATCAGGTATTTCGTGTGAAAAGGATATTTCATGTGAATTTGATATTTCGCTTGAGTTGGTATTTCGTGTGAAATTGGTTATTTCACTTGAAAGAGTATTTCGTTTGAAGGAATAATTTCGTTTGAAAAAAAAACTGATTTTGTGAAAATTGTTGCCTAAAACATGGAAGAGGAATTTTATAACGCATTTGCTACTACCCCGACTACTCCGGCATCTGTTACTCAGAATTTGAACATGGAGAAGGAAACGGGTACCATGCAAAAACCGCCAAAGCTCATGAACATTGAGGAGTATAAAGGATGGGAAGAACGATTTGAGAACTGGGTTCAAGCAAATTATTTGGATGCTTGGGAATGTGTTGAAACAAAATATATCAGACCGTTGAATGATGATGAAGAGGAGATTGCTATTAAAGATCTAAGTATTGATGATAGAAAGAAATACAAAAATGAAAAAATGATGATCAGTCTATTGCATCAAGCGGTTAAAGAAGATATCTTGGTTTTATTGCAACACAATGGAAGTGCATACTCTATCTGGAAAGCATTAAAATCAAAATTTGTCGGTAGTAAAGAGATGATTAAGAATAAAAAATCACTTTTGAAGAAAGAATTCGATCTATTTCGTGGTTTGAGAACTGAGAGCACCAAGCAGATCATCGAAAGATATTGCAATCTGTTAGTCCAAATGAAGAGAGTGAGCATCACTAAAGATAATGAAGAATTGATAGAAAAGTTGGCTGATGCATTGCCACATGAAACTTGGGGCACATATCTTATGATGTTGAGAAATAAGAAAGATTTTGGGAATTTGACACTGGGGAAATTCATTGAAAAACTTGAAGCTCAAGAGATGGAACAAAGAAAGATTTCAAGAATGAAAGATTTTGATGGAGAACAAGATATCGGTCTTTATTACAAAGGAGGTATTAGTGATAAGACCAATATGTCACCAAAGGTTGAGACTGCTTTCAATGCTAAAAGTTCATCCGGAGGATCATCAAAAGGATCAAACAGTAAAACAAGTTTTTCTTCATATTCATCATTTGATCCAAATATTTCTGCAACCAAGAATGGCAAGATGTTACAATGCAACATTGTATTAAACCTTGAAAATGATCAGAATTTTTCGGAAGAGGTTGCAAAAAGTCACATGTCTTTGTTAGGGACTGTGCTGGAATCATATGGAAACTTAGTTGCAGGACGGATCAGAAATCCAATGTTGACAAAAGAGGATTACGATCAGATTGATGCTGAGGAGATGGAGTTGATGGATATAAAGTGGTGTTTGGCGAGTGTTTTGAGAAGAGCCGAAAAGTTTAAACAAATTACGGGAAGAGATGATTTCCGTGATGCAAATGTTTCTACTTTAGGTTTTGATAAATCTAAAGTTACTTGTTTTCGTTGCAGGGAAAAAGGACACTTCAAGAGAGAGTGCACAAATCGCGAAGCAAGTGGAGCTCAAAATCCGTTCAACAACAATGATTACTATCGGAAAGCAATTTATCATCAAGTTGCTCAACAACCACATCAACAACAACCACAAACTGCTCATGCCAGAAAGGAGATTGAAGAATCATCAAAGAGAGCTTGTTTGGTGAATCAAGATGGTGGAAGTTCGTCTAAAGGATTCAGTTGGGATAAATATATTTCAGCTGACAACAAAGCATGTCTGATAAATCAAGATGATGAAAGACTACCAGAAGGTTTTAGCTGGAAAAATTTCAGTTGGGATAACTATGATCCTAACAAAACTTCAAATCACAAAGCTTTTGTTGCTCGAGTTGCTGAAGACAGTGATAATGATAATGATTATTATGCAAAAAGAATGGAAGAGCATTTAAAATTGATGGAGGAGAGTGACAGTGATAATGGAAAAGTTAAAAAGAAAAAGAAGAAAGTTAAAAAACCCATCAGCAGTGATGATGAAGAAATTCGTGTGATAAGGAAAAAGGTCAAAGACATTCCAGTTTTCACAGTTGAAGCTGAAGTTGATGCACAAAAGATTCCGGTGATATGTGAAAACTGTGAAGCAGTGAAAAAGCAAAATAGTACTTTGATTCATAACAAGAACATATTGAAAGAATCTTACGATGTTTTTAATAAAGCAATGAATCAGTATAATCAATCAAGCAGTAAACAAGCAACAGCTATGAAGACACTTCAAGGAGCTTTCATGACAAAGCAGAAAGTTGTCAATAATTACATTGAGAAATGTGCTGTGCTTGAACAGAAACTGGAAACCCAGAGGATTGAAACAGAGAGAGTTAATAGATTGTTAAAAAGTTACTCATGTACTTCTTATGTTATTGACAGGATTTATCCAACAGTTGAAGGCATGAAAGCATTTGATGAAGATGAAATATCTGAAGACAAGAGTTCTGAAAAGAAGAAGGATACTGAAGTGAAGATTTCTGGTAAGAAACAAAGTGCCAGTTATACAAAGTGTCCACCCCCGCTTGATAATGGATATTCTCCTAGAAATCCAAATTCAGAAAGAGTCAAAAAGGCAACCAACTTAGTGTGGGAATCTGAACCATCAGAAAATTTGCCAGACAACATTGATGTCACTTTTACATCGTCTGACACTGATCATGAGTCCGAATTAATAAAGAAAGTGGTCGATCAGGTGTTGGATAAAGATGAAACCGAGGAGTCAAAGTCGGAGTCAAATTCAGAGTCAAAATCTGAAAAGTCAAGTCCAACAGTCAAAAAGGAGAAACGGGTTTACAATAATGAGTTTTTGTTATCAAAATCTAATTTGAGTGATGAAACATTTAAAGTAGCATATACTTTGAATGATTCTGACAAATTATATTCTGATCAGGAATTTCCAATAAGAGGTGTTAAAATTGAAATGATCAAAAAGGTTTTCAAACTAACAGAAATTAATATTTCTGAAATAAAAGATGTAAATCTTTCTGTAAAACCTAAAAAATATACCTCAAGAGTTCATCAAAGAGTAAACAAGAAAAAGGTTTACAGTTCTGGTTCAGGTTTTCAAAAGAAACCAAACCATAACGGTAATTTCAAAAGAAAAGGTCTTGGTTTTATACCACCGAAAAATCATAAAAATGAGAAAACTTATAAACCAAAAACTGTTTTTGTTTTAGGAATATCAACTGAAGAAGAAAAGGAGCAATTTTTCAGAAATTAAACGAACAAAGAATTCCTTGCTAAGAAGCAAGAGGAAATGAAGAATGAAGTTGCTCAAAGAAAGGAAATGAGAACCTGTTTTCAATGCAAAACAGTTGGTCATATTGCCAGAAATTATCCTAAGGCAATCCAAACAAAACAGGAAAATTCTCTTAAACTGAAAGAAAAATGGTTGAGAATGAACCACCAACTAAACATTTCAAAGTTTTCAAAAATTCGAAGTTTGAGGTTGGTGAATGTTCAAAATGATTTTACAAGAGAAAAGCAAATCTTGAGAACCACAAGTGGGTCGTTAAGAAATCTGATGATAGTTCTAGCAATGATTCTGATTCGTCAAAATCAGAGGAGCTATTTTCAGGCGATGAATCTGATTCCATAAAGTCAGAGGAGCCACATGTTGAGTTAAAATTGGAAACATCAGTTCCGCCAATGGATGATGTCAGTTTTCCACCATTGAGGGCTGAGAATTTTAAACAAAAAGTTGGTAAAATTGAGATTTCGAATCAATTTTTCTCTGAAAAGAAAGAATTTGATATTGAAAAAGCTTTTAACCCCAAAGTACAACATATTTTTGGTAAAATGGTTGATGGGAAGGTCAAAGGGGTGAAGGAGTTTTATGAGAAGAAAATAAAGAAACCAGGTAAAGATGGGTCATCCCAGGTTTGTGATTGGGATGGAACCTATTATTATGATTGAAAAACAGGACTTGCCGGAGCTTCCAGGTTGGTAAGAGTGGAGCATGAATTGGCATTTTTCTTGAGAAATTCATTCTGGTGATACTTCGACTTACAAGTGGTAAATCAGGGACATTAAGTTGTACTTGATTTTCTACAAGTGATATTTGTTGATTGATTTTAAAACTGTTATATTTTTCAAAAAGGTTGAAGCTGAAAAGAACAAAGTGATGAATTGATCCCCTAACTTATAAGAGGTTTTATGAAATCAACAAAACTTATTTTCCGGAAAAACCATTTAATTAAAACAAACTTGAGTGTTTTGAAATCACAATGGGAAAATAGTTTGTTGTCAGGGGGAGTTCTGATTGTTTATGCCAAGTGGATGGCGATTTGAAGCAATTCACAACAGTTGTCACTTTATTTGTATAGTTTGTTTTCAAATTTCCTTTAAATGATTTTGCATTTTAGGGGGAGTAAGAATTTCAGAAAATCCAAAAAATATTTGAAAATTTGAAAAAGACAAAAACATGATAAAATGAAAAAAGAGTTTTGTTGTGAAAAAGAGGAAATGATAGTACATCAGTGGACATTCACAGCATGCTAAAGAATTGAAAAGTCAAAATGTGATAAACGGTCTCACTGATGATGTGCCAGTAGGTTTTTACACATTTAGTAGATTGTGACGAGATATAAACCTAAATTTCAAACTTGCTTATATCATGGGGAACATCTCTCGGATATATGGGTAACCCCCGAAATCTTGTTTGAAAGGTCCCTCTTTCTGAGATACTAGGTCTTTATACTCAGTGATATCTGGGGTATTATCCTGGGACTTCTGATTTTGCGGAAGCAATGGCCTAGGCCCCGTATAATACTTTAAGCTTGCTTGAAATATAGCACCACCCTCAGCATAAAAAATGATAAAACATTGCAAAATGCTAATCATGTGCTGTTGAAGAAAAGATTCTCTAAAGGGAACACACCAAAAGTCAAAGCCATCATCTCTCTGATTTTGCGGAAGCAATAGCCTGAGCTCTCATGGCCCTCGCATTTAACCCTTTACAGATATCATCTAGGTATACTCACCTGTAAGACTGAATATTGGGATCTGGATACGGGAGTATATTCTAAGGTGGGACACGCGAATAAGTTTAAGTCTTTAAAACATTAATCTCGTATCTCAAAACAGTTGAACTTTGTGTGCAAATTTAAATGGATCAGTATACTGACAATCTAAGTGGATCATTTAGAACTTAAAATGTTGAAAGCTTAACGGTGTTAGTGATTTGTCTCAAAAACTGATATGATCCTCTTACACAAACTCACAAAAATATTGTTTGTAAATATTTATTTACTGTATTTCATTAAAATCAAAATTTCAAAAAGATTTTAGTGTGTTTTAGCATAATTTTTGAAAAATCCAAAAAGATTTTCGACAACTGATGTTGAAAAGCTGATTTTCAAAATTCCAAGTGCTAAGCATGATGAACAGGTTTGGGAGAGTGTTTTTTATTTGAAAAATAGTATTTCTACAAGTGGTTCATCAGAAGATAACATTGTAAAATAATTTGATGATTTAAGTTTATGTTTACAAGTGGTAAGCAGAGAATAAATTTGTCAAATTTTAAATTTGTGAAATTTATTGTGAGGTAGAGATGTTTGCAGGATAGCCAGGTTCCAATTTCTAAGGTTCATGAAGTTTCAAAAGAGCCAGGTTTCGATACTGAGCAGAAAGTGAGCCAAGTTCTGATCCTGGATCTGATGTTCAAGTAAGTTGATGATACTGATGAATTTAAAGAATTAAAAGATCTGATCAAGAGAATTAGAGTGAGATATGAGCCAGGTCGAGATCCTGGAGATGACGAGAAGAGAAGATTGAAGATACTTTACATTGTTAAATATTTTGGAAGAGTTCGAGAAGACTGATAAAGACTGAAGATTGAAGACTCGACACTGAAGACTTCGTCAACATTCGAGGGGGAGTATGTTGGTGCATACGTCTGTCGACTTCGTCTTGTATCGAGTCTTGTATTGTATTAGATAGATCAGGGCACGCAAAACGAGAAACGTGTGTTTGTGGGTAATTTCGCACGAAATTACACATGGGTAATTTCGTACGAAATTAGATAGTTATTTCGCACGAAATTAGATTTCGCATGAAATCTAATTCCGCTTGAGCTGGTCCGTGCGAAATTAGCTTGCCTATAAATACTAGATGTGCCAAGTCATTTGTAACTTTCCGGTTTGAGAGCCGAAGTTCTGCCGAAGTGTCTACTCGCTGTAAATCTTTGTCAAATCAATCAAAAGACAGTTTAAAGTGTATATCTAGCTGAATTGAACTTGATACAACTGTTTTCACCTTTTGTATTGAGAAAAACTCTTTTGATCGACTCATTCGGGTCAGAAAACGATCCTACACTAGCTTTATTCTTGATAACAATGCCCCTTTCATCAGTTTTGTTTTTGAAGACCCACTTTGTGCCAATAGGACTTACACCCTCTGGCAGTGGTACAAGTTCCCATACTTGTTGTCTTTTGAACTGTTGGAGCTCTTCTTGCATGGCTTCTATCCAGCTGTTGTTGTTATGGCTCATTTTCTAAGCATACATATCCTGACCAATATCCTGCCTTTATTTGTTTATTTGTGACCAGGATGCTGGAAGAGGATATTGCTAACATCTTGGGCGATATCCTGAGGTTTATTGAATTAACCACGTGCAGGTTAAAGGCTGAGACTTGCTAACGGTCAAGTGGACTTCTTCTCCTCAAGACTCGGACGTGTTTGTTGAAGGAGAGACGTTGAACCCGAAAGACCAAGTCTACAACGTTCGATTAAGGAATATTCGGTGGATCCCGGAAGTTTAGGATAGTTTGTTATATTATCTTTACTATAAATAGATGGGGGCGGATCAGTTTAAGGCACACAATTTACACTTATACTCTCGAACACTTTCACTCTCTAGCTCATTGCAAACACTACACTTGTATTCAAATTTCATTGTAACACATAGTCGATCCGCACCACATCCTGCACTGTATCCTGACGTTTGAAGTAATAAGAAGAACAAGGCAGCTGCGATTGTCAGCTCCCGAGGTTTTATGCCGGCGATCTAGATTGATCAAGGGCTTTCCTCGTACATCTCGTGTCGTTTACTTTACTTTTGCTCATAGTTTGATCTTAGATACGGCTCAATATCCTGAGCCGTATCCTGAATACTGATTTTCTAAATAACTTAACAAGCATATTTTTCACACATATTTCTAGCACACTACCTCACTTAACTAATTTGATCACTAAATTGCTTAGGTAATTTTTGACCAAAACAATTTGGCGCCCACCGTGGGGCAAGTGGTGCTCTCTTTACTAAAATTTTTTATCAAATCGCTAATCGGTTTTCTATTTTCAAAACTTTTTGCCACATTGTCCATAATGGCCTCAAGATCAAACATGAGTTCCTCTACTGTGTCTGCTATGACTTCTGCTACTACTGGTTCGGTGCTTCCACCACCTCCTCCAAGGATGCCAGCCTCTTCACGATCTCAGGATATTATCCCTACTCGCAGTGTTCAGGAATCTGCTCCCGTTCTAGCTTCTAATAATGAAATTCTTACTTTATTTGGAAGTGTGCAGGAACAAATGAGGCAGCAACAGGAAACAAACCAAATGCTTTTGAGGGAAATACAACTCCTGAAGTCTGGCTCGAGCAGATCTGCTGAGGATAATGTCACTCCATTACATCCCAGAACGTTGAACTTTAGTTCAGCTGTGTATACTGAGGATAACAGGGGGAATATTGTGCCCAGCCTTCCTCAGAATCATACTCCTGAAATACCCTCCTCGGTTAGGATGTCAACCATGAGGAGCTCCGGATATGCTTCAGGATATGGGCAAAATCCTCCAACGGGTAATGTGTCAAATAATAATAATACTCATGCTACTAACAATAGTGGATCTTTGCAGGATACAGGTGTAACATCAGCACTTACTAGGGAACTTCAGAAGTTGAAGGATATGATATCTAGTGTACCTGGGGTGGTCCAGCCGATCCCGGAAGTGTCCCAAGACAGCCACAAGATATCTCGTTTTGCATATCCTATCTGTGATGCTGAGATCCCAAAGAGATTTCAAACCCCCAACATGAAGCTTTACGACGGAACTACGGATCCTGAAGAGCATATTGCTCAGTATAGGGAAAGAATGGAGATTAACCCTATCCCTCCGGAGCTCAAGGAAGCATGCTTGTGCAAGGGATTTGGTTCTACTCTAACAGGATCAGCCTTAAAATGGCTGCTAAACGTTCCTCCTCACTCAATTACTTCGTTTGCTCATTTGGTTAATTTATTTAACAATCAATTTTCTTGCAGTCGGAGTTTTGAGAAACTAACCAGTGATCTTTACAGGATAACTCAAGGGCCTCAGGAATCCTTGAGGGATTATGTGAACAAATTCAGTCGAGAATCCTTGGATATCCCACATCTTGATGTTGCAACAGCTGTGCAAGCTTTTAAGATGGGATTACAAAAGGATTCTCAGTTTTATCAGGATCTTGTAATGAATCCCTGCAGGAATCTCGACGAAGCTCGTAACAGGGGTTTGAGATATATCCGTCTGGAAGATGACAGGAAGATGCAAGAAAGGATGAACTCATCAAACACTTATGAGTCAACTAACAGGAAGTCAGAATCCTCATTCAAGTCATATCGGCCTAAGCCATATGGTAGAAATGAAAACAAGAGAGTGAATGCCGTCGAAGATGAGGATCCTGAAGAGTATCCTGAGTTGTCTGAATATTGCTTTTCTGTTAACATTCCTGAATTGATGTATGCCATGCAGGGTCTAGGAGACAAGGCTAGGTGGCCTCGAAAGAATCAACAAAAGGCTGACTGGAAAGATAAGTCAAAATGGTGTGCTTTCCACGAAGATTTCGGACATGTAACTGAGGATTGCATTGCTCTAAGGAAAGAAATAAGCTATCTTCTAAGCAAGGGATATCTGAAAGATCTCTTAGGAAGAAAGAAGAATAAGGGTCAGGATACTGAGAAGGATCCTGAGCGAGCAGCATCACCTCCCGCGGATGCCAAGATAATCAACTTCATTTCGGGAGGATCCGACATTTGTGGAACTTCGTATTCGGCAGCAAAGAGACATGCAAAGGAAGCTAAGGCCGAAAGGGGAGACAAACCTGTCAGGATGACCACCCTCACAACTGACAAAGTGATCACTTTTAATGCTGATGACAGGGATACTGTCCAGGATCCTCACCATGATGCTCTGGTAATAACGTTATATGTGGCTAACCATTTTGTACGCAGGATATTGGTTGATAATGGCAGCTCCATCAACATAATCCAACTAGAAACTCTGAAGAGAATGAATGTATCTCCAATGGATATCACTTCAAAGTCTACCGTGCTTGTTGGGTTCAGTGGAGAGGCTAGAAACACAGTGGGAGAGATAAAGTTACCAGTATACGTTGAAGGAGTCAACTCAATACAACGTTTCTGTGTGATGGATTCTCTATCCTGCTATAACATCATACTGGGAAGACCGTGGATTCACGATATGAAGGCTGTGCCATCAACATATCATCAATGCATCAAGATACCTACCCCTTGGGGAGTTGTCAAAGTTGATAGTGATCAGCAGGAGGCGAAAGAATGCTACTCATCCTCGATGAAATCCTCAACCAAACCTAGTGCAGCATAGCAATTAAAGACGCGGGCCCAGGATATCGTGGAGGATCCGGAGCAGGATGTGAAGAAAATTATCCTGGATCAGGATAATCCCGATATTTCGGTGCTCGTAGGGACCAATATCCCTCAGGATATTGAAGAACAATTAATTAACTTTTTGAAATGCAGGATGTCAACGTTTGCATGGAAGCATGAGGATATGACAGGCATATCCAAAGATATTATCACTCACAAGCTTGGAATTGATAAATCATTCAAGCCTGTTCAGCAAAAAAGAAGGAAGTTTGCTCCTGAGCGGAACACGATTATCCAGGAGGAAGTTGAGAGGTTATTAAAGTCCAGGATGATCAGAGAGGTTAAGTTCCCAAGGTGGCTAGCAAACGTGGTGGTAGTACAGAAGAAAAATGGGAAATGGAGAGTTTGTGTGGACTACACAGACTTGAACAAAGCTTGTCCTAAAGACCCATTTCCTCTTCCCCACATTGATGCAATGGTAGATGCCACTGCCGGGCATGAAATGCTGACCTTCATGGACGCATCCTCAGGATTTCAACAGATCCAAATGGAGCCTTCTGACAAGGAGGATACTGCCTTCATGACACCAACAGGTATTTATTGTTATACAGTTATGCCTTTTGGTTTGAAAAATGCAGGTGCAACATACCAAAGATTGGTAAACATGATGTTCAAAGACAAACTGGGGGACACCATGGAGGTATATATCGATGATATGGTGGTGAAATCTAAAAAGGCTGAGGATCACCTCCAGGATATCAAGGGAGCATTTGATATCCTGGATCGATACAACATGAAGCTGAATCCTGCTAAATGCCATTTCGGAGTGGGGGCAGGAAAGTTTCTTGGATATATGGTGACAAAAAGGGGGATAGAAGCAAGCCCAGAGCAGATCAAAGCTATCCTGGATATAAAATCACCCTCAAATATGAAGGACGTACAAAGATTGACAGGCCGAGTAGCAGCTTTAAACAGATTTATCTCAAGATCCTCAGAGAAATGCAAAGATTTTTATGATATCCTGAAGAAGAACAAAAAATTCGAGTGGGGTGAGAAGCATGAAGCAGCCTTGCAGGATTTGAAACGATATCTCTCAACCGCACCTCTATTGATGAAGCCTGAAAATGGTGAACCACTATCCCTATACCTTGCTGTATCAGGGAATGCTGTAAGTGCCGTTCTTATAAAAGACCATGAAGGTCAGCAATATCCTGTTTATTATGTTAGTAAAAGTTTGTTAGATGCTGAAACTAGGTATTCTCATTTAGAAAAATTAATATTAGCTCTAGTCATGGCATCGACGAAGCTTAGACATTATTTTGAGACACATAGGATACATGTTAAAACAAATTATCCTGTCAAAAATGTGCTTAGGAAACCAGAGATGTCAGGCAGGATGGCCAAGTGGTCAGTAAAGTTAAGTGCTTATGATTTAGTATATGAACCTAGAAATGCCATAAAGTCTCAAGCTTTAGCTGACTTTATGGCTGATTTCAGTAGTGATATTCAGGATGAGGTAGACCTAGAAGTTCAACAGTTAGGAGAATCCTCAGGATCCTGGACATTATATACTGATGGTGCATCTAATGTAAGAGGAGTAGGATTAGGAATACTACTAAAATCGCCACAGGGGGACATATTACCCCAGGCTATTAGGTGTGAATTTCCTGCTACTAATAATGAGGCAGAATATGAAGCTTTAATTGCAGGATTAGAATTGGCTAAGAGTATGAGTATCAAAAATTTGCAAGTATATGTTGACTCTTTGTTAATTACTAACCATTTTAATGGATCCTATGCAGTTAAGGGTGAGAAATTAATCGAATATCTCGATATTCTCAAAAAATTAGCAGGATATTTCGATGTTTTTATACTTGAACAGGTACCAAGGGAGGATAATGTTGAAGCGGATGCCTTAGCAAATTTGGGATCATCGATCAGGATACCTGAAGGGACCCAAATACCAATATTACATGTCTTATATCATGCAACGAATCCTCAGGATAAAGAAGTAGCGGGTATTCAGGATCCTGGAGCAGAGCATCCTGAAGAGGATCCTAAATCCTGGACGGCTCCAATCGTGAGATATCTCAAAAAAGGACACATCCCTGGAAATGAAAATCCTAAGGCATTTAGGATGAAGGTATCACGATTCACTATTATAAATAATATTTTATACAAGAAATCTCTTGCAGGACCGTATTTGAGGTGCCTGGAGGATCCTGAAGCCAAAGAAGTACTTCAGGATATACATGAAGGGGATTGTGGTAACCATGCTGGGGGCAGGTCGTTATTCTCAAAAGTATTAAGGACAGGATATTATTGGCCAACAATGAGAAAAGATGCTGCAGAATATGCCCGAAGATGTGACGCATGTCAAAGACATAGTAACATACTGCATCAACCTGCTGAACCATTATATCCTATTGTTTCCCCTTGGCCATTTATGAAGTGGCGTATGGATATAGTGGGAAAGCTACCAAAAGCTCCGGGAGGAAAAGTCTTTATGCTAGCAATGACGGATTATTTCTCTAAGTGGGTTGAAGCTGAAGCATTTGTTCAAGTTAGAGACCAAGAAGTAGTATCCTTCATAAAGAGGAATATCCTGACCAGATTCGGAGTACCAGCTGAGATAATCTGTGACAATGGTTCTCAGTTTATAAGCAAGAGAACTACTGACTTTTGCAAGAGTTGGGGGATCAAAATGATCACATCTACTCCGGTACATCCTCAAGCAAATGGACAAGTAGAATCCTCAAACAAGATAATTGTCAATAACTTAAAGAAAAGGCTTGGAGCCAAAAAAGGAAGATGGGCAGAAGAATTACCCTTTGTTTTGTGGGCTGATAGGACAACGGTAAAGAATGCAACAGGCCAAACCCCGTTTTCCTTGGTATTTGGAGCAGAAGCAATGATTCCAACGGAAATGACAATACCTAGTGCAAGATCTACCCTAAGTGATCCTGAGCAGAATCCTGAAGCCTTGAGTCAGGATTTAGACACTATAGATGAGAAGAGAGACGCGGCAAGGCTAAGGATGGCAGCATATCAACAGAGAATATCCAGGGCATATAACAAGAATATTAGGACCAGAAGATTTAAGGTTGGAGATTGGGTGTTAAGAAAGGCTTTTCAGAATACTACTAATCCTGCCGATGGCAAGTTAGCTCCAAAATGGGAAGGACCATATGAAGTTGAATCAGAAGCAGGGAAAGGAGCATACAGACTCAAGAATATAGAAGGGGATATGCTACCGAGGTCTTGGAATGCTATACACCTTAAGCTTTATTTCAAGTGAGTTTAGAATTTAATTTCTAACTCAGGATGGTATGAGTTCTACCTTTTTTAAATATGTTTGGTTTAATTTGTTCTTTGTAACCCAATACTAACTTAAGCATCGGAGGGGTGTTAGCCAAGCTAACACCCACCTTAGTTTAAGGATGTTTTGCAGTATATGCTTCGGGATATAGCTCCGGGATGCTCACTCAGGATATTTCGGAAGATTAGAGGATTGGCCCCCTCTCTCACGTACAAGGGATCCTGATCCCTTCACAGGTTTAAAGGTATTCACCTTTCTTCCGAATTGGGTTTAAACACCCCGCCTGGAGCGCAAGTTATTCAGGGATAGTTCAAGGTGGCGGGACCAGTCCATGTAAAAGTGGCTGACAATTTCGTTACTGTTGGCTATATCCTGAATCCTAAAGGTATATGAGGATTGATCACCCTCTCTCACGAAAGGGTATTTTCATACTCTCTAAGGTTTAAAGGTTTTCACCTTTCTAAGTCTTGGAGTTTATACACTCCCGCCTGTAGCGCATGAAAATTTGGGATTTTCCCCAGGATACAAGGGATTTATCTCCAGTACATCCTTGGGTTTTACCCTTGGGGCCTAGAAAATTGCCTATACGATGGAAATTGACATTCAGAAGATTTCTAAGTATTTGAAGACATTGTACACAGGGGACATTCCTACCAAGGCAGTGATGTAAAGCTCAAAGGCTAAAGCTCGGAACTAGTATGCTAAATATCTCACACAGGGGACATCTTCATTGGAAAAGTTGCAAGGAGATTGAGGTTTGATAATAGGGTTATATACTACTCCGGGTATGATCTTTCCTTTGTAAACATCATCTAAGTTTTTAGTAACACTATGTTTTATAAAAGGTCAAGTATCCTGATATATTCTCAAAGTCCTTTTCAGGATATTTGATTAAGGTGTTTGAAACTAGTATTAGTTTGGAACTTTGATCATTTAAGTATTATCATAAACTGGTTTTGGAAAAATAGATTGTTTTTCAAAAACTTTTTACAAAGTTGAAGGAATGTTTGGAAGTTCTATCTAATAAAAAGTTTTTACAATATGTCATTGAGCATATTGATCAGGATATTTTCATAAGATGACAATACAAAATTTTTACAAAGCTGAGAGTTACACTAAGTAATGCAAGGCAACAGCAAATAAGTCAAAAGATAGTTATATTATTAACAAGTCAAAAGTTGTGCTTTTGGTTTCACCTCAAACCGAGGCCCATCCGCCAAAAGCACAATTAGTTTTTACCATATTTGTGTAACGGTTGCAGGATATTTCTCAAAACAGGACCTGTCCACCTACAACCGTTATCGCATTCAAAACGAGTTATACTAATTGATGACCAAGGGCTTCGTCCTAAAACCAAGGACCCATCCACCTTTGGTCATCACATTGTTCTAGTGCAGGAAATGTAAATTGTTCGAAGACAGGAAAAGTAAATTGTTTATGCAACCACAACCATGAAATTTAAAAGTGGGCTCCGGCCTTGGCACGTATATCCATCATCGCCCACTCCGCTGCCTAAGGGGCAGCACCCTCTTGAACAACAACATCCTTCCCAGCGTTCGCACCAGCATCAGCCTCAGGATTCTTCTCGGCATCATCACCAGCATTGGCCGCTTCCTCTGCCGCCTTAGAAGGCTCTTCACCAGTATGTTTTGCAGGATGAGCAACGGGATGACCTCCGAGGCCCTGTAGTTTCTCCTCCCAAGCCTTTACATTCCAGGAGGGGCATTCAAAACCCAAATCCATGGCCTCATAAGCCATCCTTATCCTGGCTTGGAGAAGAGAGACGACCACGGATGCTTTGAGGCTATCCCGATATGAACTCATATTCTGCTGATATTGGAGAAGGGCGGCATCTAGTTTGGCTTGAGCATCCTCGTTGGCTTTGTGGAGAGTAGCCTGGTGATCCTGGATCATTGCCTTGTATTTGTCTTCATAATGCTGGGATTTAGCAGCTGCAATGGTTCCTTGGTTAGCTATGGTGGCCTCAGCTTTCTCCAGCTTGATCTCCAACATCTTGTTAAGCCCGCAAGCGTCTTCATACAAGTGCATAAGACGATCCAGACCCTATCGATAAAGACACATGTATTGATGTAAAAAATAAGCAGGATAAGGACTAACATACTTGTGCAGGATATCGAAAAGAAAATTCTACCTGTTTGACGAATGAGGTGGCTTCATTGAACCCATGATTCTCGAGAGAGAATGTTTCAGAAATAGCTGGGGAGTCCGTCTCCTTTCTCTTCCGAGAGCTGGATGCCCGGGTCCTGGATGCCGGATAGCCTTTGGGAGCAGAAACAGTCTTCGAGGAGGTAGGCTTTGGTGTAGCAGACGGCTTTGGCTTGGATTCTTGTTTGATGGGTTCGAGGCTGGAGTAGCAATCCAACTCGTCAAGTTCGAAACCTTCAAGGTTGACGACTGGTACTACACAAGGGAAGATATTCTTAAACTCATCATACTTTTGAAAAGTAATTAATATATGCTGAGAATGTGCTTACCAGACATTTCTGAGCTTGATTTCTGGCTTGAATCTGTAAGAGACAGGGAGAAAGTTCTTTCACTGGCAGGAAGACGGTAGACTTCCTTGATCTTGGATTCGGATTCTGCACTGGGAGGCACTAAATCTCTGAAATTTGCTGCATAAAAACATCAGGATATAAGTCCGGGATACAGTTTGAAGATATAATTGGGGATATTCCTAAAACCCTAAATCCTACCCTTGGTTAACCATTTAACCGGTAGATCGAAACCCTTATCAATAGAGTCTCTTTTTATGAAAAAGAATTTTCGTCGCCATCGATCCTCGTTCTTGGTGGCTTTAAGAACCAAAGGGTTCTTGGAGGTAGAAAACAGAAGAAAACGGTGATTGCCGTGGGATCTCAACCGGTATGCTATAGGAAGGTCCTCAACAAGTAGGTCAGGAAAATGACGAGATTTGATTTGATCCAGCACTATTAAAACTCGCCAAACCATTGGCATAATCTGGGCATAGCTAAGGCCGGTGAGTTCGAAAAAGCGAGAGATAAAGGGTGGAAATGGGTACCGGAGTCCAAGAGAGAAGGGGTAGGCGAAGAAACAAACCCACTCATCGGATATCGCGTCTGATCGGGCTTCCCGATCAAAAGGGCGAAAGACTGTTCCGGTGGGGAAGGCGCCGGAATCTTTAAGAGCAGCGATGTCGGCATTGTTGAAGCAGCAGATCTCCTTTGCTGGATCAACAATGAAATTTTGACTTACGAGGGCTGAGGCTGGTCGGTCCGATCGGGATTTCGTTCGTGGTGCCATGAAAAATGTTGAGCAAACTAAAAGAGATTCAAGAAAGAAGGATAGAAAGGAAAATACCTGATGTCCGCTTGGAGATAAGGATAACCGTAATAAGGAGTCCCTCGGTTAATATAGGATGAATATAGGGGGGTGAAGAGTAAATAATGCTTTGGAAGTTGCACCGCTGTCATTTCAAGGGTCTAGTCGTATTAATTGCCTTAAGTTATGAGGTGAAACTTTTGAAATATATCCGTTGGATTGGTATCCCAACCGATATATTTGGGGACAATTGTTATGGCTCATTTTCTAAGCATACATATCCTGACCAATATCCTGCCTTTATTTGTTTATTTGTGACCAGGATGCTGGAAGAGGATATTGCTAACATCTTGGGCGATATCCTGAGGTTTATTGAATTAACCACGTGCAAGTTAAAGGCTGAGACTTGCTAACGGTCAAGTGGACTTCTTCTCCTCAAGACTCGGACGTGTTTGTTGAAGGAGAGACGTTGAACCCGAAAGACCAGGTCTACAACGTTCGATTAAGGAATATTCGGTGGATCCCGGAAGTTTAGGATAGTTTGTTATATTATCTTTACTATAAATAGATGGGGGCGGATCAGTTTAAGGCACACAATTTACACTTATACTCTCGAACACTTTCACTCTCTAGCTCATTGCAAACACTACACTTGTATTCAAATTTCATTGTAACACATAGTCGATCCGCACCACATCCTGCACTGTATCCTGACGTTTGAAGTAATAAGAAGAACAAGGCAGCTGCGATTGTCAGCTCTCGAGGTTTTATGCCGACGATCTAGATTGATCAAGGGCTTTCCTCGTACATCTCGTGTCGTTTACTTTACTTTTGCTCATAGTTTGATCGTAGATACGGCTCAATATCCTGAGCCGTATCCTGAATACTGATTTTCTAAATAACTTAACAAGCATATTTTTCACACATATTTCTAGCACACTACCTCACTTAACTAATTTGATCACTAAATTGCTTAGGTAATTTTTGACCAAAACAGTTGTCTTTCAGTGCCTCTTGGTACTTGACTGGCTGATGGAGAGATAGGAAACCAGCAAAAAGACAAATGTTTTGGGATTGACTTCTTGTGAGCACCCATTCATTGATGTTGCCAAGGATTTGGTCTGGTGGATGAGATTTCAAGAAGATAAGATCTCCTTGGTATGGAACAATGGCATTTAATGGTGAAGGCTGCAGATGTAAATCATCTGAGCTAACCACAGCTGGTGACTTTGATGATCCAGCAGTGGCTTCAAATGAAGGTGGAGGAATAGGTGGAACTGGTGTGAAAACATACTGACTTTTATCCACTGATGGAGGACTATCAACAGTGTTTGATGATGTGGAAGCAGGGGTTAAAGGGCTACTTTGATCAACAACTATTGAGGTAGCAGTGGTTGAGCTTTGACAGCTGTTTTGAACATCTGCTGCTCTTCCCATTGAGACAGACCTTTGTTGAGGAATGATGACTTCATACCCATAGTCTGATGATGAATCTTTTGATGGACCTGCACTGTTAGTCTTGACAGCAGTATTTTCAAAAGTAAATTTATCAAGATCAAACAATTCTGCAGGGTTTGCTGGGATTTTCATTGATGAAAGTTCATTGAACTTCACATTCAAAGTCTCTTCCACTGTTTTGGTCCTTGTGTTAAACACTTTGTAGGCCTTAGCAGTAGTTGAGTATCCCAGATGATAACCACAATCAATTTTGGCTGCAAACTTAGAAATAGAGTCTTTTAAGTTTAAAATGAAGCATGGGTAGCCAAAAACTTTGAAATATGAAATCAATGGCTTTATTTTATACAGCAGTTCATAGGCAGTCTGTTGATGCCTGGGGTTGATTAAAACTCTGTTTTGGACATAGCAAGCAGTTTTTACTGCCTCTGCCCAAAAAGTTAATGGCAAACCTGAATCAGCAAGCATGGTTCTGGCAGCCTCAATCAAGGTTCTATTCTTTCTTTCAACAACCCCATTTTGTTCTGGTGTTCTTGGAATGCTGTATTGCCTCACAATTCCTTTTGACACACAGAAATCATCTAACTCCTTGTTCCTGAACTCTGTGCCATTATCACTTTTGAAGATTTTTACTGGCAAATCAAACTGCTTTTCAACCTGTTTCACAAAGTCTTGCAGAATGCCTGCAGTCTCATCTTTTGAGTGTAAAAAGTAAGTCCATGTAAACCTAGAAAAGTCATCAACAATAACCAAACAATATCTCTTTTTTCTTAAGACTCATGACTTTAACTGGGCCAAACAGATCCATATGAAGCATTTGCAAACATTTGGTTGTTTTGGACTCATCAATTGATTTGTATGAGCATTTATGTTATTTTCCTTTTAGGCAGGAAACACAATGCTCAGGACAGGTGAACAGTTTTTGAGGTAAACCTCTTACTAACCCCTGTTTTGAAATGGCAGTGATTGTCTTGAGATTTGTGTACCCCAATCTCCTGTACCATAATTCTATCTCTTTGTTTGATGCAGCTGAGAACAGACAGGCATCAGTCCTGGGGCTCTCTTTTGACATATCAACTACATAAACATTGCCACTTCTTTGAGCAACAAGTTTGGTTTTTCCAGTTTTTATTATTGCTTCAATCTTTTCAACCATTTCTGGTCCAACAATCCTACAACAATCCTTTGTGAAGAATGAGCCATAGCCCTTATTACTCATTTGTGAAACACTTAGGAGGTTGAATTTTAGATTGTCTATTAGATTGACATTTTCAAATTTCACATTGCCAGATTGTACTGTACCAGACCCCAGAACTTTCCCTTTACTATTATTACCAAAGGATATATCACCCCCTCCATGGATTTTGAAATCTTTGAGTAGGGCTTTACATCCTGTCATATGCCTGGAGCCTCCACTATCTACATACCAAAGGCTATCTAAGCATGCAGAAACTCCCTGCACATGAAGTAAAAGGATTAGTTCATTAGGGTCTCCAAAGCCAATAAGGCTTTGGATGGGGTCTCAACAGTGTCTGGGATGAATTCAGGTGGATGGACAGTGGTTAGGTCAGGGGTTTGGACAGTTTTGGGACTGTTTTTCTCTAACAACTGTTGGGGGTCTTGCCCAATGATCTGCTGGTAACCAAAAGGATGCCTGTTCGCTCTTGGTTTAGAAGGCCTTTTGTAAGCCTCATAAACATGTGGGATCCTTTGGTAAGATGGTTGTCCCTTACCTCTTCTGAATTGATTGGCAGGGGGTGCATCAGTCACCTGAACATCTCTTTTGACAGATGTTTGGTTCAGCTGTTTTGTAACAGCTGTTTGGACTGGCACAAACAGTGGTTGGTTCTTGGTGAACTTGACAGATGATGTTGATGAACTTAAGGATGTTTTTGCAGTGTACTCATTCTTTTTTATATCAAAGTTTTTGAGATACACACATTCTTGAGTTTTGTGGTTTGTTTTACCACAGATGGTGCAGCTCTCAGCAGGTGTAATGACACTTATTTTGTTTAGATCATATGCTTTTAGATGAAAATAGTCTTTTGTTAGATGATTCTTCTTTTCACAAAAATCACAAAACAAGTTTTTGATCTTTTCTCTTTTCTTCCTTTTCTCAGACACCTTAGCAACAGAGTTTTGAACCACTGTTGGGATGTCTTTGAGAGGAGTGACCTTTGCTTTAGGAGCTTTTACACCATCAGTGGTTGTGAAGTCCATTGGTTTAAAATTCTCAAGAATGTCACACTCATCAGACCATGTGGGTTTAAATTGGTATTTCTCAATTTCCTCAAAAGTTGAGGATCCCACAGATTTTCCAGAGTGAATTTATTACCAAGTTTGTCAGTTATCTTAACTTCTTGGCCATTCTTGTTTGTTGGTGTTATTTCAACTGAACCAGCTTGTTTAGCAGCAGTGTTTTCAATTTCATCATATTTTCTAAAGCCTATGCCAAATTTTACATTGCTTTCAAGCTGTTTTTCTAACATGACCTCATAACCTTTGCAAGATTCCACCCATCTTTCACAAGTGATTTGGGTGGATTCCAACTCCTTTTTGCAAACTTGATATTTTTCTACCATAGTTTGGAGTTGGTTCTTGGTTATGCTTTGCTCTTCTTTTAAGCTGCAGATTTCTTTGTCTTTTTCAGCCAATTTGTTTTTAAGTTCTTTTAAAGACTTTTCAAATTTGACCTCATCATTCAACACTCTATCCCTAAGGTTTTCATTCACCTCTTTAATGTTAGCAAATGCTATAATGCACTTGTCTGAACACAGATTTTCAAGAACCTGAGATGATACCTTAGCTGCAGCCATCATGGCACAGTCACATTGATGATCATTTTCTTCATCAGCTCTTTCTTCTTTCTCACCTTCTTCCTTCTCTTCCTTTTCTTCTTCTTTGGACCAGGGGTCAACCAATGGTTCAATCAGGGTTTCTGAAGTTTCTCCCAGCAATAGTTCACCAGCAACAGCAGTAACCACTGCCTCAGCAACTTCATCCACTGTTTCAGCACTTGTTTGCCCCTTTTTAGCATCCAGCTCTTCTGGTATTGACTCTAATTCCATAAGACAGAACTCATCATTAGAAGCATCATTAGTAGCATAGAGTGCAAAATTTTCATCCCCTAGTTCTTCAGGTAAGCTGCTCCAGTCAACAAAGCATTGGGTGAAAAAGCTTTGCTGATCTGGTTGAACCACTGCTGGTGGTGCAGCTTGTTGTGGTGCAACTGGTTGCACTTGAACCTGAGGTACAGGAGCCTGAACATACTGAATTTGAGGGACAGTGGTTTGACCATAATGCACAGGAACAGGGTTTGCATAATGAGCATTGTTTACATAGGCAGCAGGGGTATAATGGGAATAGTGCACAGTGCTTTGATTTTGTGGCCTAGGGTTTGAGCTGGGAATCTGGGATGAGTAACAATTGGACCAGTGGTTTGACTCCTACATTCCCTAGCAAAGTGTCCTAGCCTATTGCACTTGTAGCACTTGATTTTTGACTTATCCAACCCCACTTTTAAGTTCCCATGTAACCCTGGGAATTTTCTCCCTGTCCTTTTGTAAAATTTGCTTGTTCTTACACTAAGCAATGCCAATTGATGCAAAATGTCCATTTCTTCAAGATCAGTTGGATCAAAGTGCTGTAAGTCATTTAGTTCAAAGCTCAAGTTATCTGACATCTGGTTTTCACAATTTGCAGTAAAAGCATAATTTGCAGAGTGAGAATCAGAGTTGTTAAAGTTTCCACCAGCAGTTATATCAATAAAATGGTCATAACTCTAATCCTTACTACTGCTACCAGATTCTTCCTGACCAAAAAGAGTTGTGCTGCCAAATGAATAATCATCAGCAACTTTACCAGACTCTTGCAACTTCTTTTTCTGGTTTAACTCCCTTTCATAGGTCAGGAGTCTACCATGAAGTTGGGTCAGGGTCAGATCTTTGAACTCAGCAGAATTTCTAGTTACAAAAGCAATTGTATCCCATTTTTCAGGTAGTGATCTAAGAAACCTGCTATTTTGTGTTGAATTAGGAAATGTAACTTTAACAAGTCTTAGCTCACTAATGAGACAACTAAATCGCTCAAACTGTTGAGTCAATGATTCACCCTTGATGTGACAAAATGTTTCATACTGCTGATTCAGAATTTCCCTATTATTTTCAATAATTTCTTCAGTTCCCCAAATTGTTCCTTAAGTGCATCCCATAATTCCTTGGCACTGTTACAGTGTAACAGCCCAGCATAAATTTCATTGGGTAATGCAGATGCAATGATGCTAAATGCTTTGGCATCGAGTTCGAACTTTTGGAAATCAGTTTCAGTGTAATTTTCTGGTTTTTAGGTTCGAACTTCTTTGTATCCTCAGCACTTGGCACCATGGGAACATGTGGTCCAAAAACAACAGATCTCCAACATCCAGTATTCTGTTGAGCAAGGATGTCACCCATCCTTCTCTCCCAGATGTTGTATTCATTACGTTTAAGCATGGGTGGTTTGAAAAGTGAGCCGATGTTATTCTTATCATCTTGTGATTGTGACGTCATCCTGGTTGTTTTACAGGCACTGGTTAATCAACTTTGATGGTGATTAAACCTTGCTCTGGTTTTCAACAAAACGAACAACTATCAGTATCAACGATTGTGAGCTGAACTATTTATGTCAAAATGATTGTTAAATCAAATTTGACTGTCCGAGCTCTATACCAATTGTTAGGATCTGAGTTTGGATTGATTGTGTTTTACGTTTGAATTAAAAGGAAAGATGAACAAGTAATGCATCGGAATGTATATGGAAACAAACTTTGCACACAATCAAACAGGAGAATTGCTTTCAACACACATTTTCAACAAAGAACCGAATGATTGAATTTATTTCATCAACGATTACAATGCATGCATGTAACAAACTCCCCCTCAGCCTGAGCTCACAGTGATTTGTTCGTACAGGAAGAAAGATGGTGAAGAGCTAATAGAACACTACAGGGTACTGTTCTATTTATAGGCACGAACAAACCACTGTGGCATCTTTGCTGACGTCACCATGAAAGTGACATCTAACCTCCTAACAAACTCTAACAACTGATCTAATACAAACACTGCTTATGCTAACTACTGATTACAATACATTACATAAAAACAAACTAAACTACTGCTGAATCCTTCCACTGTTGTGACTCCAGCAGTACTTGATATATTCAGTAGTGCTTGACTCATAGCAGTAGATTGAACAACAGAGTTTTAGTCTTCATCAGTCTTTGACTAGATCAGCAATTTTAGGTCAGCAGTTGTAACGATCAGTGGATTGGAGGTCATCAGATGTTGATACCACTTTCAAGGGGAGATACTTGTATACATAACATCTGCTTATTTTGGATCCACTACTCTGATCCAGTTTTGGCTTTAATTATCTGTTCCTCTGATAGGGTTCAATCCCAACATGTAGAGTCTATACGAGCTCAAAATATTGGAGTAAATAATTTTAACATGTTAAATGAGCGTTTGTATTGATCAACTAAACTCGATTCGATTTTATTTGACGAAACATGTTAAAATAAGTTTTGTACTACAAACTTTAACATGTTAAATGAGAGTTAACATTGATCAACTAGGTTCGTTTCTATTTTATTTGATGAAATGACATATTGAATTTCTGATTAGAGTTTAAAATATTAAAATAAAGTTATGTGTGGAGTCTATACAGGCTCAAGATATTAAATTAAATAATTTAACATGTTAAATGAGTGTTTGCATTAATCAACTAAACTCGATTCAACTTTGTCTGACCAAACATGTTAAAATAAGTTTTATACGATAAACTTCAACATGTTAAATGAGAGTTAACATTGATCAACTAGGTTCGTTTTAACTTTATTTGATGAAAAGATATATTGAATATCGTATTAGAGTTTAAAATAGTTAAATAAAGTTTTGTGCATTGATAAACTAAACATGATTCGACTTTGTTTGACCAATCATGTTAAAATAATTTTTGTATGACAAACTTCAACATGTTAGAGTTAGCATTGATTAACTAGGTTTGTTTTAACTTCATTTGAAGAAATGATATATTGAATTTCGGATTAGAGTTTAAAATATTTAAATAAAGTTTTGTGTGGAGTCTATATAGGCTAAAAATATTAAAATAATTAAATTTAAGATGTTAAATGAGTGTTTGCATTGATAAACTAAACTCGATTCGACTTTTTTGATAAAACATGTTAAAATAAGTTTTCTACGATAAACTTTAACATGTTAAATAAGAGTTAGCATTGATCAACTAGGTTCGTTTTAACTTTATTTTATGAAATGATATATTGAATTTTGGATCAGAGTTTAAAATATTAAAATTAAGTTTTGTATGGAGTCTATATGGGCTAAAAATATTAAAATAAATAAATTTAACATGCTAAATGGGTGTTTGCATTGATAAACTAAACTCGATTCGACTTTGTTTGACCAAACATGTTAAAATAAATTTTGTACAATAAACTTCAACATGTTAAATGAGAGTTAGCATTGATCAACTAAGTTTGTTTCAACTTTATTTGACCAAATTATTTATTGAATTTCGGATTACAATTCAAAATATTAAATAAAGTTTTGTGTGCAATCTATGTAGGCTCAAAATATTAAAATAAATAAATTTAACATAAACGAGAGTTTGCATTGATCAACTAAACTTGATTCGACTTTGTTCGACAAAACATGTTAAAATAAGTTTTGTACGATAAAATTCAGCATGTATTAGAGGTAGCATTGATCAACTAAATTTGTTTCAACTTTATTTGAGTAAATTATATATTGAATTTAGATTAGGGTTAAAATATTGAAATAAAGTTTTGTGTGGAGTCTATACGAACTCAAAATATTGGAGTAAATAATTTTCACATGTTAAATGAGTGTTTGTATTGATCAACTAAACTCGGTTCGACTTTGTTTGACCAAACATGTTAAAATAAGTTTGTATGATAAACTTCAGCATGTTAAATGAGAGTTAGCATTGATCAACTAAGTTTGTTTCAACTTTATTTGACCAAATTATTTATGGAATTTCGAATTAGAGTTCCAAATATTAAAATGAAGTTTTATGTGGAGTCTATATGGGCTCAAAATATTAAAATAAATAAATTTAACTTGTTAAACGAGCGTTTCATTGATCAACTGAACTCGATTCGACTTTCTTTGATCAAACATGTTAAAATAAGTTCTGTATTATAAACTTTAACATGTTAAATGAGAGTTTGCATTGATTAACTAGGTTTGTTTTAACTTTATTTTATTAAATTATATGTTGGATTTCGGTTTAGAGTTCAAAATATTAAAATAAAGTTTTTGTCTAGAGTCTATAGGGGTTCAAAATATTAAAAAAAAAATTAACATGCTAAATGAGCATTTGCATTGATCAACTAAACTAGCTTCGACTTTGTTTGACCGAACATGTTAAAATAGTTTTTATACGATAAACCTCAACATGTTAAATGAGAGTTAACATTGATCAACTAAGTTCGTTTCAACTTTTTTGACCAAATTGTATATTGAATTTCAGATTATAGTTCAAAATATTAAAATAAAGTTTTGTGTGGAGTTTTTGCAGGCACAAAATATTAAAATAAATAATTTTAACATGTTAAACGAGCGTTTGCATTGATCAACTTAACTCTATTCGACTTTGTTTGACCAAATATGTTAAAATAAGTTTTGCACGATAAACTTCAAGATGTTATATGAGAGTTAACACTGATCAACTAAGTTCGTTTCAACTTTATTTGAGCAAATTGTATATTGAATTTCGGATTAGAGTACAACTTTAGTTGAGTAAATTATGTGTGTCTTGGAGACTTAATATCTAACTATATAGTATTTAAAAAAATCAGGTTAAATAAGACGTGTCTGTCTCAACCAGTGAATACACAAGTAGTGATCGAGCCCTACTTCATGTCGAGCTTAACCCGTAAACACAACCCATTTATAACCCCTGAACATAAGTCAATGTGTTCAATAATTAACCAACAAAAAACCCAAAAAAAATCACCTCTCTTGCTAAACCAACTTTGTTTAACATTTACTTTCCCAATAACAAACAACAATCAAAACCTAGATTATCCTTGCTTTAAGTACATAGCACAACTTTTTTAAAATAACCTATGGCATACACATATACAGTCTTGTAATTCAGTCTTAGTTTAAAAATTGTTAAAGCTAGAACTGCGACCCACCGCAATGCGGCGATGATTCTTTAGTTATAACTAAGTCGATCTAGGACCTGCATGTTATGTTAAACTTGTCAAACGAGAAAAATATAGACGATGTAAAAACGTTCACCCAAACACGCACGTCGTGTCGTGTTAACTCGCAAAATTTAGAACGAAACGTAAAAACGTTAAACCAAAGATGCACGTTGCGATGTGTTAAGTCACAAAATTTAGAACCAAGCATAAAACGAAAAATTTGCTGAAAACTATAAAGGACCAAAGTTGAAAATAAAAAAAGTTGTGAGGATAGATTGCAAAAGATAAAAAGTTTTGGGTTAAAAGTAAAAAAACAAATAGTTTTTGGTTAAAAGTAATTTGTGAAATACTTTTGGGTGAAATGTATTATCACACATGCACGTTGCGCCGTGTTAACTTGCAAAATTTGAAACAAAACATAAAAAAGTTGAACCACAGTCGTACGTTGCGTCGTATTAACTTGAAAAATTTAGAACTGTACGTAAAACGAAAATTTGCGAAAGATGAAAAGTATAAGTGACAAAAGTTGTGAAGTTAAATTACAAATAATGAAAAGTTTTGGGTTAAAGTTAAAAAAATAAATTTAGTAGCGTTAAAATTGCAAAAGATAAAAACCTTTGGATTAAAAGTAAAAAATCAAGTTTTTTTTTTTGAAAAAGTATTGCATATTTTTGTTGCTTATTTATAGTAATAAAATAAAATAAGAGTAAAATGCACGGATAGTCCCTGTGGTTTGACAGTTTGTTACTCGGATAGTCCCTGGGGTGGATGTCCGCTAGTTTTCTCCGTTAAATCTATGTAAAATGACAAAATTACCCCTTGCTTTTATTAAAATGGGTCCTGCAGATAATGCCTAACCATCTTCTTCAAACTAAATCACAATCTTCATCTACTAAAACCCACGCATCCCCGTAAATCCAAATTCCCCTGTTCTCTATTCGCCAGCCATCATCATCTTAAACCGCCATCACGTGACAAACGCCGCCGACCACCATCGGCAATTGAACAACCTCTCCATTGTTCATGCTCCCTTGCCCTTGTTTTCCCCCAATATTTGATAGTGATTTTTCTGAGCATAGCACCCTTGTTTCCCCCAACTTTGACAGCGATTTTACGATTCCAAACTCGTAACACCGAACTAGCGAAACATGGAGTATAGTCGACGACAACATCATCCCTACCGTCTCCAAACAGGTAACGCTGGTCGGACCAATCGCCGCCGTTAAATCTCCACTAGTCCACTGGAGAAACGAAACGAGATACAGTGATGGTTTGTGAAGGTATGTTATGGTTGGGTTCGGGTCTTGGTCTACTGAAAAAACGGGTTACGGTGGTGGTTTGTGAAAGTGGTGGTGGTGGTAGTGTGTGAAGGTGGGGGTGGTGGTTACAAGGTTGAAGGTGGCGGTTGAAGTGGTGGTGGTGGGTTGAAGGTGAAAGTGGTGGTGGTGGTGGGTTTAGAGAGAAAAGAAGAATATGAGGGGGTGGAGCATGAATAATGGAAAGGTTGTTCAATTGCCGATGGTGGTTGGCGGCGTTTGTCACGCGATGGCGGTTTAAGCTGATGATGGCTGGTGAATAGAGAACAGGGGCATTTGGATTTACAGGGATGCGTGGGTTTTAGTAGATGAAGATTGTGATTTAGTTTGAAGAAGATGGTTAGGCATTATCTGCAGGACCCATTTTAATAAAAAAAAATGGGTAATTTTGTCATTTTACATAGATTTAACGGAGAAAACTAACGGACATCCACTTCAGGGACTATCCGAGTAACAAACTGTCAAACCACAGGGAGCACCGGTGTAATTTCCAAAAGTTGGGGACTATAAATGTTATTTTACAAGACTATCCGTGCATTTTACTCATAAAATAAAATACTATGTCCAAGTGTCCAACCCTGTTAAGTATTAACTCCACCATCCATTTGGTGTTTGGATAAACTAGTGTATACACGTTTTGGACTTCTAAAGAGATGGTAAGGCCCATACAGCCCAATCCTCCTAAGCATAAAATAAAATCACCACCGTAAGGTAGGTTTCAAATGGGGACATGCTCGGAAGGAAGGAGGCTCCGGCAAGAGGGACGGTAGGTAGGTTTTAAAAGGGCGGTTGCCACCCACCTTTCTTTCTTGCCACTGCATCATCATCATCATTATGATGTTGAGCCCATGACTTATTCGTTCCCCATTTTATCAACATCCCTTCATGATCAACAACAGCATCCAGAACAATAAACATCTTGTGAGAAAATGACCAAATTATCCCTTTCTTCTCTTTCTTTCTTTCTTTCTCTATATATATGTATATATCTATCTGTACCCCGGCGATGAAGATTTTGTTCTGCATACAGTATATTATTCCGAGCATAAGTTAGCGGACATTGTGTGAAAGTGGGCCCGTATCTTGGCGGGGCAACACGGGTTGTGATGCAGCCATGGCGGAGCCCCACCCACTTTGTCCGCTTTCATATTTGCAGATCTGAGCCAAGAAAACACAGATTGTTGTCGAATATTATTTTGACTCAGACGAAATGAGGCGATTTCAGAGGAGAAGGTGGTTGCCCTTCTCTTTCAAACTCCGATTTTGACTTTTTTTTTTGTTTTTTATAGTCAAATATCCGTTCTTTGAAGCCCATGATTTTCTTCATAAATTAACAACCCTTCATCTTTCAAAGATAATAGTTATTATTATTATTATTATTTATTATAGTTAGGGGGTGTTTGGCTAAGCTTATTTAATTGCACGGATGGTCCTAAAAAATTAATGGATGATATTGAGTTGCTGGAATCTCAGTCCATAATTTCAATTCTTGTCTGTTGTCTGTTGAAGATGATGATGATTTGATGAGTTTTAAGAGGCTGTGATGATCAATTTCAATGCGTCTGAGTGAAATTGAGCAAAGATAGAGATTATCCGCATCTTGGCAGGGCAACCCGGATGGTCATGTGGTTTCACATGGCAACTGTAAGTATGCAGCCATGCCGGATTTATCCACTCTGTTTGATCGTTTACAAATCTGAGCCTCATAATCGTTTTATAACATCGACAACAAAAGCGGTATGATTGCCGGTTGGTTTTGACTTACGTTGGCGAAACCATCAACCATCGCTTTATATAATGCTGGACATTATAGGCCGACTACCAATATACACGTTCTAGATTATCGTAAGGCCCATGTATCCCAGTCGTCATGATGTAAATAAGCCATAGTTGTTAGAAGCCATCGCCTCTTCCGCCTAGGCCCAATTTCCTAGCTAGGCAAGGCAATTGCGCCTTAAGTCAAGGCAATTGCGCTTTAATTATTCAGGTGATGGTTCATGCGCAGTTTCCGGCGAGATTCCTAGATTCTTGAGAGTTTTCGGTCAAATTCTCTAAATTCTGGCAAGATTCTAGCTAGATTTCTACTTTTATCTAACAAAACTACTTTTCTACACTAATAAACTAGCATTTTTTAACTTTTGGTACAAAATAGACGATATTAAATGTTATATAATAGCTTTAGTTTATTTTATTTGAAGAATAGTATTACTTTTTATTATATAAAAACATTTTAAGTTTTTTTTTGTTGTACGTTTCTTTTCTTAGGCCCGCGCTTTTTTTGAGCCTTGCGCCTAGGCCCCAAGCGAGGCCTATGCGCCTTGAGTGCGCCTAACGCCTTTAATAACTATGAAATAAGCTACAAGATTTTCGTGGTTTAAAAGACTATGATGATTAGTTTTAGTGATTTGAACAATTTTGAGATTATCTGCATCTTGGCAGGGCAACTCGGATGGTTATGTGAAACAAAGATCTATATCTCTCTGTTTTGCATTGCATCTAGTAAGTTTGCAGCCATGGCGGTGTATCCGTTTTGTTCAGTTGTTTATAAATCTGAGCCTCATAATGAAAGTATTGGATCATGTTGAGCTGATTACTTTGTCCCCGTTGTTCACGATTAACCAACAGCCTTGAGGGGCAGAAACCAAAGTTGAAGGATGAACATTTGTCGCATTTTAAGAGGCTGTGACCGTGTGACGATGACTGTCATTGCAGTCAAGTGGATTTGAGCAAAGTTGAGATTGTCTGCATCTTGACGGGGCAATCTGCATGGTTATTTGAAATAATTTTGTGTCTTTCACATTGTAGCCGGTAAGTTTGCAGCCATGGCGGATTTATCCTCTTTAGCAATTGTTTGCTGATCTAAGCCTCATTTCACACCGCATGAAAAGATCCGCCAGTGGAATGCCGTTTGCGGCATTTGCCGTTAATGAAAAATCATGTTGATTTTCGAGCTTAAAAGTTGT
Source organism: Helianthus tuberosus (assembly GCA_030545235.1). Classification (NCBI taxonomy): domain Eukaryota; kingdom Viridiplantae; phylum Streptophyta; class Magnoliopsida; order Asterales; family Asteraceae; genus Helianthus; species Helianthus tuberosus. The sequence goes on along the minus strand of CM060365.1, from coordinate 179,628,971 downwards.
AGAGAAAGGTAACATCACTAAGATGTCATGCAATGATGCAATATGTACGACTTGAAGTCCGATTTTGACTTTATTAGTTTTGTTAAGAACAGATACTACACTTGATCTTAGCCAAAAGGCTGAGAAAGGCATGCATTAATTTTGTTACAGCTGATTATCTGATTTTGATTGTTCATCATTATCATTGGTAACGAAACAGTCAATTGTATATCTATACCTCTGCGTCTGTGTTGGCGATGAAGATTTCGTTCTGCATATAATATATTATTATTCTGAGCATACTAATAAGTTAGCGGATCTTGGCGGGGCAACACGGGTTGTGGTGCAGCCATGGCGGTGTCTGACTCACTTTGTCCGCTTTCTTATTTGCAGATCTGAGCCAAAAAAAACACACTTTGTTCTCGAATATTATTCTCACTCAGACGAAATGAGGCGATTTAAGAGGAGAAGGTTTTTAAGGGTGGTTGCCCTCCTCTGTCTAAAGTCCGATTTTGACTTTATTAAAAGTCAAACGTCGCTCTTTGAAGCCAATGATTTTTTTTTCATGAATCAACATCATCATCATCATCATCATACTCAGTAAATACCATCATACTCATGAATCAACAACCCTTTCATCTATTCTCAAACACAGAAAAACAGTTATGTCTGTTGCTGCTGCTGCTGCTGCTGCTGCCAAACTTATTATTATTGTTGTTGTTGTTAATTACACTGATGCTCCTTTGGTATATAATTTCGTGGATTAAGTTGCCCCTTTTCAATGATAAGAGGCTGTGATGATTGAGTTTCAATATGTCTGAGTGAAATCGAGCAAAGATGAGATTATCCGCATCTTGGCAGGGCAACCCAGGTGGTCATGTGATTGATTGAATGAGTTTGTGGTTTCACATGGCAACCGGTAGGAATGCAGCCATGGCGGATTTATCCACTCTGTTCGATTGTTTACAGATCTGAGCCTCATAATTGTTTTATTATGAGCCTCCAAATGGTTTCATCTCAATTTTTGGTCATTTCATTTTTTACAAAATGATGAGTTAACTATTGAAAAATGAACAGAAAAAGGAAAACCAAAGAAAGATAAGATCAAAGATGTATTCTGGAATCTTAATGTGGTATATACAAAGTTGCTCTAAACTGTTTTCAATCGTGCCCATGTATCCCAGTCGTCATGATGTAATTAAGCTACAAGATTTTCGTGATTTAAAAGGCTATGATGATCAGTTTTAGTGATTTGAACAATTTTGAGATTATCTGCATCTTGGCAGGGCAACTCGGATGGTTATGTGAAACAAAGATCTATATCTCTCTGTTTTGCATTGCATCTAGTAAGTTTGCAGCCATGGCGCTGTATCCGTTTTGTTCAGTTGTTTATAAATCTGAGCCTCATAATGAAAGTATTGGATCATGTTGAGCTGATTACTTTGTCCCCGTTGTTCACGATTAATCTATGCAGTCAATCTCGGCGATATATCGGTGATATCTCGCCGATATATCGGTTATCGGACCTTAGCTGGCATATCGGTTTGAAAAATCGGTAATAATATTGGTGGCGATAATATCGGTGATATATACCGAGATATCGCCGATATTTTGTATTTCTGATATCGGTCATCTCACCGATAATATCGATAGGCCCAACTATAGTCACATAATTCGCTGGTGATAGAGAATTCAATCGTGATAGAGAAGAAATGGTGGCTAATCGAAGTTGTTGAATCGAAGCTTACCTGCTAATCGAACCTTACCTTCCCTGCTGAATCGTAGAATGAAAGAAGATCTGTCTGTCGGCTGTTTGTTTTTTAGGTTTAGAAGATGGAGGAGCGAACAGGGGAGGAGATAGACAAGAGGATGGCGGCTGCTTTAGTTTAGGGTTTTTTCACAATGTTAGGATCACACCAAAATAGTGTATCTGTACATGATGCTTCTTGGCATGGCACACTGTATGGCTATGTGAATGATTGTTGATCCTTCACATTGAAAGCATTACAGTTTGCAACCGTAGCTGATTTGGGTTATGTTTTATGTCTAGCGGGTTAAATGGCCTCAACAGTTTGATTTGGGGTTATGTTTTGTGTGTAGCGGGTTAAATGGCCTGATGAAAGGTGCGCCCAATATGTATTTTAATGCATAAAACCCATTGGGTTTCTTATCTCATTGGTAACAAAACAGTCAATTGTATATATATACCTCTGCTTCTGTGTTGGCGATGAAGATTTCGTTCTGCATATAATATATAATTATTCCGAGCATAATAATAAGTTAGCGGATGTTGTGTGAAAGTGGGCCCGTATCTTGGCGGGGCAACACGGGTTGTGGTGCAGCCATGGCGGTGTCTGACTCACTTTTGTCCGCTTTCTTATTTGCAGATCTGAGCCAAAAAAAAAAAAAAACACACTTTGTTCTTGAATATTATTCTCACTCAGACGAAATGAGGCGATTTAAGAGGAGAAGGTTTTTAAGGGTTGTTGCCCTCCTCTGTCTAAAGTTCGGTTTTTGACTTTATTAAAAGTCAAACGCTGTTCTTTGAAGCCAATGATTTTTTTTTCATGAATCAACAACATCATCATACTCGGTAAATCCCATCATACTCATGAATCAACAACCCTTTCATCTATTCAAACACAGAAAAACAGTTATGTCTGTTGCTGCTGCTGCTGCCAAACTTATTATTATTATTATTATTATTATTATTATTATTATTATTATTATTATTATTATTATTATTATTTTAAGAGGCTGTGATGATGAGTTTCAATGTGTCTGAGTGAAATCGAGCAAAGATGGTTTTTAAGGGTTGTTGCCCTCCTCGTCTCATTGGTATGTTTGTTATGTGAAACAAAGATCTATATCTCTCTGTTTTGCATTGCATCTAGTAAGAGTTTGCAGCCATGACGCTGTATCCATTTTGTTCGATTTTTTAACAAATCTGAGCCTCATAATGAAAGTATTGGATCATGTTGAGCTGATGATTTATTACAGATAAACAGTTCAATGTATTTATTGTTGCTGCTATTGCTACTGTTGATCTTACTATTACCGTTTATTAAAGTAAATTACTTGGATGGTCATGTGGTATATAACAGATTATGGGTTAAGTTCCAGAAGATTTAACTGCTAGAATCTGAGTCCGTATTTTCACTTTTTGTCTCTTGAAGAGTTGAACAATTTTAGGAGGCTGTGATGATAAATTTCAGTGCGTTTGAAACTTTGAATGAATTTGAGCAACAACGAGAGCATTCGCATCTTGGCGGGGCACAACCCGGACGGTGATGTGAAAGATTGAAGATCTGATTGACTTTTTTCTTTCACGTGACAACCGGTAAGTATGCAGCCATTGCGGATTTATCCTCTTTGTTCAATTACAGATCTGAGCCTCAAAACCGTTTTATCTCAATTTTTAATCATTCATCTTTTACAGAATATTAATTTAGCTATTGAAAAGTGTTTTTTGCTATAATCTCATTGAGAAAAAGAAAAACCAAAACCAAAACAGATTGGATCAAAGTTGTTTTTGTCTTGTTGTAAGCATTGGTTGCTACTTTTGAAATCGAAAGCATTATTGATTCTTAATTTAGGCGGCAAGTTAACGATGGCGACCGAAGTACTCATGGTTGTGGAGAAGCCAAGCATCGCTCTTTCAGTCGCTACAACACCATTTGGTGGTCGGGTTATTCCTTCCATCTTTTACCATTGTCTTTTCATCTCATCTACATCAAAAAGATAATCGCAGGGTATTAAATATTTTTAATTTTTGTTTGTTAATGCTATCTTTTCGTGACCAGTTGGTGATTACCAACATATTAATACTCATTTTTTGTTAAAACTATGTGGCAATGATTTGTCAGTAACCACCAAGGGATTACAGAAGAATTGCCAACAAAGAGGAGATTGCTATAACGAAGCTCAATCTTATAAGGAACTAGTAAGATTACCCGCACTACGCGCAACAAAGAGGAGATTGCTATAACGAAGCTCAATCTTATAAGGGACTAGTAAGATTACCTGCACTACGTTGCGCGCCTGCAAGGTTTTGGTCGATATCTATTTATATTTAGTATAGCAGAAATATGCTTAAAAGAGAATATCTACACATGTTTTACTTCGATCAGAAACCATAAAAATAAATTTAAATTGCACAACGGTATGGGCTGATTGACGAAGCTCAATCTTATAAGGAACTAGTAAGATTACCCGCACTACGCGCAACAAAGAGGAGATTGCTATAACGAAGCTCAATCTTAAATGGAAACATAAACACCAACTTAAACATAACTTAATGAAAATTTACGTCGAAACGAAAACCAACTTGAAATTATACCGACACATGCATAAAAATAAGCACATAAGAATGTATTGTTAATTTATGTTAAAGAATGGTACGGCCTGTTGAGGCGGTATCAAAGCATACAGTAACTCGAATTTATACCATCTAATCAAAACATAGTATATTTGCCCCAAGTCGTTTCCGAACAAAATTTACATCAAAACATAGACAAATTGACAAAATACATAAAAATAAGCACGGAAATGTATTATATTTGATTCGACTCATTTCCGGAAAAATAAACAAAAATTACGTTAAAACGTAGACCAATTGAAAATAACAATAAGTTAGTGGATGTTGTGTGAAAATGAGCCCGTATCTTGGCGGGGCAACATGGGTTGTGGTGCAGCCACGGCGGTATCTGACCCACTATGTCCGCTTTCATATCTGAGCCAAAAAACACTCTTTGTTTCGAATATTATTTTGACTCAGACGAAATGAGGCGATTTCAGAGGAGAAGGTTTTTAAGGGTGGTTGCTCTCCTCTTTCAATATCCGATTTTGACTTTTTGTAAGTCAAATATCCGTTCTTTGAAGCCCATGATTTTCTTCATAAATCAACAACCTTTCATCTTTCAAAGATAACAGTTATTGTTATTATTTATTGGAGTTAATTGCACGGATATTCTAAAAAAGTTAATGGATGATATTGAATTGCTGGAATCTCAGTCCATAATTTTAATTCTTGTCTGTTGAAGATGATGATGATTTGATGAGTTTTAAGAGGCTGTGATGATCAATTTCAATGCGTCTGAGTGAAATTGAGCAAAGACGAGATTATACGCATCTTGGCAGGGCAACCCGGATGGTCATGTGGTTTCACATGGCGGATTTATCCACTCTGTTCGATTGTTTACAAATCTGAGCCTCATAATCGTTTTATAACATCAACAGTACTGGTATACATCTGTCATGTTTTTGGTTTTGGCACCTTCAATGATGTCAGCACTAAACGCACAAAAGCGGTACGATTTCCGGTTGATTTTGATTTACTTGGCCGAAACCAAGCAGGTTTTGCTCAAAATTCGGTTTGTGCACCTCTACAATCAGCCATCACTTTATATAATGCTGGACATTATAGGCCCATTACTAATATACACGTGCCCATGTATCCTAGTCGTCATGATGTAAATAAGCAACAAGATTTTTTGTTAATTAGAAGGCTATGATGATCAATTTTAGTGATTTGAACAATTTTGAGATTATCTGCATCTTGGCAGGGCAACTCAGATGGTTATGTGAAACAAAGATGTATATCTCTATTTCGCATCGCATCTAGTAAGTATGCAGCCATGGCGGTGTATCCGTTTTATTCAGTTTATGAATCTGAGCCTCATAATGAAAGTATTGGATCATGTTGAGCTGATTACTTTGTCTCCGTTCACGATTAATCAACAGCCTTGAGGGGAAGAAACCAAAGTTGAAGGATGAACATTTGTCGCATTTTAAGAGGCTGTGACAGTGTGACGATGAATGTCATTGCAGTCAAGTGGATTTGAGCAAAGTTGAGATTGCCTGCATCTTGGTGGGGCAATCTGCATGGTTATGTGAAATAATTTTGTGTCTTTCTGTTAGTGCATTTATGTGTCTGTAACTTGTCTTGTTTCGTTGTATGTTAAACGGTCTTTTGTTATCGAGTCTGTACGTTCCGTCATGTCTACCTAGTCAGATATCCTCCTATCTTACTTGGTATGAGGCCTTGTCTTTGTATTTGTATCTTAACCTAATGCTAATGTGCATTATGTTTAGAGTTTGTGTAATCATGCTTAACTGATTAATGCCTTAGTATATATCCGTTATCTTTGATTGATGACGAAGTCCTAACCTTCTTCATCATCAAACTTGACGAACTCCTTGTGACGAAGTTGATGGGTGACGAAGGTTCAACCTTCGCCACACACACTCTTAGACGAAGGTTAGGAGTTCGCCAAGTTTGATGATGACGAAGGTTAGGACTTCGTCATCAATCAAACAAAACAGAAATATACTAAGGCATTAATCAGTTAAGCATGATTACACAAACTCTAAACATAATGCACACTAGCATTAGGTTAAGATACAAATACAAAGACAAGGCGTCATACCAAGTTGGATAGGAGGATGTCCGACTAGGTAGACATGACGGAACGTACAGACTCGATAACAAAAGACCGTTTAACATACAACGAAACAAGACAAGTTACAGACACATAAATGCACTAACAAACTCCCCCTTGTCTGTTGCTTGGTCTTCGATCTTTGAGTCTTCAATCTTAGTGTTTTGCGGACCAGGTGCTTCCGGCATGAATACCACGATAAAAGCAGAAACAAGCGACGCGTTGGAACAGTAAAGCTTGTTGAGCGTACTTGTCTTCATAGAAGATATCATGCCGAAACAGTTTGTTGATGTCGGCCGCAGACATGTTGACGATCCACATCGGATCTAGCATGCGGAAGTTTTCCTGATCTTTAAATACAATCACCGCTTCATGCGTATCCGAATCGTAACACCATAACCGCATGTTCTCCAAGAAATTTTGTTTCATAGGCATCAGCGGAATTTTATCCATGACTTTCGGCGGCTGATAGATTAGCTTGTATCGACCCGTGTTGGTCTCTGGATCTAATGTATACTTGATATGCTGATAGACCGGAACTGCGGTTTGTATAGTTCATCTTTCCACCCGTTTCGACGATTGAACCTCAATCTCTTTTCAAACAAAGTTGCTCCAGCATAGTTTGAGCGATTGATCAGTTTCAACTTCGTTAAGGCAGCAGCGTCATAGAATGGCAGAGATGAGATACTCAGCAACGAATTGAAATACTGATGCCGTGTTCGCGCTTGATGGCCACACAGTGAATATCCTTCACGAACATCCAGCTGAGTATCTTTCCATCTGGCTTTTCTTTTACGTGCTGCATGTAATCAACTTGCGCTTCCGGAGGAATTGGTTTCTCGATCTTCGACCAAAAGCTTTTTCTCCATTCTTGGAATGGGTCTGTCGGATCGTCTGAAGAATCACGTTTATTAAATTACTCGTTGATGTCTTCAAGATTCTTTTTCAGCCATTCTTCATCGAACGGATCAAACTCCGTTCGTCAGCACGAACGTAAGTTGATTTAATTGATTCGCCTTCAAAAACTATTTCATCCAGATTCTCGGTGTCAGCTGTTTCTGGTTCAATTGGCATTTGATCAATCACAGCGTCATCAACTGTTTTCATTTCTTCCAAAGCTACTTTCTGCTCATATGATAAATCATCCACCAACTCCCCTTCTTCTAAAAGTTCTCCAGATACAGGAGGTACAACCTTTAAGGCAATATCAGAAGAGCTAATAACATTAGAAGTACCAGCCATGTCACTTTCCACGTAGGAAGTGCTTTCGAACATTTGCATTTCAGCTTGTGCACTACTCGATGTTCCTTGAGAAGATTTGACTTGTGGAGGCTGGTAAGCTACGATATGTGTAGATGTAGAGGTTGGAGGTTGTTGAGCTGCAGCTGAGGGATCTGGATTCCCTTGATCTTCAGAATCATGATCATGCTTCTTCAACACTTCCTGTTGCTTGCATCGTTCATCCCACAAAACAACACGTTTTCTGACGTTTTCGAAATTATTATTCATAGTCCTAACTCCATCAGCAATAGTTTTATTTCGACTGTCGTACCACGCCTTGATTTCACTATACTTTGCCTTGAGCGTTTCAGCAGATTGTTGAAGAACACCACTGATTTTGTCTGAAATGATTCATCTCTAACCCACAAGCATTATCAGCCGCTTTTAGCCTTTCATTTTCAGCTTTAAGTTGATCGATCTCGGCTTGTTGGCGTCCTATAACAGTTTGTTGTTGTTCAACAGTGGACTTCAACGTATTTATTTCCACCAGTTGACTGAGTTGATCATTCTTGGTGATCCTGATGAAATCGGTTTGCCTTTGTATACGATCTGCAGCAGCTTCAAGTTGAGAAAATAAGAAGTTGTTCTTTTCATCTTGAGACATTTCCGAGAATAGCCTTTGACGTTCAGAACTAGTCTGAGATGTAGTCGCTCTGATTACAGAAGCCATTGATCTTTGTGGAGCAGCTTGAGGAGTTACTGTTGGAGTTTCAGGAGCCGATGTAACCACATGAGGTGGTTGAGTAGCTGTAGTAGGTGGTTCTGTAGACCTCGGAGGAGACGGCACCATTGTAGAAGCTTCTTTAGCTGTGAATCCAAGGTTTGGATCCATTTCAGCTTCCTGTATAGGCTCTTTAGGAACGGATTGCTGAGCAGACGAGGAAGTACCAATGTTCTTTCTAGCTTTCTTCTTGCGAAGGACAACCGTTTTCTTTTTCTTCAAACGTTCGGTCTTAGTATCCGACGGAACATAATCAGTATCTTTTTCAGATTCCTCAGTTTGTATTCTACGAACGCTCCGAACACCACGATCATCTGTGAAGAATTCATAACCAGGTTCTGGTTGATTGTCATCAGACGCAGAACCTTGTTCATCACCACCTTCAGCACCACCAGTGCCAGGTGCGCTAGCTATTGTAGCACCCGCATCTCCTCCATTACCACCATCACCTCCTTCATCATCATCACTTTCAGAAGAATCACCATCCGACTTCTTACGCCCAAACTTATCTTCCTTCATTTTCTTTAACTTGGGTTCCTCATCATCTGACTGGCTGTCGTCGTGACGCCATTTGTCATCAGCAGGAGCCACGTATTCTTTGTTCGCCAGAGCACCAAACATCTTTCGAGGAGGGTCCGATTCTTTGTATTTCTTAGCAGAGAAACCCTTGAATATCCGTAACGAGTTTTCCAGCATAACATCGATCTTAAGAATGTCGTTAGCAGCCTTGGGAAGATCCGGATGTTGAACGTTCATTATCATTTGCATAAATCTCGGATACATCCAGAATTTGTTGCCGGACGTACGAGTTCCTGTTCTCCTCAGATTGTCTTTCATGTAGGCGAAGATAAACTGTGAAATGCTGAAAGGTTTATTCAATATCAATGCGACCATCAATCCCACAAGATCATTCCCTGCCATATCATAACCTGCACGGCTTTTGCTTAAACATTGAATTAGTACATGCAGCAAGAACTTGTACCGTAGTGGCAAATTAGCTTTGTTTATTTGCCCAGCAAAGATATCGCCAGTGCACTTCATTCTTAGTAGGCATCCACGCGTGCACATGATTGGAATGGAGAATGGAGCATTTGCGTCATCTTGAAGCTCCAAAACAGTGTTTAAAATCTCTGGTGATACATCTACATTCAACTGATGAACCTGCCCTTGTATAAATTCCTTCCCGTCAACTTCTATGATTTTCGTAGTTTCTCAGAAAGCTTTAATAGGTGACTTGTACACAGGTGTTGAGAATGTAACAGCTTTGTTAATACGAGATTCCCTGAGCCATTGCGTAATCTCCTTGTAATCGTCAACTTTTCCTTCAGGATCTAAGAAAGCAACCATATTGTGTCGAGGTTCGGACATTATTTGTTCTTCTGTTTTGTTCGTTTTCTTTGTGGCGGGTTTGCGCTTTTGAGCTTTCGGAGCCATTCTTAGATTGTTAAATTATCAAGGAAATCAAGAGAAACGTGAAGTCGGTTAAAGGGGGTATCCGCGGAGAAGATGGATGAACATTACGGGGTTGTGTAAAAGTGATATTGAAAACTGATGTCAATAATGCACATGGGTCCCCTTTATATATCCTGGACCCACGACGAAGGTTCAACGTGCGACGAAGGTTAAATTGGGCTCGACGAAGTTTCATGTTGGGCATGAAACATTTAGCCCAAAACCCATTTTGACTAAGGTTAAACTTCGTCAACCATTTAAGGTTCGTCGAAGACCAAATGAGGTCTCTGTTGACCAGTCAACACAAAAACACATTACCCTAATGACTTAAAGGACAAAGTCGGTGGCAAAGCCACCGACATTTCCTCCCTTTTTGTCTTATGAACATGTCCTAAAAAGGACATTTAAATACGATACTGCCATCCCATAGTTTAAGCAATCATTGTTTCCCCCTTAAAAAGTAACAATATTCATCATCTACGAGAATCACTTTTTTTTTTCATTGAAACCTAAACCCTGCAACCCACCTTCGCACCTGCAACTACCATATTCCACGCACCTGCTACACCCATCACCATCCCCAAACATCTGCAACCCTTACCGCATCTCGCCACCACAGTAACACCTACTACCACGAACAACCATCGCATTCCCCTCCAACTTTTCTGCCACCGTAACCACCTACCACACTCGGGTGCATCTTTTAGGCAAATATCTATCTATGCATCAACTATATCAGTCAATTATATATACGTAACAAAAACAAGTATCATGATTATTGCTTGATGAATTGGGGAATAAAAAACAAAACCCACTTAGGAAGCAACAAATAAACAAACAGGTGGTGTCTTGGAATCCAGAAAAAATCATACTTTAAGTCGGTTTAACTATGATAAAACTAAAGGCGACAGTTTAGTGCCCTGTTCCACTCCGATTATGATTTAGTGAACCCCCTAAACAAATACCGAAGATAACGAAAGAATAGTGAAACCCAGAAATGTTATTAGCCGATGATGATAAAATGGGATTGATTTTTGGCCGTCCGACGAGTTATAAACGGAATTCGCCAACCAGATCTGAAGCAGCATCGCAAAACCAAACCGTCTTTACAATTAATCACCGGTCAGAAAATGATCTACACCAGGACGTCGCCAGTCAAATACAGGGGTTTCGGAGACTTGTCGTCCTCTGTAACATTTCTTGCCGTCGTCTGTCACATTTCCTTTGCCGACATTGTTTCATACAGTAATATCTTCGTTGAATGGAGGAGGAAGAGAGAACGTTTGAAAATTGTAGTTCAACATCACTTTGAAAATAAGTAGGTCAACATCACTTTGAAAATTGTAGTTTAACCATGTGAAATCTGAAAAGTTACTGACTATTTCTTTCTTCTTTTTTGTTTTCGTTTATATGTATTTTTTATTTATGTAAGTTTTAGTGTTTGTATGTTACCTCATATTATAATTTTTAGTTTTGCTTTTTATGCATCTGCAAGTATATGTATTTTTTATTTATGTAAGTTTTAGTGTTTGTATGTTATTTCATATTATAACATGCATGTGTCATTTCCATTTTTTACACAATATTTTGAGTGAAATGCATTTTGGCCTCTTACTTTTAGTTTTGTTAAATTGTGTTTTGAGTCTATTTCGAAATTTCCTCTTTTCACCCATGCTTTGAGTAAAATCAATTTTTACCCCTTGCTTTTAGTTTTGTTAAATTGTGTTTTGAGTCTCTTTCCTTTCCAAGTTAAACTTCACTTTTTCACCCATACTTTGAGTAAAATACATTTTTGTCATCTGCTTTTAGTTTTCTTAAATTGTGTTTTGAGTCCATTTTCTTTTCAAGTTAAATTTCAATTACATTCCAATATTAGACCATTGAGGTTTAATCTCAAAAGTTTATAATGTTTCAACTTTATCGTTGTACCGTATATCTATACATTTTTAGCTTATTGCTTTCTTTAATTATTTTCGTTCGCTAATTTCTTTTTTAAAAAACTAAACGTTTGGATTCAACCATACATTAGGTTGAACTGAATACGTCAACACATGCGCTTGCGCATGACATAGCGCTTGGACTAATCTGTTTGCAACGTGCCTACGACGCATCGCCCGCGGGTTGTATTATGAATATTAAAATTTACGTGTCGGTATAAATTCGAGTTGGTGTACGTTTCGCTGTAAACTTTTTTTGGGAACAAGTCGGGTCAAATATATTTTGTTTTTTGATTGTTTTATGTACGTTTCCAATTCTACGTTTCGACCCTACCGCAACACGCTAAGGGTATAGTTTTTTCCGTTGATATGACTATCACTTTTGATTACACGTGTTAGTTTTCCCTTGATACACATTTTATGCTTTTTTGTACGTTTCCTATGTATGAGTCGAGTCACATATTAATACGATATACTTTACATTTTTATCCAGCTACAATGCTATTGAGTTAAATTGGATACGTCAAAATGTGCGTTTTCATATGTTTAACGCATTACCTAACGCTTCGACTAATCTATTCGATGTTTGCAATGTACTTGCGCCGCAACGCGCGCGGGTTTCCCACCGGCTTTGCCTCCCTGCCCCCGTACTTTCACGATGTTGCAATTTTAGCCCCTTGACTTTGGTATCTTCAAAATCTTCTACTTTGGATTTCCAAAACCACAACCTCATCTTTCAAACTTTGCCTGCACCAACCCTCTACTTTCACCATCACCCCCTTAGCTCTTACACAGTTACGCCACCAACCCTCTTCTTTTACATTTCCACCAACACTCCCTCATCTTTTACACATTTCCGCCACCACCCCTATACTTTTACACTTTGTCTTTTTTAAACTTTGCTTTTTTACCCCTTGCACTATTACTCCATTTTTACACCCACCAAACTTTAAAAAAATTGCAATTGTAAGCCCTAGACTATAACTACTACTTTTGCAAATGCTAATGCATTGTGTTTTTCGAATGTCTTCGGCATTGTGTTGTACGCTTTGTTTCTACCTTTGTTACACACTGCGTTTTACGAATCGTGTTTTGTCTTGCGGTATGTTTCCGCCCGTCGCGCGCCGCCGCAACGCGCGGCGGACAAAATCCTAGTTTTGATTAATTTTGAACAGATTTTACATTTTGTTAGTTTTTCCAATTTGCAAAAAGGACATTTTATGAAGTGAAAACACAAACAATTCGGTTTCAGGCTTTTCGGCATAAAACTTCGAGTTACCACTCCGGCTAATCAAAATGAGCTTTACAACTTACACTACAACAGAAATTAAAATGAAAAAAACTAATGAAAGACAATAACATAAAGAAACTGCGCAATAATCAATCTTTTTGCGAGTTTCAAGGTAAGAGAATCATTACCAGCTTACGGTCTTTGTCAAAACGGTTTATGATTTCTGTTTAAAGCTTTAGATAAGTATCCTACCACAATTATCGGTATTGTTATCCACATAAGCTCAACTTATCAGATGTAATCACAAATAGGAGATATGATTTACGGTAAGGATTATACTTACTTGTCGGTGTTCATCCACTCACGACACATTCCCGTATCAAGGTATGCACGAGAGTTCATCTTACCGGTGAGTATACCGCTTATCATCCGTTTGACTGTATAAAAGAATGTGAGAAACTCACTTATTTTGATTTGAAAACAAGCCCTATGTGAATGAATCACTTATTGATGAGGAACTTGATTTTCATATGCATGAGGGCACACAAGTAAGTCCGTGAACAGGTCAGTACTAACGTACAGCAGAGAGACGAACTTGACTCCCGCAAGAAAGCTGTGATATATTATCACTCATTTTGATTGGACATGTGATTGTTGATCACTTATTGAGGTCGTATGCAATATGTACACGTATGTATGGTATCATGGAAGATCTTAGACTTCGTCTCCGTTATTTTTACGGTTTGATACAACCATGATACCCAGATGATAAGACAGCATAAAGACCGAATATTTCACAAACTCGGCAATCTCTTAAACGAAATTTCGGTACCAAGACCATATGCCAATGAATGGTTCCCACCTGACTTGAAGTCTGTTAGGTTTATATCATCATGCACATTTTAGTCTGATTGTGAGCCTACCGATACATCGTTAGTAAAGCTACTTATCATTTTTCAATTTTTCTTTTTCATTTGACCATATTGACAGACCACACCAGTATATATCATCACTTTCCCTTCTTTTCTTCCTTGGATATGCTACTCCGAATTTTCGCGTATGGAATCTGGCTAACAAAAAGATTGAGCTATGGAGTGAAGTAAGGGTTCAAAGGTATACAAGTTCTGTTAGAGCTCCGGGTGATCCTTGGATGTTCGACTACGATGGGCTATTCGACTCCTTTAATCTGCCAACCTTTGACGAAGAATCTGCAGCTGCTAGAATGTTATTTGATAGTGACAACGCTGCTGGCTCGCCATTGGTTAGACCTGTTATTGTTAACCCGCAAGGTTCTAATTCGGTTAACAACACGGTTCAAAATGAGGTATTTGAAGATGCTACTGAGTACAATGAGTCATCGGTAGATGATGAATATCTTGATGCTACTGAAGGCACTTCAGCTCCAGTTGCTCCTGTTCAGGGTGCTTCTGTTGAAACTACTCATGTGCAGGATGTTGATACTGCTGAAGGGAATGCATCCACTTCTACGCATATTCCCGGTGTGGAGTTGGTTGTTGATCTTAATATTAACAATTTGGGTATTAATGCTCGTGTTCCTGAAAATCCTGAAATGAGGATTCACGATACCCATCCACAGCAGAATATCATAGGAGATGTCCAACGCGGGGTGCAGACGCGTAATCAGCTGAGAAACAACCAGAATGCTGGTTTGTATTCAGCCATCAGAGAATCTGGTCTTCAAAATGATTGGTCCTTCGCGTGTTACGTTTCACAAGAAGAATCGAAATCTTGGAAAGAAGCCTTAAAGGATAATTCTTGGGTTGAAGCAATGCAAGAGGAACTACAACTGTTCCAGAAACTGGGTGTTTGGAGACTTGTTGAAAAACCCGACAACTACAAGAAAATTGGCACCCGTTGGGTTTACAAGTGCGAAAAGGATGATCGTGGAGTGGTCATTCGCAACAAGGCGAGATTAGTCGTCCAGGGATTTCGTCAAATTGAAGGCATTGATTATAATGAGGTTTATGCACCAGTTGCTCGTCTGGAGGCTATTCGGATCTTTCTAGCTTATGCTTCTTTTAAAGGATTCAAAGTCTACCAGATGGACGTCAAAAGCGCATTCTTGCATGGTATTGTTGAAGAAGAGGTGTATGTCGAACAACCTCCAGGTTTCGAAGATCCTATCCATCCCGATCGGGTTTGGTTGCTCAACAAAGCTCTCTACGGGTTACATCAAGCACCGAGGGCTTGGTACGCAACATTATCTACTTATCTGCTGGAGAACGGTTTTCGACGGGGTCTTATCGACTGTACTCTTTTCATCAAGGAACAGGATGGAGATCTTCTGTTGGTACAGGTATACGTTGATGATATCATATTTGGTTATACTAACGATGCTTTGTGCAGGCAATTTGAACGTGTTATGTAGGAGAAGTTCGAAATGAGCGCAATGGGAGAGATGAATTTCTTTTTGGGCCTACAAGTTCAAAAAACTGAGTCTGGGATATTCATCCATCAGACTAAATATGTTGGTGACATCTTGAGCCGATTCTAGATGTCTGAAGCAACGCCCATTGGTACCCCACTTCCGACTAATCACGGGATTACACCGGATCTGAAGGGTGAAAGTGTCAACTCTCCTTATTATCACGCTATGATTGGATCTTTAATGTATCTCACGGCATCAAGGCCTGATATCATGTATCCAACGTGCCTGCTTGCAAGATATCAAGCCAACCCAAAAGTATCTCATCTTGGAGCTGTTAAAAGGATTTTCCGCTATCTGAAGGGATGCCCGGACACCGGTCTCTGGTACCCTAAGGATGATAGTTTTGACTTGGTTGCTTTTAGTGATTCAGATTTCGGCGGATGCAAAATAGATGGGAAATCCACAACGGCTGGATGTCAATTCTTAGGAAGTCGCCTAGTCACGTGGCAGTGCAAGAAACAGACTTGTGTCGCTACTTCAACTTGTGAAGCGGAATACATTGCTGCATCAAGTTGTTGCTCTCAAGTACTGTGGATTCAGCAACAAATGCGCGACTACGGTTTTGAATTCCTATCTACCTCTTTTTTTGTTGATAATTCTGCTGCTCTATCTATCACTATAAATCCTGTCCAACACTCCAAGACCAAACAAATCGAAATTAAGTATCACTTCATACGTGATTGTTTTGACAAAAGACTTATCGATGTTGTTAAAATCATACTGATGAACAGCGTGCTGACCTCTTTACAAAAGCCTTTGAAAAATCTCGTTTTGACTATCTCTTGTTGGTTAATGGAATTAAGGTGAAACAAGAGTAAAACTTCTTTCGGCTGATCGTTTTTGTAAATATTTTCTTAAGCGTCAAAAATCCAAAAAGATTTTCAGTTTACTTATCTTTTCGCATTTTAGGGGGAGAAATTTCAGAAAATACAAAAACATGTGAAAAATTCAAAAATCCAAAAATATGTCGTTTACTTTCTGTCTTTAAGTTTGAAAAATAAAAAAAAAAAAAATTCAAAAACAATAGAAAATCAAAAATGAGTTTCTTGGAGAAAAGAAGAGAAAGTGATGATATACACTGGTGTGGTCTGTCAATATGGTCAAAAGAAAAAGAAAAATTGAAAAATGATAAGTAGCTTTACTAACGCTGTATCGGTAGGCTCACATTCAGACTAAAATGTGCAGGATGATATAAACCTAACAGACTTCAAGTCAGGTGGGAACCATTCATTGGCATATGGTCTTGGTACCGAAATTTCGTTTGAGAGATTGCCGAGTTTGTGAAATATTCGATCTTTATGCTGTCTTATCATCTGGGTATCATGGTTGTATCAAACTGTAAAAATAACGAAGACGAAGTCTAAGATCTTCCATGATACCATACATACGTGTACATATTGCATACGACCTCAATAAGTGATCAACAATCACATGTCCAATCAAAATAAGTGATAATATATCACAGCTTTCTTGCGGGAGTCAAGTTCGTCTCTCTGCTGTACGTTAGTACTGACCTGTTCACGGACTTACTCCTGTGCCCTCATGCATATGAAAATCAAGTTCCTCATCAATAAGTGATTCATTCACACAGGGCTTGTTTTCAAATCAAAATAAGTGAGTTTCTCACATTCTTTTATATGGTCAAACGGATGATAAGCGGTATACTCACCGGTAAGATGAACTCTCGTGCATACCTTGATACGGGAATGTGTCGTGAATGGATGAACACCGACAAGTAAGTATAACCCTTACTGTAAATCATATCACCTAATTGTGATTACATCTGATAAGTTGAGCTTATGTGGATAACAATACCGATAATTGTGGTAGGATACTTATCTAAAGCTTTAAACAGAAATCATAAACCGTTTTGACAAAGACCGTAAGCTGATAATGATTCTCTTACCTTGAAACTCGCAAAAAGAATGATTATTGTACAGTTTCTTTATGTTATTGTCTTTCGTTAGTTTTTCGCATTTTAATTTCTGTTGTAGTGTAAGTTGTAAAGCTCATTTTGATTAGCCGGAGTGGTAACTCGAAGTTTTATGCCGAAAAGCCTGAAACCGAATTGTTTGTGTTTTCACTTCATAAAATGTCCTTTTTGCAAATTGGAAAATCTAATAAAATGTAAAATCTGTTCAAAATTAATCAAAATGTGTTTTTGTGTTGACTGGTCAACACAGACCTCATTTGGTCTTCGACGAACCTTAAATGGTTGACGAAGTTTAACCTTCGTCAAAATGGGTTTTGGGCTAAATGTTTCAAGCCCAACATGAAACTTCGTCGAGCCAAATTTAACCTTCGTCGCATGTTGAACCTTCGTCGTGGGTCCAGGATATATAAAGTGGACCCATGTGCATTATTGACATCAGTTTTCAATATCACTTTTACACAACCCCGTACTGTTCATCCATCTTCTCCGCGGATACCCCCTTTAACCGACTTCAACTTTCGCTTGATTTCCTTGATAATTTAACAATCTAAGAATGGCTCCGAAAGCTCAAAAGCGCAAACCCGTCACAAAGAAAACTAACAAAACAGAAGAACAAATAATGTCCGAACCTCGACACAATATGGTTGCTTTCTTAGATCCTGAAGGAAAAGTTGACGATTACAAGGAGATTACGCAATGGCTCAGGGAATCTCGTATTAACAAAGCTGTTACATTCTCAACACCTGTGTACAAGTCACCTATTAAAGCTTTCTGAGAAACTACGAAAATCATAGAAGTTGACGGGAAGGAATTTATACAAGGGCAGGTTCATCAGTTGAATGTAGATGTATCACCAGAGATTTTAAACACTGTTTTGGAGCTTCAAGATGACGCAAATGCTCCATTCTCCATTCCAATCATGTGCACGCGTGGATGCCTACTAAGAATGAAGTGCACTGGCGATATCTTTGCTGGGCAAATAAACAAAGCTAATTTGCCACTACGGTACAAGTTCTTGCTGCATGTACTAATTCAATGTTTAAGCAAAAGCCGTGCAGGTTATGATATGGCAGGGAATGATCTTGTGGGATTGATGGTCGCATTGATATTGAATAAACCTTTCAGCATTTCACAGTTTATCTTCGCCTACATGAAAGACAATCTGAGGAGAACAGGAACTCGTACGTCCGGCAACAAATTCTGGATGTATCCGAGATTTATGCAAATGATAATGAACGTTCAACATCCGGATCTTCCCAAGGCTGCTAATGACATTCTTAAGATCGATGTTATGCTGGAAAACTCGTTACGGATATTCAAGGGTTTCTCTGCTAAGAAATACAAAGAATCGGACCCTCCTCGAAAGATGTTTGGTGCTCTGGCGAACAAAGAATACGTGGCTCCTGCTGATGACAAATGGCGTCACGACGACAGCCAGTCAGATGATGAGGAACCCAAGTTAAAGAAAATGAAGGAAGATAAGTTTGGGCGTAAGAAGTCGGATGGTGATTCTTCTGAAAGTGATGATGATGAAGGAGGTGATGGTGGTAATGGAGGAGATGCGGGTGCTACAATAGCTAGCGCACCTGGCACTGGTGGTGCTGAAGGTGGTGATGAACAAGGTTCTGCGTCTGATGACAATTAACCAGAACCTGGTTATGAATTCTTCACAGATGATCGTGGTGTTCGGAGCCTTTGTAGAAGACAAACTGAGGAATCTGAAAAAGATACTGATTTGTTACGTCGGATACTGAGACCGAACGTTTGAAGAAAAAGAAAACGGCTGTCCTTCGCAAGAAGAAAGCTAGAAAGAACATTGGTACTTCCTAGTCTGCTCAGCAATCCGTTCCTAAAGAGCCTATACAGGAAGCTGAAATGGATCCAAACCTTGGATTCACAGCTAAAGAAGCTTCTACAATGGTGCCGTCTCCTCCGAGGTCTACAGAACCACCTACTACAGCTACTCAACCACCTCCTGTGATTACATCAGCTCCTGAAACTCCTCAAGCTGCTCCACAAAGATCAATGGCTTCTGTAATCAGAGCGACTACATCTCAACCTAGTTCTGAACGTCAAAGGCTATTCTCGGAAATGTCTCAAGATGAAACGAACAAGTTCTTATTTTCTCAACTTGAAGCTGCTGCAGATCGTATACAAAGGCAAACCGATTTCATCAGGATCACCAAGAATGATCAACTCAGTCAACTGGTGGAAATAAATATGTTGAAGTCCACTGTTGAACAACAACAAACTGTTATAGGACGCCAACAAGCCGAGATCGATCAACTTAAAGCTGAAAATGAAAGGCTAAAAGCGGCTGATACAACCTTCGTCACCTTAAACTTGATACATACAGAAATACTGTTGAACAACAACAAACTGTTATAGGGCAGCCCCACTCTTGGTGACCACTAGAACCGAGTAGTGTTTTTGTGTCTCAGTCGTGAATCGACTACTAGAAAAATGCGTATGGTTTGGTGACTTCCTATGTCGTGTCACATGTTAATGGCCTTGCAACCCATTAACACTTGATACATACAGAAATACGTGATTTATACAAGATACATACCATGTTTTTCATACAAAGTATACAAACGTACATTACAAGAACCGCATGAATTCACACCAACATTATGTTGACGTTTTTCCAAAACTTACATGTATTTCAGGTAACTAGAAGTGCATGTTGCGCGCGGCCTTACTCATGCTTGTGGATGTCGCTTATGTTTATCTTTAAATAAAGTTGTAAACTTTTCAAGACAATGTTTTGTGCTATCTTGCGATGTAAACGCTAACCTATGTTTTCAAATTATGAAATGTTTGGTATTCGAAGATATTTTTACGAGCATGTAGTATGTTTACCTTTATGATCACACCTCGTGCTTCCGCCGCAGAAAGGGGTGTGACAGATTGGTATCAGAGATGCGATTGTAGTGAACCAGGATTCCTTCTCGAGTCTAGTCTACAATCTCTAGGATCCTTTCACGAAAACAATTTTTCAAAAGTTTTCATTGCATAAAACGTCCCGCGACATCCACTGCCTGAAACTGTTTACAAAGAGTCAGAAAAGACACTACGAGACTTAGGGTGCACTGAAGTAGCACTTGTCTGTGATTAAGAATTACTTGCAATTATGTGTGATAATTGACATATACATATACTAGAAGTAGAACGTTATAGGTATACGTGACTTTACCTGAAAACAATGGCCTAACTGAAGGAAGAAATACGAGGATGAAACGAACTGTGCGGACTGTGCAAGGAGTTACGTAATTATGGATGCATACGTAATTATGGAATTCCGTGCACAGAAACCACAGCAAGTCTTGTCACGTAAAGATTCCCTCAGTGCAAGGAAAGGTCAAATGTGAATACCTCTCCCCCAGACTACTAAGTACTCTGCTGGAGTAATAATTGTTTGATGTCATTTATGTGGTATATGCCTGTGAATATATATACTACTACTGTCTAGTACGACGATATCGAACAAATGTCTAACCCTGTTGTGTTATGTTCTGTCAGAACATGGCACCCAGGAAAGCTGTGAACGCTCGTGATCAACCCCCTCCTCCTCTTCTACCGAGGACTGCTGAAGAGCTGAACGCTCTACTGGAAGAAAGGATCTCCGCTGCTATCGCCCAATACGAGGCGAACCGTACTGCAGACAGTGGAGGACCAAGCAATGCTAGACGCAATGGGAATGGAGATTCATCTGGAGGAAACACAGCTCAAGGCTGCACTTTCAAGCAGTTTCTCGACTACAAGCCGATGAAATATGACGGCACAGGAGGTGCAGTAGCATTTGTACGCTGGACGGAGTAGACTGAAGCTACTATCCGCATGAGCAAGTGTACCGCGGATCAGCAATTCACTTTTGCTACTGGGTTGTTTGTCGATGAAGCTCTGACTTGGTGGAACTTGCAAGTCCAAACCTTGGGCGATGATGCCGCTTATGGCCTAACTTGGGATGAACTGAAGGAAAGAATGAGAGAGAAGTACTGCTCTCGTGCTGAACTCCAAAGATTGGAAACGGAGTTCTGGCACTTGACTATGGAAGGTGCTGACATTAATGGTTACACTCGAAGGTTCCACGATCTGTCTAGAGTATTTCCCTACATGGTGACTCCCGAATTTAAGCGCGTTGAACGCTACATTTGGGGACTGGCCTCAGAATTCCGTGGCATGGTAACTTCGGCCAAACCTCAAACAATCACCGATGCTGTAACTCTGGCTGTCAGCCTTACTGAAGATTGTGTTCGTATGAAGAAGCTATCCCTGAACCCAACAGAAAAGTCTGAAACGCATGCTGAGTCATCTGGGGACAAGAAAAGGAAGCATGCAAACCTGAATCAAGCAATTCGTAACAACAAGAGTTCCAACAAGAAGCGTGACCCCAACCCGCCTCAGGAGGCGAAATCTCTTGCAGCCATGAATGACGCTCCAGCAAAGGGATACCTGGGCACCTTGCCCAAATGCAATCGGTGCAAGCGTCATCATGAGGGAGTTTGCCGCATCTCAAAGTGTGACAAGTGTGGAAAGTTGGGTCACCGCACTGAAGACTGTTGGAGTAAGGGAAACAGGAACAGGAGTGGAAACCATAACGGTGCTGGAAACAATGGGGGAAATGGAAGTGTCAATGGTAACCGAGTTGGAAATGAAGTTGGGCGAAACCAAGGATGCTTCAGTTGTGGAAGCAATGAACATTTCATGGAAGAGTGCCCAAAAGGAAACAATACTCAGGCTCGAGCATTTGTAATTGGAGCAAGGGACGCACGCGAGGACCCTAATGTGGTCAACGGTACGCTCCTCCTTAACAATCACTCTGCATCCATATTATTTGACACTGGCGCCGATTATAGCTTCATGTCTGTGGAATTTAAACGCATGCTTGGAATAGAATCTAGTAGATTAGAAATTCCTTACTCCATAGAACTAGCCAATGGTAAACTTGTTGAATCGGGCGAAGTCGTTAGAGGCTGCTCATTAGAACTTGGTGAACGAAATTTTAGCATTGACCTCTTACCTATTCAATTGGGTAGCTTCGATGTAGTAGTCGGAATGGACTGGTTGTCCAAGAACAAAGCTGAAGTTATTTGTCACGAGAAAATCATTCGCATTCCGTTGACGAATGATGAAACTCTCATCGTGCATGGAGAAAAACGAGACGCGCCTCTTCGAATCATCAGTTGCATGAAGGCACAGAAGTGCTTAAGGAAAGGATGTGTTGCCTTCCTAGCACACGTTGTAGATAAGAAGGCCGAGGAGCCGAAGCTCGAAGACATTCCTGTGGTGAAGGAATTTCCTGATGTTTTTCCTGAAGATCTGCCAGGACTACCTCCGCAACGACAAGTCGAATTCCGTATAGACTTGGTTCCAGGAGCCGCTCCTATAGCCAAGGCACCCTATCGGCTTGCACCATCCGAAATGCAAGAATTGTCTACACAACTTCAGGAGTTGTTGGATAAAGGATTTATAAGGCCAAGCTTCTCGCCCTGGGGAGCTCCAGTATTGTTCGTGAAAAAGAAGGATGGAACATTGCGGATGTGTATCGATTACAGAGAACTGAACAAGCTCACGATCAAGAATCGGTACCCATTACCGAGGATTGATGACTTATTTGATCAGTTACAAGGATCAAGCTACTACTCCAAGATTGATCTTCGATCTGGATACCATCAATTAAGGATACAGGAGGAAAGCGTACCAAAGACTGCATTCAGAACGCGCTATGGGCATTACGAGTTCCTTGTGATGCCGTTCGGACTGACGAACGCGCCAGCAGTATTTATGGACCTGATGAACCGCGTATGCAAACCATATCTCGATAAATTCGTGATCGTATTTATCGATGAAATCCTGATTTACTCGCGAACCAAAGAAGAACATGAGCAACACCTCAGAACTATTCTGGAACTACTGAAGAAAGAGAAGTTTTATGCAAAGTTCTCGAAATGCGAATTCTGGATTCGCGAAGTACAATTTCTGGGTCACGTTGTGAACAAGAAAGGCATTCATGTAGACCCATCCAAGATTGAAGCAATAAAGAATTGGGAAGCCCCCAAAACCCCAACTGAAGTTCGTCAATTTTTGGGCTTAGCGGGCTATTATCGACGGTTTATTGAGAATTTCTCAAAAATAGCTCAACCGCTAATGACCCTTACGCAGAAAGTCAAGAAGTACGACTGGGGTGTTAAACAAGAAGAAGCCTTCCAACTACTCAAGAACAAGCTATGCGATGCACCAATACTATCATTACCCGAAGGCACAGAAGACTTCGTGGTATACTGCGATGCTTCACGACAAGGTTTGGGTTGCGTGCTCATGCAATGCCAGAAAGTCATCGCATACGCTTCGAGACAATTGAAAGTACATGAAAGAAAGTATACCACTCACGACTTGGAACTCGGCGCGGTGGTATTCGCCTTGAAAATCTGGCGACATTATCTATATGGTACTCGATGTACAATCTTCACAGATCACAAAAGTCTACAACACATACTTGATCAGAAGGAATTGAACATGCGCCAGCGGCGATGGGTCGAGTTGCTAAACGATTACGACTGTGAGATCAAGTACCATCCTGGAAAGGCAAACGTTGTAGCGGACGCATTAAGTCGAAAAGAAAGGGTTAAGACCCTAAGGGTTCGAGCATTAGAAATGACGATTCGAACGAACCTCACTGCACGTATTCGTGATGCACAACAAGAAGCTCTTAAAGGAGAAAACCGTAAAGCTGAATACCTCCGGGGTATGCTGAAATATATGGTGCAAAATGAAGAAGGAGCCTTATACTTTAAGAAGCGTATTTGGGTTCCGCTCTATGGCGGCATTCGAGAAGTCATCCTTAATGAAGCCCACAAATCGAGATACTCGATCCATCCGGGATCGGACAAAATGTATCAAGACTTGAAAGAATACTACTGGTGGCCGAGACTTAAAAGCGATGTTGCTGTTTATGTTGGAAAATGCCTAACATGTGCCAAGGTTAAGGCAGAATATCAGAAACCGTCCGGCCTACTACAACAACCAGAGATACCCACGTGGAAGTGGGAGCAAATCTCGATGGACTTCATAACGAAATTACCCAGGACCCCGAGAGGGCACGATATGATATGGGTGATAGTTGATCGGTTAACAAAGTCTGCGCACTTCCTAACGATCCGAGAAAAAGACAGCACTGGGAAGCTTGCTGAGATATACTTAAAGGAAATCGTGGCACGTCATGGAGTGCCGATCTCAATTATTTCAGACAGAGATGGACGCTTTGTCTCAAGAATCTGGCAATCCTTTCAGGAAGCTTTTGGGTCTCAACTAGATCTAAGCACGGCGTTCCATCCTCAAACCGACGGCCAGAGTGAACGGACTATACAAACGTTAGAAGATATGCTTCGCGCATGTGTCATGGATCTAGGCAGCAGCTGGGATACTCACCTACCC
The DNA here is from genome assembly GCA_030545235.1 of Helianthus tuberosus. Classification (NCBI taxonomy): domain Eukaryota; kingdom Viridiplantae; phylum Streptophyta; class Magnoliopsida; order Asterales; family Asteraceae; genus Helianthus; species Helianthus tuberosus. The sequence continues at coordinate 179,604,111 of CM060365.1, read as the reverse complement.
TTGGTTGAGTTCTCCTACAATAACAGTTATCATACAAGCATAAAGGCCGCACCGTTCGAAGCTCTGTATGGCCGCAAGTGCCAGTCGCCCTTATGTTGGGCAGACGCTGGAGATAAACGTATGGTTGGTCCTGAACTTGTGCAAGAGACAACCGACAAGATTATGCAGATCCGAGAGCGCATTAAGGTGGCCCGAGATCGACAAAAGAGCTACGCTGATCAAAAACGAAAATCGTTACAGTTCGAGGTTGGAGACAAAGTTTTGTTGAAGGTCTCACCTTGGAAGGGCGTAGTCAGATTCGGAAGACGTGGGAAGCTGAATCCACGATACATCGGACCATTCAGAATCTTGGAAAGAATTGGTACCGTGGCATACAAGTTGGAATTACCGGAAGAACTTAATGGAGTGCATGATACGTTCCATGTATCCAACCTCAAGAAGAGTCCAACACAAGGAGACGTGATCATCCCTGCGGATGAAGTACATATTGATGACGCCCTCCGATTTACAGAACAACCTGTTGAGGTTACAGACTGGAAAGTCAACAAGACCAGGAGGAGCACTGTTAAACTTGTCAAAGTACGTTGGAACTCTAAGCACGGACCCGAGTACACATGGGAACGTGAAGACCAGTTCAAAGAAAAGTATCCCCACCTATTCAAGAAGACTCCTGCGAGAGTTAGTTCAGCCTGAATTCCGGGACGAAATTCTTTTAACGGGGGGAGACTGTGACAACTGGCACCAAACCGGTAATTTCCGTACACTTTAATTATTATTTAATGACTGCAATTATGTGCTTAAATGTCAACATTGACTGGTTACATGCTAAACAAGTGAATTCATGCACGTTTTATACTACACTATATTGCTTTATGCATAAACGAGAGCGTTGCGTCAGAAATACTAGTAAACTCACCGGTAAGACACACTGTGTCAACAGAACTGCAGAAAGCAGTCAGACATTAGAATTGAGGCCTAGGTGTAGGTCCAATGACAAGAATACATTAAAACCCAAGAATACATACAAGGGTTTATATATAGACATTACGAAAGCTAAAATACGCATTAAAAAGCATCCGAAACGCACTTTAGGTGCAGAATTTTAATAAATTCAGCTCACATCAGCTTTTAAACATATAAATAGCATGCATAAATTTCATTTTATCATCCAGAATACATCCCTAAGTGTAGGGAACTGAAAGTGATACAAAAGAATACCTAAAAGACACTAAACGGTGCAATTTAGCACTTTAACGAACCGGTATCTAACCGAACAACCGGACACTACCCGGAACATAGAAATATTGCCGAACACATTGTTTTTACTTTTCTGAGCTAGTTAGGGTCCCCGAACACCCTATCGCACCTTATATTATATAACACACAATAATACACTAACAAAATCATTCAAACTTAACTAGATTAGTTACTTTGTCATTACAACCCAACCCCCTACCCCCCCCCCCCCCCAATCGACGGTTACAAGGTGGGGGACATCCCCACACTTCTTTTGATTATTTAATTGCTATTGTTGTTGGTTAATTGAACATATTATATGATGGATAAAGAATGAAGATGGTTTATAAATAAACACACAAGTCCACCAACTTCTCTCATCAAACACATCAAGCTTCACTCTCTCCCTCTTCTTCCCTTGCTCTCGGCCGCCACCCATCACCACCATACACCCACCATCAAGTTCCTTTCAAGCCATTTTCCATACACTCAAAGGTGCAAGAGGTCCAACAAGCAAGCTTGGTGCACTCGAAAGCTCAAGGACCACTCTAGTTTTCTTTTATCCACCACTTATACGCTTTGTTTCTCCCCTAGCCTTGTGCTAGTAGTAAGTGCTTCAAATCTTCATCTTGTTCTTGTTTTTGGTGGTTAATAGTTGATTGAATGATAAAATGTTAAGGAACTCTAAAGAGCATGAACAAGTCTTAAACATAAAGGATAAAGAATGGATAAAATGTTGAAGTAGTGCTATGTTGATGATAGAATCATGTTGTTTCTATGTTGTGATGATTGTTGAATGCTATTTGTTAGTAAAAATGAGATGATCCATCACATAGACTTGCTAGATCATGTTTAGAGACATGAACTAGCAAGATATGAAGATTAAAGATGTTGTGGATGATGGAATCATCCACACATGAACTTTGAACTTGAACAAATAAGTGATTTCTTGGAAAAATGAGTTGTAAACTTGTAGATCTAAAGATCTATGAGTGGTTTTTCGAAAGAACCAAGTGAAAAATATTAGTTTTGTTAAAATTTGGATATTACATGAAATAAACACATTTTTAGCAAGTAAACAAGTGTATAAACACTTGTGTAACAAGAAAATTTCACGAGGAAATATTTTTGGAAATCATGACTAGGAGTTGTGAAAATACAAACTCTTTAAAAATAAAGTTTTTAAGAAACTAATCATATTTTTAAGGGTAACAAGACTTACTAAATGTGCTAGTAAGTTACTACACATTTTTGTAAATTCTCAGGTTCATGAAATAGAGAAATTAGTATATATTGTTGTTGATTGTTGTTGAAAAATTGGTTGTTGATGAATTAAAAGAAAATAGACACATGCTTTTAAAACATGGAAAACCTCCATTTTTAGGGGAAACTCTGTCAAAATTTCTATAAATTTTGACACTTAGAAAAATACAAGTTTTTAAGAAACTTATTCCCTAAAAATGTATCTAAAAATATTACCAAGGTTTCCCTAATTTTTTGTGATAAGGAATGATGATTTCTTCAAGATTAAAATTTATATTAAGTATGTATATTTTTGAGAAAAATATATATATTATTTGATCACCAAACTTTGTGCTAAGTGTATGTAGTATGTGTTATACGTGCTAGTGTATTAGGACTTGAAAATACACTAAATACTCTTGAGAAGTAAAAACACAAAAAAATACACATACAACATACAAGATACATAATTCGGGTGCAAAATACAAGATACTTATATTTATTTTTGAGAAAATAATATAAGTAAGATACTTAGTTAAAAATATAAAATATTTTTAACACAACAATACAAATACAAAAGATAGTGACTTGTTCTTGTACGAAACAAGTCTAGTGACTGACGATAAGAAAACACGTATAGGTCACGACGTTAATTAAGCAAATCCGGTGAAGTTTACAACGCAAGGAACGCAAAGTTGTGAGTTCATGCCCCCCCTTTTCTTTTAACTGTTTTCAGTTTTATAACTTCGGGGGTGAAATACATGTTACGAATATTACAATGTTTACAAATGGTATGATGGATACAAGAATTGAGAAATGATACGAGAAATCGTGTCACGAATAGGGTACCATAAGCACCATTAATCGTGTACATACTAAGACCGCAGAACAAAAGGTTAGATCTAATGGGTTTCAGGGCAGCCCCACTCTTGGTGACCACTAGAACCGAGTAGTGTTTTTGTGTCTCAGTCGTGAATCGACTACTAGAAAAATGCCTATGGTTTGGTGACTTCCTATGTCGTGTCACATGTTAATGGCCTTGCAACCCATTAACACTTGATACATACAGAAATACGTGATTTATACAAGATACATACCATGTTTTTCATACAAAGTATACAAACGTACATTACAAGAACCGCATGAATTCACACCAACATTATGTTGACGTTTTTCCAAAACTTACATGTATTTCAGGTAACTAGAAGTGGATGTTGCGCGCGGCCTTACTCATGCTTGTGGATGTCGCTTATGTTTATCTTTAAATAAAGTTGTAAACTTTTCAAGACAATGTTTTGTGCTATCTTGCGATGTAAACGCTAACTTATGTTTTCAAATTATGAAATGTTTGGTATTCGAAGATATTTTTACGAGCATGTAGTATGTTTACCTTTCGTATGCAATGAGGACCTTTCATGATCACACCTCGTGCTTCCGCCGCAGAAAGGGGTGTGACAAGAATATCATAGGAGATGTCCAACGCGGGGTGCTGACGCGTAATCAGCTGAGAAACAACCAGAATGCTGGTTTGTATTCAGCCATCAAAGAATCTGGTCTTCAAAATGATTGGTCCTTCGCGTGTTACATTTCACAAGAAGAACCGAAATCTTGGAAAGAAGCCTTAAAGGATAATTCTTGGGTTGAAGCAATGCAAGAGGAACTACAACTGTTCCAGAAACTGGGTGTTTGGAGACTTGTTGAAAAACCCGACAACTACAAGAAAATTGGCACCCGTTGGGTTTACAAGTGCAAAAAGGATGATCGTGGAGTGGTCATTCGCAACAAGGCGAGATTAGTCGTCCAGGGATTTCGTCAAATTGAAGGCATTGATTATAATGAGGTTTATGCACCAGTTGCTCGTCTGGAGGCTATTCGGATCTTTCTAGCTTATGCTTCTTTTAAAGGATTCAAAGTCTACCAGATGGACGTCAAAAGCGCATTCTTGCATGGTATTGTTGAAGAAGAGGTGTATGTCGAACAACCTCCAGGTTTCGAAGATCCTATCCATCCCGATCGGGTTTGGTTGCTCAACAAAGCTCTCTACGGGTTACATCAAGCACCGAGGGCTTGGTACGCAACATTATCTACTTATCTGCCGGAGAACGGTTTTCGACGGGGTCTTATCGACTGTACTCTTTTCATCAAGGAACATGATGGAGATCTTCTGTTGGTACAGGTATACGTTGATGATATCATATTTGGTTCTACTAACGATGCTTTGTGCAGACAATTTGAACGTGTTATGCAGGAGAAGTTCGAAATGAGCACAATGGGAGAGATGAATTTCTTTTTGGGCCTACAAGTTCAACAAACTGAGTCTGGGATATTCATCCATCAGACTAAATATGTTGGTGACATCTTGAGCCGATTCCAGATGTCTGAAGCAACGCCCATTGGTACCCCACTTCCGACTAATCACGGGATTACACCGGATCTGAAGGGTGAAAGTGTCAACTCTTCTTATTATCGCGCTATGATTGGATCTTTAATGTATCTCACGGCATCAAGGCCTGATATCATGTATCCAACGTGCCTGCTTGCAAGATATCAAGCCAACCCAAAAGCATCTCATCTTGGAGCTGTTAAAAAGATTTTCCGCTATCTGAAGGGATGCCCGGACACCGGTCTCTGGTACCCTAAGGATGATAGTTTTGACTTGGTTGCTTTTAGTGATTCAAATTTCGGCGGATGCAAAATAGATGGGAAATCCACAACGGCTGGATGTCAATTCTTAGGAAGTCGCCTAGTCACGTGGCAGTGCAAGAAACAAACTTGTGTCGCTACTTCAACTTGTGAAGCGGAATACATTGCTGCATCAAGTTGTTGCTCTCAAGTATTGTGGATTCAGCAACAAATGCGCGACTACGGTTTTGAATTCCTATCTACCTCTATTTTTGTTGATAATTCTGCTGCTCTATCTATCACTAGAAATCCTGTCCAACACCCCAAGACCAAACACATCGAAATTAAGTATCACTTCATACGTGATTGTTTTGACAAAAGACTTATCGATGTTGTTAAAATCCATACTGATGAACAACGTGCTGACCTCTTTACAAAAGCCTTTGAAAAATCTCGTTTTGACTATCTCTTGTTGGTTAATGGAATTAAGGTGAAACAAGAGTAAAACTTCTTTCGGCTGATCGTTTTTGTAAATATTTTCTTAAGCGTAAAAAATCCATAAAGATTTTCAGTTTACTTATCTTTTCGCATTTTAGGGGGAGAAATTTCAGAAAATACAAAAACATGTGAAAAATTCAAAAATCCAAAAATATGTCGTTTACTTTCTGTCTTTAAGTTTGAAAAATAAAAAAAATTCAAAAATAATAGAAAATCAAAAATGAGTTTCTTGGAGAAAAGAAGGGAAAGTGATGATATACACTGGTGTGGTATGTCAATATGGTCAAAAGAAAAAGAAAAATTGAAAAATGATAAGTAGCTTTACTAACGATGTATCGGTAGGCTCACAATCAGACTAAAATGTGCAGGATAATATAAACCTAACAGACTTCAAGTCAGGTGGGAACCATTCATTGGCATATGGTCTTGATACCGAAATTTCGTTTGAGAGATTGCCGAGTTTCTGAAATATTCGGTCTTTATGCTGTCTTATCATCTGGGTATCATGGTTGTATCAAACCGTAAAAATAACGGAGACGAAGTCTAAGATCTTCCATGATACCATACATACGTGTACATATTGCATACGACCTCAATAAGTGATCAACAATCACATGTCCAATCAAAATAAGTGATAATATATCACAGCTTTCTTGCGGGAGTCAAGTTCGTCTCTCTGCTGGACGTTAGTACTGACCTGTTCACGGAATTGCTCATGTGCCCTCATGCATATGAAAATCAAGTTCCTCATCAATAAGTGATTCATTCACATAAGGCTTGTTTTCAAATCAAAATAAGTGAGTTTCTCACATTCTTTTATACGGTCAAACAGATGATAAGCGGTATACTCACCGGTAAGATGAACTCTCGTGCATACCTTGATACGGGAATGTGTCGTGAGTGGATGAACACCGACAAGTAAGTATGACCCTTACCGTAAATCATATCTCCTAATTGTGATTACATCTGATAAGTTGAGCTTATGTGGATAACAATACCGATAATTGTGGTAGGATACTTATCTAAAGCTTTAAACAGAAATCAAAAACCGTTTTGACAAAGACCGTAAGCTGGTAATGATTCTCTTACCTTGAAACTCGCAAAAATATTGAGTATTGTACAGTTTCTTTATGTTATTGTCTTTCGTTAGTTTTTCGCATTTTAATTTCTTTTGTAGTGTAAGTTGTAAAGCTCATTTTGATTAGCCGGAGTGGTAACTCGAAGTTTTATGCCGAAAAGCCTGAAACCGAATTGTTTGTGTTTTCACTTCATAAAATGTCCTTTTTGCAAATTGGAAAAACTAACAAAATGTAAAATCTGTTCAAAATTAATCAAAATGTGTTTTTGTGTTGACTGGTCAACACAGACCTCATTTGGTCTTTGACGAACCTTAAATGGTTGACGAAGTTTAACCTTCGTCAAAATGGGTTTTGGGCTAAATGTTTCAAGCCCAACATGAAACTTCGTCGAGCCCAATTTAACCTTCGTCGCATGTTGAACCATCGTCGTGGGTCCTGGATATATAAAGGGGACCCATGTGCATTATTGACATCAGTTTTCAATATCACTTTTACACAACCCCGTACTGTTCATCCATCTTCTCCGCGGATACCCCCTTTAACTGACTTCAAGTTTCTCTTGATTTCCTTGATAATTTAACAATCTAAGGTACTCAAATGCATCAAAAACTTGATCTAAACTTGATTGAATCCACTGATTGTGATAAGTGTTGTATGTATATTGTGTATATATCTGGGTTTTGATTTGGTTTTTGTTTCGGGTATCAAACAGGGGTTTGGTTTTGGGTTTGTTCATGTTTAATGTCTTGATGCTTTGTATTATATTGATTGTATGATATTCGGTAAATTGTCGGCAATGAATATAAATCAACTGGGTTTCATTTGAGTTGTTAACCGATGTCACAGCGGTGTTTTTGATTCAAACAAGGGGTGTGACTATGTTGTTTGATACTGGGTGGGTTTTGGTTGTTTCTGTTTTTAACATTGGTTAAAAAAAAGGTTTGGTTAAATGGTGTCTTTGAGATGGTTTCAAACTCACCTGGTATTTGTGTCAAAATGGTAGGCAATTTGATGTTATTTTGCTGATTGTTTGATAAAGTTTGGTGTTTAATCAACTGGGTTTTAACACCAGACGACGAACCCTAACTTTGACAAAATCCCCAAATTGAACCAAGAGACGTCGAACTTTAACCCTTAATGACGAAGTTTAAACTTCGTCATAACTGTGCACGACGAACTTTAACTAACGTTGACTGTTTGATCATTGAACCTTCGTCACATTTGAACATTTAACCTTCGTCATACATAAGCAACGAAGTTTCAAACTTCGTCAAAGAGCTTCAAACTTCGTAACAGGGTATTCAACCTTCGTCACAGTGGACCACTCTTCGTCATTTCCATACTTTGTAAATTTTCAAAGTTTGTCAATTGTATAACATGTTAACAGTGTGTATATATATACATGATTAATGTTTACAATGAACATAAAATGTGTATACATATATGTATTTTAGAAATGTTATATATTTTGGTCTCATTGCGCGTATTTTTCATACACAGAATGGCTCCAAAAGCTCAAAAGCGCAAACCCGCCACAAAGAAAACGAACAAAACAGAAGAACAAATAATGTCCGAACCTCGACACAATATGGTTGCTTTCTTAGATCCTGAAGGAAAAGTTGTCGATTACAAGGAGATTACGCAATGGCTCAGGGAATCTCGTATTAACAAAGCTGTTACATTCTCAACACCTGTGTACAAGTCACTTATTAAAGCTTTCTGGGAAACTGCGAAAATCATAGAAGTTGACGGGAAGGAAGTTATACAAGGGCAGGTTCATCAGTTGAATGTAGATGTATAACCAGAGATTTTAAACACTGTTTTGGAGCTTCAAGATGACGCAAATGCTCCATTCTCCATTCCAATCATGTGCACGCGTGGATGCCTACTGAGAATGAAGTGCACTGGCGATATCTTTGCCGGGCAAATAAACAAAGCTAATTTGCCACTACGGTACAAGTTCTTGCTGCATGTACTAATTCAATGTTTAAGCAAAAGCCGTGCAGGTTATGATATGGCAGGGAATGATCTTGTGGGATTGATGGTCGCATTGATATTGAACAAACCTTTTAGCATTTCACAGTTCATCTTCGCCAACATGAAAGACAATCTGAGGAGAACAGGAACTCGTACGTCTGGCAACAAATTCTGGATGTATCCGAGATTTATGCAAATGATAATGAACGTTCAACATCCGGATCTTCCCAAGGCTGCTAACGACATTCTTAAGATCGATGCTATGCTGGAAAACTTGTTACGGATATTCAAGGGTTTCTCTGCTAAGAAATACAAAGAATCGGACCCTCCTCGAAAGATGTTTGGTGCTCTGGCGAACAAAGAATACGTGGCTCCTGCTGATGACAAATGGCGTCACGACGACAGCCAGTCAGATGATGAGGAACCCAAGTTAAAGAAAATGAAGGAAGATAAGTTTAGGCGTAAGAAGTCGAATGGTGATTCTTCTGAAAGTGATGATTGTTATGGGCGAAATTCTGAGCTCATATCCTGAGAAATATCTTGGATTATATCTTGGTTATATGATATCTGTTCACATCCGGGATGCCGATTCAGGATATTGGTAACATCCTGAATGGTATCCTCAGGATCACTAACGGATTATGTGCAGGTACGTGGGTTAGAAGCTAGCAACGTTCACAAGGAATCATTTCGCGGGAGACTCGGTCCAAGTTGTTCAAATAAAGACGTTGAAGCCGCATTACTCGGTCTACAACGTTTACTATTGAATATTCGGAGTATCCCATATTTATAGGAATTATCGTTTGTAATTTGTTACTATAAATAGGTGGGTATACCAGATGGAATAGGACGTCACATCAACACTCTCTACACTCTAACACTTATTCTCTAGCAATTTCCATTTTCGCACAAAAACATTGTAACACTTAGCGATCTGGTCAATATCCTGCACTGTATCCTGAAGTTTAAAGCAATAAGAAGAACAAGGCAGCTGCGATTGTCAGCTCCCGAGGTTTTATGCCGGCGATCTAGATTGATCAAGGGCTTTCCTCGTATATCTCGTGTCACCCCGTTTACTTTTTGCTCATTGTTTGATCGTAGATACAGCTCAATATCCTGAGCCGTATCCTGAATACTGTTTTTCCAAACAATTTAACCAGCATATTTTCAACATACTTTTTAGCACACTACCTCACTTAACTAATTTGATCACTTAATTGCTTCGGTAATTTTTGACCAAAACAATTTGGCGCCCACCGTGGGGCCAGTGGTGCTTTCTTTACTAAAAATCTTTGTGAAATCGTTAATCGGTTTTCTATTTTCAAAACTTTTTGCCACATTGTTTACAATGGCCTCAAGATCAAACATGAGCTCCTCCGCTGTGTCTGCTACAACTTCTGCTACTACTGGTCCGGTGCTTCCACCACTTCCTCCAAGGATGCAATCTTCTTCACAACCTCGGGATATTATCCCTACTCGGAGTATCCAGGAATCTGCTCCGATTTTAGCTTCTAATGATGAAATTCTAACCTTATTTGGAAGTGTGCAGGAACAAATGAGGCAGCAACAGGAAACAAACCAAATGCTGTTGAGGGAAATACAACTCCTGAAGTCCGGCTCGAGCAGATCTGCCGAGGATATCGTCACTCCACTACAACCCAGAACTTTGAACTTCAGTTCGGCTGTGTACACTGAGGATAACAGGGGGAATATTGTGCCCAACCTTCCTCAGAATCATACTCCTGAAATACCCTCCTCGGTCAGGATGTCAACCATGAGGAGCTCAGGATATGCTTCAGGATATGGGCAGAATCCTCAGATGGGTAATGTGTCAAATAATAATAATACTCATGCTGCTAACAATAGTGGATCTTTGCAGGATACAGGTGTAACATCAGCATTTACTAGGGAGCTTCAGAAGTTGAAGGACATGATATCCAGCGTGCCTGGAGTGGTCCAGCCAATCCCGGAAGTGTCCCAAGATAGCCACAGGATATCTCGCTTTGCATATCCTATCTGTGATGCTGAGATTCCAAAGAGATTTCAAACCCCCAACATGAAGCTTTATGATGGAACTACGGATCCTGAAGAGCATATTGCCCAGTATAGGGAGAGAATGGAGATTAATCCTATCCCTCCGGAGCTCAAGGAAGCTTGCTTGTGCAAGGGTTTTGGTTCTACCATAACAGGATCAGCCTTGAAATGGCTCCTAAATGTTCCTCCTCATTCGATTACATCATTTGCTCACCTAGTGAATTTATTTAATAGTCAGTTTTCTTGTAGTAGAAGCTTTGAAAAACTAACAAGTGACCTTTACAGGATAACACAGGGGCCTCAAGAATCCCTAAGGGATTATGTGAGCAAGTTCCGCCGGGAATCTTTAGACATTCCGCATCTTGATGTTGCAAAAGCTGTGCAAGCTTTCAAGATGGGGCTGCAAAAAGATTCTCAATTTTACCAAGACCTTGTAATGAACCCATGCAGGAACTTGGACGAAGCTCGAAACAGGGCCCTAAGATATATTCGATTGGAGGATGACAAAAAGATGCAAGAGAGGATGAACTCATCCAACACCTATGAGACAACTAACAGGAAGTCAGAATCCTCATTTAAGCCATATCGCCCTAAGCCATATGGTAGAAATGAAAATAAGAAAGTGAACGCTATCGAAGACGAGGATCCTGAAGAATATCCTGAATTATCTGAATATTGCTTTTCTGTTAACATTCCTGAATTGATGTATGCCATGCAGGGTTTAGGAGACAAGGCTAGGTGGCCTCGAAAGAATCAACAAAAAGCTGATTGGAAAGATAAGTCAAAATGGTGTGCCTTCCACGAAGATTTCGGACATGTGACTGAGGATTGCATTGCCCTAAGGAAAGAAATAAGCTATCTTCTGAGCAAGGGGTATCTGAAAGATCTCTTAGGAAGAAAGAAGAATAAGGGTCAGGATACTGAGAAGGATCCTGGACGAGTAGCCTCACCTCCCGCGGATGCCAAGATAATCAACTTCATTTCGGGAGGATCTGATATTTGTGGGACTTCGTATTCGGCGGCGAAGAGACATGCAAAGGAAGCTAAGGCTGAAAGGGGAGACAAACCTGTCAGGATGACTACCCTCACAACCGACAAAGTGATCACATTTGATGCTGATGACAGGGATACTGTTCAGGATCCTCATCATGATGCTCTGGTAATAACGTTATATGTGGCTAACCATTTTGTACGCAGGATATTGGTTGATAATGGCAGCTCCGTCAATATAATCCAACTAGAGACTCTGAAGAGAATGAATGTATCTCCGATGGATATCACTTCAAAGTCCACCGTGCTTGTTGGGTTCAGTGGAGAGGCTAGGAACACAGTGGGAGAGATAAAGTTGCCAGTATATGTTGAAGGAGTCAACTCGATACAACGTTTCTGTGTGATGGATTCTCTATCCTGCTATAACATCATACTGGGAAGACCATGGATTCATGATATGAAGGCTGTGCCATCAACATATCACCAATGCATCAAGATCCCCACCCCTTGGGGAGTTGTCAAAGTCGATAGTGATCAGCAGGAGGCGAAAGAATGTTACTCATCCTCGATGAAGTCCTCGACTAAGCCTAGTGCAGCATAGCAATTAAAGATGCGGGCCCAGGATATTGTGGAGGATCCGGAGCAGGATGTGAAGAAAATTATCCTGGATCAGGATAATCCTGATATCTCGGTGCTCGTAGGAACCAATATCCCCCAGGATATTGAAGAGCAGTTAACTAACTTTTTGAAATGCAGGATGTCAACGTTTGCATGGAAGCATGAGGATATGACAGGTATATCCAAAGACATTATCACTCACAAACTTGGAATTGACAGATCATTCAAGCCTGTTCAGCAAAAAAGAAGGAAATTTGCTCCTGAGCGGAATACGATTATCCAAGAGGAAGTTGAAAGACTGTTGAAGTCCAGGATGATCAGAGAAGTTAAATTTCCAAGATGGCTAGCAAACGTAGTTGTGGTACAGAAGAAAAATGGGAAATGGAGAGTCTGTGTAGACTACACAGACTTGAACAAGGCTTGTCCTAAAGATCCATTTCCTCTTCCTCACATTGATGCAATGGTGGATGCTACTGCCGGGCACGAAATGTTGACCTTCATGGATGCATCCTCAGGATTTCAGCAGATTCAAATGGAACCTTCTGACCAGGAGGATACTGCATTCATGACACCAACAGGTATTTATTGTTATACGGCTATGCCTTTCGGTTTGAAAAACGCAGGTGCAACATACCAGAGATTGGTAAATATGATGTTCAAAGACAAGCTGGGGGACACCATGGAGGTATACATTGACGATATGGTGGTAAAATCAAAGAAAGCCCAGGATCACCTCCAGGATATTAAAGGAGCATTTGATATCCTGGACCAATATAACATGAAGCTAAATCCTGCTAAGTGTCATTTCGGAGTGGGGGCAGGAAAATTTCTAGGATACATGGTGACCAAAAGAGGAATAGAGGCGAGCCCGGAGCAGATTAAAGCCATCTTGGATATTAAATCACCATCAAATATGAAAGATGTTCAACGACTAACAGGGAGAGTGGCAGCATTAAATAGATTTATTTCAAGATCCTCAGAAAAATGCAAAGAGTTTTATGATATCCTGAAGAAGAACAAGAAATTTGAATGGGGTGAGAAGCATGAAGCAGCCCTGCAGGATTTGAAGCAATATCTTTCAACTGCACCTCTACTGATGAAGCCTGAAAATGGTGAACCACTATCCCTATACCTCGCAGTATCAGGGAATGCTGTAAGTGCTGTCCTTGTAAAGGATCATGAAGGTCAGCAATATCCTGTTTATTATGTTAGTAAAAGTTTGTTAAATGCTGAAACTAGGTATTCTCATTTAGAAAAATTGATACTAGCATTAGTTATGGCATCAACGAAGCTTAGACATTGCTTTGAGACACATAGGATTCATGTTAAAACAAATTATCTTGTCAAAAATGTGCTTAGGAAACCAGAGATGTCAGGCAGGATGGCCAAGTGGTCAGTAAAGTTAAGTGCTTATGATTTAGTATATGAACCTAGAAATGCCATAAAGTCTCAGGCTTTAGCTGACTTAGTGGCTGATTTCAGTAGTGACATTCAGGATGAGGTAGACCTAGAAGTTCAACAGTTAGGAGAATCTTCAGGATCCTGGACATTATATACTGATGGTGCATCTAATGTAAGAGGAGTAGGATTGGGAATACAACTAAAATCGCCACAGGGGGACATATTACCCCAGGCTATTAGGTGTGAGTTCCCTGCTACTAATAATGAAGCAGAGTATGAGGCTTTAATTGCAGGATTAGAGTTGGCTAAGAATATGAGTATCAAGAATTTGCAAGTATATGTTGACTCCTTGTTAATTACTAATCATTTTAATGGATCCTATGCAGTCAAGGGTGAGAAATTAATCAAATACCTCGATATTCTCAAAAAATTAGCAGTATATTTCGATGTTTTTACACTTGAACAGGTACCAAGGGAGGATAATGCTGAAGCAGATGCCTTAGCAAACCTGGGATCATCAATCAGGATACCAGAAGGGACCCAAATACCAATATTACATATCTTGTATCCTGCAATGAATCCTCAGGATAAAGAAGTAGCGGGTATTCAGGATCCTGGAGCAGAGTATCCTGAAAAGGATCCTAAATCCTGGATGACTCCAATCATGAGATATCTCAAAGAAGGATATATCCCTGGAGATGAAAATCCTAAGGCATTTAGGATGAAGGTATCACGATTCACTATTATAAATAATGTTTTATACAAGAAATCTCTTGCAGGACCGTATTTGAGGTGCTTGGAGGATCCTGAAGACAAAGAAGTACTTCAGGATATACATGAAGGGGATTGCGGTAACCACACTGGGGGCAGGTCATTGTTCTCCAAAGTATTAAGGACAGGATATTATTGGCCAACGATGAGGAAAGATGCTGCAGAATATGCTCGAAGGTGTGATGCATGTCAAAGGCATAGTAACATACTACATCAACCAGCTGAACCACTATATCCTGTAGCATCCCCTTGGCCATTCATGAAATGGGGGATGGATAAAGTAGGGAAGTTACCAAAAGCTCCGGGAGGAAAAGTCTTTATGCTAGCAATGACGGATTATTTCTCTAAGTGGGTTGAAGCTGAAGCATTTGTCCAAGTTAGAGATCAAGAAGTAGTATCCTTTATAAAGAGGAATATCCTGACCAGGTTTGGGGTACCAGCTGAAATCATTTGTGATAATGGGTCCCAGTTTATAAGCAAGAGGACTACTGACTTTTGCAAGAGTTGGGGAATCAAAATGATCACGTCTACTCCGGTACATCCTCAAGCGAATGGACAAGCAGAATCCTCAAACAAGATAATTGTCAATAACTTAAAGAAGAGACTTGGAGCCAAAAAAGGAAGATGGGTAGAAGAATTACCCTTTGTTTTGTGGGCTGATAGGACAACGGTAAAGAATGCAACCGGCCAAACCCCATTTTCCTTGGTATTTGGAGCAGAAGCAATGATTCCAACGGAAATGGCGATACCTACTGCAAGATCTATCCTACAGGATCCTGAACAGAATCCTGAGGCCTTATGTCAAGATTTGGATACTATAGATGAAAAAAGAGATGCAGCAAGGCTAAGGATGGCAGCATATCAACAAAGAATATCCAGAGCATATAACAAGAATATAAGGACTAGGATATTTCGAGTTGGTGATTGGGTGTTAAGAAAGGCTTTTCAAAATACCACTAATCCTGCCGATGGCAAGCTAGCTCCAAAATGGGAAGGACCATATGAAGTTGAGTCAGAAGCAGGGAAAGGAGCATATAGACTCAAGAATATGGAAGGGGATATGTTACCAAGATCCTGGAATGCAATACACTTAAAGCTCTATTTCAAGTAAGAATAGAATTTAATTTCTATTTCAGAATGGTATGTATTCTATCTCTTTTAAATATATTTGTATATTATCTTGAATCCAATACTGACTTAAGCATCAGAGGGGTGTTAGCCAGGCTAACACCCACCTTAGTTTACAGTTGTTTTACAGCATATGCTTCAGGATATAGCTCTAGGATATGCACTCAGGATAAATCGAAAGATTAGAGGATTGGCCCCCTCTCTCACGTTTAAGGGATCTTCATCCCTTCAAAGGTTTAAAGGTATTCACCTTTCTTTCGAATTGGGTTTAAACACCTCGCCTGGAGCGCAAGTTATCTAGGTATAGTTCAAGGTAGCGGGACCAGTTCATGTAAAAGTGGCTGACAATTTCGTTACTGTTGGCTATATCCTGGATTCTGAAGGTATATGAGGATTGATCACCCTCTCTCACGGAAGGGTATTTTCATACTCTCTAAGGTTTAAAGGTTTTCACCTTTCTAAGATTTGGAGTTTATACACTCTCGCCTGTAGCGCATGAAACTCAGGGTTTATCCCCCAGGATATCAGGGTTTATCCCCAGGATATTAAGGGTTTATCCCCAGTATGCTAATAATTCATTTCAGAATATAAAGGGTTTTGCCACGAGGTGTTTGGAATTTATTCAAGCCAAAGTATGAATACATTTGCATTTCTATGCCATACATAGGGGACATACATTGTACTATTCAAAGGTTGGATCCAAGTTTGCAAGTGAGCACTGGGGACATTCCTAAGGTGGAAGATTGGAATTGACTCTCTAAGAGTCTTTGGTATGATCTCTCCTTTTTTCAAAAGACTTAAGTTTTCTAAGTTGTATATATGACGATATCCTGACCAGGATATTTCTTAGGATACTTATCGGGATATTCTCAGAATATGTTCCCATAATATTCCTAAGAATGTTCAAACAAAACAGTTTTCATAAGTAAAATTTGTACACTAATAACAACAATGGTAAGGTCAAAAGAAAAGTTATATTAGCATAGCAAAAGTTTGTGCTTTTGGTTTCATCTCAAACCGAGATCCATCCACCAAAAGCACAATTAGTTTTTAAACGTATTTATCCAACAGTTGAAGGTTTCATCTCAAACCGAGACCCATCCACCTTCGACTGTTGTATTGTTCAAAAAGCATGCAGGAAATGTAAATTGTTCAGGTGCAGGAAAAGTAAATTGTTTTAGGGATTACAGACCAACATTCAAATTTAAAAAAAGGTGGGCTCCGGCCTTGGCACATATATCCATCATTGCCCACCTGAATGCCCTCACATAGCGGCATATTCTCCAACCTTCTCTGCCTTCTCAGCTTCAGTATCCTGAGCAGCATCCTCACCAGCATCCATCCCAGCATCCACTCCAGCATCCTTCTTGTCTCCAGCCTTGTCTGCCGCTTCTGCCGACTTTGAGGATTCACCAGCTTCAACAGGAAGTGGCACAGCTTTGCCTCCAAATTCCTTCAGCTTGGCCACCCAGGATTCAACCGGCCAGGATGGGCATGCAAGGCCTGTCTCCTTGGCCTCATAGGCCATTTTGATGCGAGCTTGCAGCAGGGAGACGATGGCAGAAGCTTTGATTCCTTCCCGAAACGAAACCATGGCCTGCTCGTGATCCATTTGGACGGTGGCAAGTTTGAGCTCAGCATCTTGGGTGACCTTCTTCAGCATGCCCTTGTAGTGCCGGGTCTTTGCTTCAGCAATGGCACCTTGGTCGGCAACGGCGCTTTCAAGTTGTTTGATCCTGGCTTCATGGAGTACAACAGTACCGCAGGCATCATTGTACAGGTGAAGCAGATGCTGGAGGCCCTGCACATTAAATTCAGGTATGAGTCAGAATATATTAATCAGGATATCCTGTCAGGATATCCTATCAGGATATATGTGCAGGATATGTAGCAGGATATTACCTTGTTGAGGAAGGATGTCATTGGCTCTAAGGAGTCAGAAAAGCTGAGTTCATCGTAGGAGAACCCCTCTAGGCTTGGAGCACTGACCTCAGGACCTTTCCTCTTTTTTGCTGTGGAAGCACGAGTCCTCGGATTGGCCTTAGGAGCTGGGAGTGGCTTAGAGCTGGTGGCAGCAGGGGTCTCTTTCTTAACCATGACTGGAGTAGGATAGCTGTCAAGTTCGTCGAGGTCTAAATAGACTGGAACCTTGCTGGAGTCTGCATACAGGGAGTAAAAATTTCTCCTAAGTATTTCAAATAAAAGACATGTATGTACAGGATATTTTGCAGGATCCTTACCTGACATGTTTGCACTAGAAAGAGGACTTGGAGATGGCGGAGATGGGTTGAAACTTCTTTCAGCCTCCGGAAGGAGTCTGATAGCATCGATCCTTTTCTTTGAATCAGCAAGGGGAGGAGCAATCTTCCTAAAGTCAGCTGCATGCACAACAGAAAAAATAAAGTTGGTCAGTTCAGGATATGAAGCAGGATAAGAGGCAGGATCATCCTTAAACCCTAAATCCAACCCTTTTTCAACCATTGCACCGGATATTCCGTTCCACCAGGGATTGAGTCTCTTTTTACAAAGAAGAACTTAGATTGCCAGTTATCCTCGTTCCTGGTGGCACGAAGTATCAGTGGGTCGCCGGAAGTGGAATAAAACAGAAATCTACATGATCCGTGGCATCTAAGCCGGTAAGCTAGGGGGAGATCATGGACAGAAAGATCAGGGATGTGGTTTCTCTTGATTTGGTCAAGGACGGACAGAACACGCCAAAGCATTGGCATTGTTTGGCTAAAAGAGATTTTTGTGATGTTGAAGAATTCGGTGATAAAGTCCGGAAAGGGGAATTGTAACCCTAAGGTGAAGGGAAAGGCACTGAAGCATATCCACTCGTTGGAGACCATATCCGACCGGATTCCCGGTCAAACGGCCGGAATACTGTTCCTTCCGGAAAGATACCGGAGGATTTGAGAGCTGCCAAGTGGGCACTATCAAAAGAGCATATCTCTTTCTCCGGTTCTTGGAGAAGATTCTGCTGGATAAATGTAGGGGTTGAATCACCGGAACTAGATCTCGTCTGTCTCGGCATTTGATCGCTTGAATTTTTGACCGGAGAAGAAGAATGAAGATAAAGATGGAGATTAGAGAGAGAATGTTACCTTTTTCCTTATCGATTATGATTAAAAAAGAGATGAGGATGAGAAGATATAGGGTGCAATGAGTAAATATAGGCTGAGTAGTTGCAAACGGTCACATCATGGGTCTTATCTCTTAATTGCCTCGATCTCTGTGAAAAATGTAACCGTTAGTGGTGAGGATACTAAACGGTAACATTTTTGGGGACAATTGTTATGAGCGAAATTCTGAGCTCATATCCTGAGAAATATCTTGGATTATATCTTGGTTATATGATATCTGTTCACATCCGGGATGCCGATTCAGGATATTGGTAACATCCTGAATGGTATCCTCAGGATCACTAACGGAATATGTGCAGGTACGTGGGTTAGAAGCTAGCAACGTTCACAAGGAATCATTTCGCGGGAGACTCGGTCCAAGTTGTTCAAATAAAGACGTTGAAGCCGCATTACTCGGTCTACAACGTTTACTATGGAATATTCGGAGTATCCCATATTTATAGGAATTATCGTTTGTAATTTGTTACTATAAATAGGTGG
Organism: Helianthus tuberosus; assembly: GCA_030545235.1. Taxonomy (NCBI): domain Eukaryota; kingdom Viridiplantae; phylum Streptophyta; class Magnoliopsida; order Asterales; family Asteraceae; genus Helianthus; species Helianthus tuberosus. The sequence continues at coordinate 179,584,892 of CM060365.1, read as the reverse complement.
GTATACCAGATCGAATAGGACATCACATCAACACTCTCTACACTCTAACACTTGTTCTCTAGCAATTTCCATTTTCGCACAAAAGCATTGTAACACGTAGCAATCTGGTCAATATCCTGCACTGTATCCTGAAGTTTAAAGCAATAAGAAGAACAAGGCAGCTGCGATTGTCAGCTCCCGAGGTTTTATGCCGGCGATCTAGATTGATCAAGGGCTTTCCTCGTATATCTCGTGTCGCCCCTTTTACTTTTTGCTCATTGTTTGATCGTAGATACAGCTCAATATCCTGAGCCGTATCCTGAATACTGTTTTTCCAAACAATTTAACCAGCATATTTTCAACATACTTTTTAGCACACTACCTCACTTAACTAATTTGATCACTTAATTGCTTCGGTAATTTTTGACCAAAACAATGATGATGAAGGAGGTGATGGTGGTAATGGAGGAGATGCGGGTGCTACAATAGCTAGCGCACCTGGCACTGGTGGTGCTGAAGGTGGTGATGAACAAGGTTCTGCGTCTGATGACAATCAACCAGAACCTGGTTATGAATTCTTCACAGATGATCGTGGTGTTCGGAGCGTTCGTAGAATACAAACTGAGGAATCTGAAAAAGATACTGATTATGTTCCGTCGGATACTGAGACCGAACGTTTGAAGAAAAAGAAAACGGTTGTCCTTCGCAAGAAGAAAGCTAGAAAGAACATTGGTACTTCCTCGTCTGCTCAGCAATCCGTTCCTAAAGAGCCTATACAGGAAGCTGAAATGGATCCAAACCTTGGATTCACAGCTAAAGAAGCTTCTACAATGGTGCCGTCTCCTCCGAGGTCTACAGAACCACCTACTACAGCTACTCAACCACCTCCTGTGGTTACATCGGCTCCTGAAACTCCAACAGTAACTCCTCAAGCTGCTCCACAAAGATCAATGGCTTCTGTAATCAGAGCGACTACATCTTAGCCAAGTTCTGAACGTCAAAGGCTATTCTCGGAAATGTCTCAAGATGAAAAGAACAACTTCTTATTTTCTCAACTTGAAGCTGCTGCAGATCGTATACAAAGGCAAACCGATTTCATCAGGATCACCAAGAATGATCAACTCAGTCAACTGGTGGAAATAAATACGTTGAAGTCCACTGTTGAACAACAACAAACTGTTATAGGACGCCAACAAGCTGAGATCGATCAACTTAAAGCTGAAAATGAAAGGCTAAAAGCGGCTGATAATGCTAGTGGGTTAGAGATGAATCATTTCAGACAAATCAGTGGTGTTCTTCAACAATCTGCTGAAACGCTCAAGGCAAAGTATAGTGAAATCAAGGCGTGGTATGACAGTCGAAATAAAACTATTGCTGATGGAGTTAGGACTATGAATAATAATTTCGAAAACGTCAAAAAACGTGTTGTTGTTTTGTGGGATGAACGATGCAAGCAACAGGAAGTGTTGAAGAAGCATGATCATGATTCTGAAGATCAAGGGAATCCAGATCCCTCAGCTGCAGCTCAACAACCTCCAACCTCTACATCTACACAGATCGTAGCTTACCAGCCTCCACAAGTCAAATCTTTTCAAGGAACATCGAGTAGTGCACAAGCTGAAATGCAAATGTTCGAAAGCACTTCCTACATGGAAAGTGACATGGCTGGTACTTCTAATGTTATTAGCTCTTCTGATATTGCCTTACAGGTTGTACCTCCTGTATCTGGAGAACTTTTAGAAGAAGGGGAGTTGGTGGATGATTTATCATATGAGCAGAAACTAGCTTTGGAAGAAATGAAAACAGTTGATGATGCTGTGATTGATCAAATGCCAATTGAACCAGAAACAGCTGACACCGAGAATCTTGACGAAATAGTTTTTGAAGGCGAATCGAGTAAATCAACTTACGTTCGTGCTGACGGAACGGAGTTTGATCCGTTCGATGAAGAATGGCTGAAAAAGAATCTTGAAGACATCAACGAGCAATTTAATAAATGTGATTCTTCAGACGATCCGACAGACGCATTCCAAGAATGGAGAAAAAGCTTTTGGTCGAAGATCGAGAAACCAACTCCTCTGGAAGCGCAAGTTGATTACATGCAGTACGTAAAACAAAGCCACATGGAAAGATACTCAGCTGGATGTTCGTGAAGGATATTCACTGTGTGGCCATCAAGCGCGAACACGGCATCCAGTATTTCAATTCGTTGCTGAGTATCTCATCTCTGCCATTCTATGACGCTGCTGCCTTAACGAAGTTGAAACTGATCAATCGCTCAAACTATGCTGGAGCAACTTTGTTCGAAAAGAGATTGAGGTTCAATCGTCGAAACGGGTGAAAAGATGAACTATACAAACCGCAGTTTCTGGTCTATCAACAGATCAAGTATACGTTAGATCCAGAGACCAACACGGGTCGATACAAGCTAATCTATCAGCCGCCGAAAGTCATGGATAAAATTCCGCTGATGCCTATGAAACAAAATTTCTTGGAGAACATGCGGTTATGGTGTTACGATTCGGATACGCATGAAGCGGTGATTGTATTTAAAGATCAGGAAAACTTCCGCATGGTAGATCCGATGTGGATTGTCAACATGTCTGCGGCCGACATCAACAAACTGTTTCGGCATGATATCTTCTATGAAGACAAGTACGCTCAACAAGCTTTACTATTCCAACGCGTCGCTTGTTTCTGCTTTTATCGTGGTATTCATGCCGGAAGCACCTGGTCCGCAAAACACTAAGATTGAAGACTCAAAGATCGAAGACCAAGCAACAGACAAGGGGGAGTTTGTTAGTGCATTTATGTGTCTGTAACTTGTCTTGTTTCGTTGTATGTTAAACGGTCTTTTGTTATCGAGTCTGTACGTTCTGTCATGTCTACCTAGTCGGATATCCTCCTATCCTACTTGGTATGACGCCTTGTCTTTGTATTTGTATCTTAACCTAATGCTAGTGTGCATTATGTTTAGAGTTTGTGTAATCATGCTTAACTGATTAATGCCTTAGTATATTTCTGTTATGTTTGATTGATGACGAAGTCCTAACCTTCGTCATCATCAAACTTGGCGAACTCCTAACCTTCGTTAAGAGGGTGTGTGGCGATGGTTGAACCTTCGTCACCCATCAACTTCGTCACAAGGAGTTCGTCAAAGTGGACAGTATATATTGTTGGAATGTTCATCAGTCTAAGTATGAGAGCATAGTGAAACCAGAGAGTTTATCGTCAAACATTGTGTGTATATGTTTGATATTGTTCTCGTCCTTTTAATCCAAGTGAATCTTTGATTATCTGTTGTGTTACTCGCGATACATTGTTTGGTTTGCACCGTCTCGGGGATTCCGCACCCGCGATTGTGTTTGTGATAAACAAGGATAGGTTACGTATCGGATCCTCCGGAAAAACGGACCAACACTTTCACATTGTAGCCGGTAAGTTTGCAGCCATGGCGGATTTATCCTCTTTAGCAATTTATCCTCTTCTGCATTTAATTTTTCTGAGCATGGGTTACCGCATTCTGGGTGAAACTGCGCTTGTAACTTGGCGGGGCAACACGATTGATGTTGCAGCCATGGTGGTGCCTGATCCCATATGTTCAGTTCCAGACTTAGGGGATGTCTGGCATCTTCTGAATGATTAAGTGCTTAACAAGTACGAGGTCTGAATCATTAAGTGATAAACCAGTAAGAGATCTGAAACCATTAAGAGCCAATATAATGCTTTACTAGTATCATGCTTAACCATTCAGAGACAAATGTCTGAACCATTCAGACATCTGCCCGCGAAACAAACAGTCTGAACCATTAAGTGTGTTGAACCAGTAAGAGTAAGAGGTCTGAACCAATAAGAGTTCCATTAAGAGCTAAACAAACAGTCCCTTACAGATCTGAGCCGTTCATGAGAAATCATGTTAAAATTTCGGGCTTAAAAGTCGTAGAGAAAGGTAATATCACTAAGATGTCATGCAATGATGCAATATGTACGACTTGAAATCCGATATTGACTTTATTAGTTTTGTTACTAAACTGTTAAGAACAAATACTACACTTTATCTTAGCCAAAAGGCTGAGAAAGACATGCATTAGTTTTGTAACTGCTGATTATCTAATTTTGATTGTTCATTATCATGCATCAATTTCACATTAGGATAACACCAAAATAGTGTATTTGTACATGATGCTTCTTGGCATGGCGCACTATATTGCTATGTGAATGATTTTTGATCCTTCACATTGAAACCATTACTGTTTACAACCGTAGCTGATTTGGGTTATGTTTTATGTCTAGCGGGTTAAATGGCCCGAGGAAAGGTGCGCCCAATATGTATTTTAATGCATAAAACCCATTGGGTTTTTTTTATCTCATTGGTAACGAAACAGTCAATTGTGTATATATACCTCTGCATCTGTGTTGGCGATGAAGATTTCGTTCTGCGTATAATATATTATTAGTCCTAGCATAAGAATAATAAGTTAGCGGATGTTGCGTGAAAATGAGCCCGTATCTTGGCGGGGCAACACGGGCTGTGGTGCAGCCATGGCGGTGTCTGACTCGCTTTGCCCGCTTTCTTATTTGCAGATCTGAGCCCAAAAAAACACAATTTGTTCTCGAATATTATTCTCACTCAGACGAGATGAGGCGATTGAAGAGGAGAAGGTTTTTAAGGGTGGTTGCCATCCTCTGTCTAAATTCGATTTTGACTTTATTTAAAGTCAAACATCGCTCTTTGAAGCCAATGATTTTTTTCATGAATCAACAATCCTTTCATCTATTCAAACACAGAAAAACAGTTGCCTGTTGCTTCTTCTGCTGCCAAACTTAACATTATTATCATTATTATTGTTATTCTTTTTGTTATTGTTGTTGTTATTGAGTTAATTACATGGATGTTCCTTCGGTATGTAAATTTGTGGATTAAGTTGCTCCATTTCAATTTTAAGAGGCTGTGATGATGAGTTGCAATGCGTCTGAGTGAATTCAATCAAAGATAGTGATTATCAGCATCTTGGCAGGGCAACCTAGATGGTCATGTGATTGATTGAATGAATTTGTGGTTTCACATGGCAACCGGTAGGTATGCAGCCATGGCGGATTTATCCACTCTAATCGATTGTTTATAGATCTGAGCCTTATAATCGTTTTATTATGAGCCTCCAAATAGTTTCATCTCAATTTTTGATCATTTCATTTTTTACAAAATTATGATTTAACTACTAATGTAGTATATACAACGTTGCTCTAAACCAGTTTCATTTCACCCCGTTTTCAATCGTGCTAGTGATTTTTGTAGCTTTGAAGTTGACATTGATGAACTTCTATTATATTGTTTATATTATCAATTGCGATTGTTGGTGTCTTCAGTCCTTTCATTGTTTGTGTGATCATATATGCTTGATGGGTTGGCTGCTAATCTTTCATATCACGCATTAAGTTGATGCTTGCCTTGATTAGAAAACGAAGTTGATCACTTAGATGACGCATAAAATACATCACTACCAATCACCATGTTTTGTACAATGGTTGCTTTTTTCCACCTTTTGAAATTGGACTCGGAAACACAGCGTAACAGCAACTAATCATCACACTTTGTTTATTTTGGTAATTATTCCGAACATAATAAGTTAGCGGAGGACGCGTGTGAAAGTTAGCCCGTATCTAGGCAGGCCATGCCGGAGCCTCATTTACTTTGTCCGCCGCTTTCGTATTTTTTGCAGATCTGAGCCTAATGTCCCAAAAGGAAACGGTATCTATTTTTTGATTTGTAGTTTAAACAATTTCACTTATTGATGCAATATCTGCGTCTTAAAGTCCGATTTTTACTTTATTAGTTTTGTTACTAAACTAATAAGAAGAGCTACTACAATTGATCTTAGCCAAAAGGCCAAGAAAGGTATGCTTTAGTTTTGTTACAGCTGATTATCTGATTTTGATTGGTCCCTAGTATGCATCTGTTCACATTTGGATAACCATAAAATAGTGTATTTGTACATGATTCTTTTCTTGTACATGATTCTTTTCTTGGAATGGCCATAGTTGTCAACAGCGAGCGTAGAGTCGCTATAGCGCGCTACGTAGCGTATAGGTCTAGGCTCGCTATTAGGGTTGTAGCAATAGATAGCGATAATAGCGACAATTTATTTATTTATTTTCTTTTAATATAAATAGCAATTTTAATATAGCTATAAAATAGCTGGATTTTAAGTTTTTGTTAAATATACATGTAAAAAATCCTATATACAAAGATTTATATCTATCTGTTTTGCATTGCATCTAGTAAGTTTGCAGCCATGGCGGTGTGTCTCTTTTGTTTGATTTCTTACAGATCTGAGCCTCATAATGAATGTACTGGATCATGTTGAGCTGATGATTTTTGTACAAAAACCAAAAGCATACATATTTATTTATTGATTGAGAAAGGGTACACAAAATTGGAGGTCTTAAGCAAAGTTGGGATTAACCTCACCTTGGCGGGGCACACAGATAAATAGTTCACCGTATTGTTGCTGCTGTTGATCACATAGTATTAGTGTCACTGTTAATTAGAGTAAATTGCATGGATGGTCATGTGGTATATAACAAATTATGGGTTAAGTTCCACAAGATTTAATTACTAGAATCTGAGTCCGTATTTTCACATCGTCTCTTGAAGAATTGAAAAATTTTAAGAGGCTGTGATGATAAATTTCAATGTGTTTGAAACTTTGAATGAATATGAGCAACAAATAACAATGAGATCATCCGCATCTTGGCGGGGCACAACCTGGATGGTGATGTGAAAGATTGAAGATATGATTGACTTTGTTCTTTCACATGACAACCAGCAAGTATGCAGCCATGGTGGATTGTTTACAAATCTGAGCCTCAAAATCGTTTTATCTCAAATTTTAATAATTTATTTTTTACTATAGTTTGATTCAGCTATTGACAAATGTTTTGCTATAATCTCAACAATTGTGGTATATACAATGTTGTTCTGAACCAGTTTTATGTGCATGTTGTTGCCTTGTTCTAAGCATTGGTTGCTACTTTTGAAATCGAAAATATCATTTATCATCATCATTATCATTATACATTAAAATGATTACTGCAGGGTATTAAATACGATTCTAGATTTTGTTACCTCTCTTCTTAGTTCATCAATTTCATAACAGAATTGAAGATTCTATAACCCTAAATCGCAATCGATCGCAAATTTACCTTTTTTCAAGCAATAATCTTGTTTCGTTCGTCAATTCGATAACCTCAATGTCTTCTTCAGACTCTGTTGGTAAGTTTAGCTTCAATTTTGAGTAACTTTTTGCCGAAATTCATTGTTTTACGTTTTATAATTCGTCTTTCTGTTATTAATATTTGATTTTTCATAAGTTTAATTGTTATTGTTATATAATTTAACATAATTTGTTCGTTTTGTTTCTTCATCAGTTATTGCGTTTTAGTGAATAGTTGCGTTTTATGATTTAATTCACATTATATGCATACAAACTTTAAATTTAAGATTGACGTAATATAAAGCAATAACTGTCATTGTTGTACAATTTTAGAATTTTGTTCGTTTCATACATTGTTTTGTTTGTTCATCATTTGATGCGTTTTACTGAACGTATTGCGTTTTATGCTTTTAACCATATTAGTTCATATACAAACTTTAAAGGTCTGTATTTTTAAATTTTTATTAATATATTTTGAGATTTAACACTAAAAACATTATTATATAAGAGGTATTGCGTTTTATAGTTATTTGTTAATTGTTTCAGATCACATTTCTAAGTGGGAGGAACGTGTATGCTTAAACAGTGGAAGAAAGTTTTTCAAACCTAAAGTCAGTGGATCCATTAGACCTTCTGTTGGAATGTTTTTTAAATCATTTGATGAGGCTTTTGCGTTTTATCAGAGATATGCACTTGCTGCAAGTTTTTCTGCAAGAAAAAATACCTCTTGGAAAAATGGTGGTGGTTTAGTGAAAATAAGATATATTGTCTGCTCAAAAGAAGGATTTCATGTTAGCAAAGAAATAGATTCTGGTTCAGTTGATGAGAATAGTAAAAAGATTGTTAGACGTAATAGAGGTTCAAAAAGAGTTGGATGCAATGCTCATGTGAAATTAATATTAGAAAACAATAATATGTTTAAAATCTACTACTTTGAAGAAGAACATAATCATATCTTTGTTGAAGATGAAGATATTCATTTCTTGCCGGCTGCCAGAAGTATTGATTATGTTAAAGAAAGTTTTATATCTAGATTGTCTGCAATCAATATTGGACATGTTAAAGCATTCAATATTATGAAGACAATGTATGGTGGTTTTGGTGAAGTTGGTGCTAGTAAAGTTGATTGTAAGAACTATAGAAGGGATTTGAATCTTTACATAGGAGAGTATGATGCAGAAATGGTAGTTAGGCGTCTTATTAGGAAGAAAGAATGTTGTCCTGGTTTCACATGTGATTATGTTATTGGTGAAGATAGAAGATTGAAAGGACTTTTCTGGGCTGATGAGCAATCAAAAACAAATTATACAGTGTTTGGTGACATAGTTGGTTTTGATGCTACTTATAAATCAAACAAGTAAGTTTTTTTCTTTTATTGCGTTATATATTCTATTGTCACACCCTGAAATATCAGAGCATGGCGTGACTGGACTGGTATCTTCATTGCACAGCAGAAGCAAAATAAGCTAAGACTTCTAGAAAACGAACGCCCACTAAGTACTCGAATCTCCAATGGTTCTCCTATTCCAACCGTGCCTTAACTTTTGAAATGCAACCTGAGAAAGAAACATGCGAAAAATCAACATAAAGTTGAGCGAGTTCATAGTTTGTTTTGGAAAAGATTTAAAATAAATCTTTTTTAATAACCAGTTTTTGAAGTATTATTGAGAAAACGAATTTAAAATCATTTTCTTGTCATGTTATATGGAAACTCTGTATTTGTAACACATTATATTCGCAAAAACCTCGCTTTTGTAAACTCTTGTGTTTGTAAAACTTGTATAACCGTCAATGTCCACCCCGACATTGACAACATGCATGCATAATCCTATGCTTTGAATTTATATAAAACATGGTATGTAATCTGTCAAGACGTATTGAAACTGAGTTCTGTATATGTAAGGAATACGAGATTGCTAATGGTTTGCAAGGCCATTAGCATATGACACGACATAGGAAGCATCCAAACCATAGGCATTTTTAGCTGTCGAATCCACGACTGTCGATTCACGACTAGAGACACAAAAGCACTGCTTGGTACTAGAGTGACCAAGAGTGTGGCTGCCTGAAACCCATTAGATCTAACCTTTTGTTCCACGGTCTTGGTATGTAACTGATTAATGGTGCTTATGTTACCCTATTCGTGACATGATCTTTTGTGTCATTCCTTAGTTTAATGTACGTCTTTGTACTTGTATTTTCCCGTAGTTTAGAAAACTAGAATTCGTGTGTAAGAACATTTCGAAAAAATACGCTTGTTTGAAAAACCGGTTTAAAACATAAGCTTTTCGTAAACCATTTGTGTCAGTTAAAACTTGCTTGTAAAATGGTTTAGAAGTATGTAATTCTTGTTTATTGAAAACCTTGTATGCTTTGCAAAAAGTGCATGTCTTTCCACCCCGAAAACATTTAGAAAAAATTTAAAACCGTAAAAGGTGAGGTTATGAACTCACCTGAATATTCCTGTGCAAAGCTAGCTATATACGACTTCGTAATGTCGTTTCCAAGACGTGACTCGCTAGCGTGCATTATATAACATCCCTAATCATGGAATATCTTATAAGTTTCTAAACAAAAGCGGTAACTAAACTACGTGTCACCGAGCTCTACCGAATCGTTGACCGAACGATTTGACGGTAAATTGTTAACTTAACGAAAATGACTAAGTTATATTCGTTAAGTTTCATTTATTGTCGATACGATTACTAAGTCTTGGAATACTTAGTTCTCGAAAGATGTTAAAATATATAAATATTTATATAAAAATATATAAATATATTGTTATAATCGCGTTAGACGTCCCGAGGAATCGTACGTGTATGTAACGAATAATATACAACGAACTCGTATTATATGTGCCGTTTAGGCGTTTGAAATAAATGTAAAAGTTATATTCGCTTTATAAAAGAATCGTCGACTTGTCGTGTTTGAAAATAAATATATAACTATATTTATTTTTATAAGAGAATCAATTTGTTTGTGTCGGAAATAAATATGTAACGATATTTATTTATAAAAAGGATTCGAGTTTAACGTTTGAGATAAATATAATAATTATATTTATTTTGTAAAATAGTTAGCGTCATCGTCGTTTTTGTAAGTTATAAAGTGTCGTCGAATGTAATTATATGTTTGTATGTGTTTTTATAAAAGATCATTTGAATCCGATAGTTTATTTTATAATAAAACGCGTTTTGTTTTACGGATTTCTCTAGAAAAACGGGCAGAGTTTCCTCTGTTTTAGGACTCCCCAGACAACACAAGTTGTCGTTATTTATTCAAAATTCAATCAAGTTTCAACAATATTTTTGTATAATCAATCTATATAACCAAGATAACAAAAAAAAAATTCAAATACTTTTAACTAATAGTTCATCGATTTGTTCGGTTTGTGAGCTCGTTTTTCACGTATGAAATAAGGAATAATTAACGAAAATAATATTCGTCCTAAATATTTACCGAATCTTCGTGTCGAAACGCCGAAAGAAGTTGGCTGAGTTAACCGGGTTTGACCGAGTTGAACTGAGTTGAACTGAGTCGAGCTAAAATACACTGAGTCAAACCGAGTTGAACTGAGTCGAGCCGAAATGCACTGAGTCGAACCGAGTTGGACTGAGTCGAGACCCGAACCCGTCACGAAGCTGCTGAGCCATATCCGAAGTCTGACCCGAGCTCAAAGCACCCACATAAAACTCGAACCTGATTGTTGAACCGTCGAACACATACCAAATCTAAACCGAGCATCATCAGTCATAACACAATCGTCATCACCTTCAATCTTCAAGAGAATAAAAGAGGAGAAAGGGGATCTTCCCGGAATATTCATCAGAGAGAACATACCACCGCCGCCGCCAACGGCGGATCGTTGCCAGAAACGGCATCTCGCCGTTTCTCTCTCTCCAGTCTCGATCTTTCTCTCTGTCTTGTTTCTCTGTCTCGTCCACGCTGCTGCCCTCCTCTCTCGGTTCTGTCGTCGCACCACCACCAGACGGTGGTGGTGGTGGTCGTTCTTCAACAATTTACAGGGGGAGATGGTGTGCTTGGTGTGTGGTCGGAGCATCAATCCGTCGTCCAAACTCACCGCCGCCGTAGCGGCGGTTCTTCCCTGTGGTTCACCAGTCTTACAAACAAGAGGGAGAGTGTAACCATCTTGGTTTTCACACCTGTATTTGTTTTGACTTGCATTGTAACAATTTCTGTATTGGTGTAACGCCTTGTATTTTCATATCTTTATCCATATTTGTATCCTATTTTTCGAGGCGTTAATTATAATGAATTATTGTATACATATTCTAGATTCAATTCTACGTTACAAACACTTAATTTCGTTACGAAACCGAAAAACTATACAAAGATATTTTTCTAATAAATTTTAGCGTAAAACTTTACAAAAGGATTTTTAATAATTTTTAGAAATTGTTTTAGCATAGGTCCCTTTTATAAAAAGTTCTTGTTTTAATCCATAGTATTCAAAAAAAAAAAAAACTGGATGAATAGTGCCTACGACCAGCCGCGAATTCTTGTTGTATTTTCACATTTATACGCGAATTGCAGCCATTTTAACTCATTTCAAGCTGTCACCTAGCACCTACACTATATATACAACCTCTCTAGCCCTCATTTCACTTGCCAAACACTTCTAAATTATCAAAATCCTCTCTAAAATTCTGCATTTTCAAGAACAAGTGCAGAATTTTTCTTAGTATACAAGTGAGTTCAAACTCACTTTTCTTCATCATTTCTTCATCAAATCTTCCTCTACAAAGCTTGGATCTTCTCTAGGATTGTTTCCAACAGATTATATTGCTAATCTAAGGTACAACCACACCATTTCATGATCCAAACTTACTGTTTTTGATGATTAATCTTATACTTTATTTTTATTCATACTAACTTGCATGAATCTTATATCTACCATACTTCTAATCAAAACCATGTTCATGACACTTATGTATGGTTAATTCTTATGAGTTTGGAGGTGTGAAAACCCTCTTAACTTTCTGTTACTAACTCTTAATTTTCTGTTATTAATCACTAACATAAGTACAAACATTAAAACCATACAAATCTATCATAGTCTTGTGGTGGCAAGTGTTTTGGTTCACCAACCGAGTCTACCATAATTCTTGTGATAAGATTTGTGTTTTGGGTTAAGCTAACTTAACTACAAACTCTATTATTATGTTGTTATTTTCCTTTCAATCCGATCATGCTTGTATTGATAAGAGATGAGTAATTTATACCGTCCGATCATACTTGTATTGATATGTGATACAATCCGATCATACTCATGGTGATAGGTGATGGTAAATCATACCGTCCGATCATCTTTGTATTGATATGTGATTTTGGACATTAACATAACAATGACTTAACTTACAAGACTTAATTTACAAACTATATATATATATATATATATATATTCCCATACATAATATATACTTACATAATAATTATTTTAAATTAGTAATATTCAAGTTCAACAACTAAAAATATTATCTTTAATTATTCTGATCTAATTATTTTGATAATTAGTTATATAATTATCATATTAATTCTTTTAAACTATATATTTATCATTATCAATTTATATATATAATTGGCCATTTGAATTAATCTATAATTTTTATAAATTAAGTATATCACTTGTACTATGTTTTAGTTATAATTATTTTATTTAACTATGTTATTTAATTATACAAGTTAATTATATTTGAGTATTATCACAAATGATTATATTAAATTAATTACATAATTTTGCAATTTAATTATTTATATGTTGAACAAATATTTTTGATAATTAATTCCTTTATAACATATTCATTTTCCGAGTCCTCAATTAGGTTATCCAAACCACTTAGTTACCATTTAGTCAAACCGAATCCTATAGATTTAGGATTTCCGTTCATACAATTAAACACTATTATTGATACAAATTCTATATTGTTGCATGTTCAATCTATTACAGTGACGTTGGATCTGTTCCCACAAACCCTCACATTAAACTTACTTGTTGGACTTACCGCACTCAAGGTGAGTTCATAGTCCCTTTTTACATTATTTTTGGGATGATACATATGTTACAATGTGATACAAACTATTTGCTATTTTGTGGTTCCCCGATTGCCTTTGCATTTGCTTAATACTTGTTGTTGTTGCTTTAACGCGTTTACGTTCATTAACTTGCAAAAGCCCAACGGTTATATTATAGCGCTATAGGTGTGACGCCACACCTCACTTCCAGTGAAACTATTTGTTGCTAATGTTGTTGTTGATACTCATGTGAAACTTTTTGGAAGTGTGGTGATAGACTCGTGTTACGTCATAACGAAGGTTTGAATGTACCACCAAGTGACTACTTGTATTACTCTTTGGCTTAAAGACATATCTCATGCCACAGTGTTAAACCATTTTCATATCACATTGTTATTTTTGCCTAACAAAACCTATGAATTCACTCAACCGTTTGTTGACCCAATATTTTTCTAACATATGTTTCAGGTGACAATGTTTGATGCTATGATTTGCAAGAATATTTCATATAGGATTGATCAAGACTTATGCCTTCGATTAAATTCGAATCTATTGTATTTGTGAAACAATTTGTTATGATGTATTTTGTTTATGTACTCTTATTTATTCAGATATGAATGCAATCTCTTTAATTAAACCTAAGCTATATTTCAACTTAATTTAAACACCATGTGCTCAAATGCATTCTATCAAGTTTCGTGATGCCCTTGACATTTCCGCCTCCGGTCAGGGTGTGACAGATTGGTATCAGAGCCATGGTTATAGGGAATTAGGTTATTAGCGATGCTTTGACCTAGACTATAACTTACCTAGGACACCTATCCATTAGTGTGCTCTTTCCTTATCCTTATCTTCATCCCTATCCTTATCTTTTGCAAACCAAAGCCTCGTCACCGCGGATTTCATCTTTGGACTCTCTAGATTATACAAATGCTCATCATCTATCCTTAGGTGATTATTTTCAAAACCTCTTTTGATTTTCAAATTATCGTCGAAGTCTTGGGCTCTAATAATGAACTCGTGCAATCTGGAAGGGTGGACGCCTGTATCCCGAGTTTTCTGTCTAGGCAAGCACTTCGTATAAATCCCAACTTGAGGGACCAGTTGTGCTTACCTGGGAACTCTTGAGATGAGTGTCCACTTATAGGCTAAAGCATGACTTCACCAAAGTTATAGGAACCCGACTACTTTGATTTGCCATTGATATTGTTTATTCGAGGAATAAATGATATCCATCTCGTTATGTGTTTTCTATCCTCATCATCGATTTTATGAAACTATTCCACAAAAAGAAAAAAAAAACATTTCGTTTTGATTCCTATGACCTTATGTTTTCCCCTACCGCTTGTAGATACCTAATCGGTCCAATGACTCTCTTGCCCATGAACTTCATATTTAACATAGTCATTAAAACGCGATCACACTACATCATTTTACTAAAGATATTCGCTATCAAACGGAAACCAAACCAACTTTTCTCGCATGTCTATAAGGTCTTATAGATAATATAAGATCGTTTTACCAAGACTCTTTCCAAAATCGATAAATCGTTTGCTAAAACACTTTTCAACGATCACTAAAGTTCATCATGCTAAATTTCTTCTCAAGGATCAACGTTTTCACAAGAACCTAAAGATTTCAAATCTTTGTATTAATACAAACTTACTATCTTCAAAAAAAAAAAATCCCGCCAAGTCTCGAACTTTCTATTGAATTGGAACATGTAGTAACTGGAAGGGTGAATACCGTTAACCGAAATTTCGGCGAGAGTATTCCACCTATTAGGCCAAAGCATGTTTCTCCAATTTCAAAAGGATTTTCGACCACTTCAGTTTAGTCAAAGTTCCATTTTGGAACAATCCAAGTTTTAATCGAACCTGCGTTTTACTATTATCAATTTTATACGATACAATCCCCTCTTTTCAAATTCGAATTATTTTCGAGATCATACATTTTCAAATTCAAATTTTCAAACTAGCTACAGTAAACTGTTTTAAAACGTATCATGGAAGCCTTAACCGATCGTATGGTGTAAGCTGAAATTTCCTTATCTATATAAGAAACTCACTACTCGAGCTAATCTACACAAGAACTACAACTTCTGATATAATTCAACACATACCCAAAATAACCCATCCCCAAACTTTTCTTAGTTCAACAAAACCCAATATTCAAATGGCAAATTTCCCAGTAGCGTATGCTGAATCTTCAGATGCATCAGAAATTCATCAATTCCATCGGTTTACTGATTTACCCACTCATGAGAGGTATCGAAAACTCAAGGATCTTGAAGTTTTTACTATTAGCGGTATTGATTGGCATCGAATGGAAATGTTTGATTCCAGTGGTTTACTGGCAGGATTACTACCACATAATAAGCCCTGGCGCCGTTTCTTCGACATCCTAGAACCGTCATACGATGAACTGGTATATGAGTTCTTGTCCACTTTCTATTTCAAATATAATAAAAGTCTTACCGATGAATCCATTCATTTTTGACTTTGTGGACAACCTCATAATATGTCATTAACAGAATTCGCAGTTCATCTGGGCATATATACAGATGAAGAAGTTAAACAACCCATTTTTACGGAGGCATCAACCTCCTATTCCTCTGTGGAAATGAGAGAATATTGTCGATGCCATTCATCAAAAGAGTGGTGTGGCAACAATAATTCTATGAACTTCACAGACCCTCGTTATCGATATATGCACCGTGTTTTAGCCAACACTATCACGGGACGCAAAAATAATCAACAAAAGGTTAGTTCAACCGAACTTTTCCATCTGCGTAGTATTTTTGAGCAAGTCCCTTGTAATATTGCCCACGAGCTTGCTACATATTTTTTTTGTCAACAAACAAATCCTCTGAGAAGTCTCATGGGAGGGTCTTACATTACAAAAATAGCAAAATCATTAGGTGTCTTAAGTGATCAGATTATCCAAGGGTTATCTCCACCAAAGGCACATGGGATTGTAAATTTTAACACCATTAGCCTAACCCCTGTTCATAATTATACACCAACTCAACTCAACCATTCCAGTCGGAGGGAGCTCCAGTTATTTTAGAAAGTACCTCCACACAAAATTTACAACAATCATTATTGCAGCTTCCTCAATCGTCTTTTTATCGATTTGATCTGCAACCACAACTGCCACACATACAAGAACATATTACAACTAACCTATCCCAACCATTAACACTGAACGTCCTACAAAACTTCTCACCGTTAGTTTTCGAGGAGGATTCAACGATGCAAGAAACTTTGTTTGATGAAAACATGATGATCCAAGAGCAGTTAGCATCGGAATCATTTTTGCAATCACCATTACAGCCACAGTATTTCCAGTCACTATTAAACGAAGTAGAACAACAACTGCCACCAACTGATATAGCAGGCCCAAGTACGGTGCCTCAAATGAATCTACCTCCAGATTCAATGGGAGTCGAAGTGACTAGGTTAAACGATCAGATTCGAAATTTGTCTCAACAAATAAAACGACTGACAGAAAGAAATAAATGGTTGGAAGACATGCTAAGACAATTAGCTGCTCGTATGCAACTGACTCTACCACCTCCACCACCTTATAGTTCTGAGTCTGAATTTGATTCATTACATGATTTATTTCAAATGTAAATTTGTTCACATCATAATAGACTATCAAATTTTTTTTTATGATTAAATTGTTCAATACATACATTCTATTGTATTTTGTGTTTTACCTACAAGTAATACATATATGATCATAAATATGAAGTTATGAATCATAATCAGTTAGCACGACCAGTTAGACCACACCGAGTAAATGATAATGTGAAATGCATTAAAGAACTAACAGATCCTCCAAAATGATTATAAAATGTCATTGTGTTCTCAAGAAAAGTTAATCAATGAAAGTAGGAATGCTTTTACCTAGTCTATAGTTTTAGAGCTTTATCTTCATGTTTTGTTCAGGAACTACATGCATGCTACTTTAACTACTTATTTATTCTCTTTTGATCTTTTAAACGTATATGCCACTTATGTGTTAATACTTGTTTCATGATTCTATTCTTTATGTGTTATTCTTCACATATTTCCTTATGTGTTAATACTTGTTTTATTATTCCCCAATATACATCTTTCCTCATGCATTTTACTTATGTTTACCTTTATGAAGATTATGCTTCCACTTTGTTTGATCCAAATGCAATTAGAGGTTTTGTTTCACTTAAGTTTGAATCTTTGCTTGCTCTACCATGTTCAGAGTTAATCAAATCAAGTCTGCAAACCCTACTTGGATAAATTTGTCATTGTCCTCATTAATGACATTCAAAGCCGACCATGAGATTCGCCTTCGTTTTAACTTTGAACTCCTAAAACAAGAACAACTTTATGCCTAGTTCTTGCAATGTGAACTCTTGCTTAAGAAACTTTATGCTTAGTACACAAATTACAAATACATTTCACTTCATATATTGGCCAAACATACTTAGTGCATAATTTACAAACGCATATACACTTAGTATGTTGACTTAGCACATAGTATTAAAACATTCTCATGATAAACTTACATTGTTTATGACAATCCATGCTTAGTTTATGATGCACACTATTAGTTGATTAATGTGAAATATATATTAACATTGTACTTGAATGAAATACCTACTACTAATTTTGTTGTACGCAAAACAAACAATGCTATCATTGCTAATGTGAAACACGTTTTGATTCAATTGATGTTGTGTTACGTCAATGCTCATTCAATTTAGGTGTTATTTCAACCTTATTTGTTTCCCTCATTTAACAAGAGGAGCTATGTGACCATGCGACGAAAAGCATAATTATGGGTGCACACTTAATTATGAGGTTCGACGCATGAGAATCATAGTAAGCCTTGTTAATTATGGTGGCATATAAGAAAATTATGTGATCGTGTGATTATCTATTATTTATTTATTGGGACGCCCTTTTGTTTGCTAAAATATATATATATATTTTTTACAAATTTAGTATAACATAGTGATATGCAAAACAATCCCTATACACCCAATGATGCTCATAAATTCTTCAAAAACTATCAACACCAAACGATGCTCTAGAAACTAACACTATGCTCATCTATTCAATCCTTACAATTACATTCTATGGTCTCTTTCGAATAAATTTCGGGACGAAATTTTCTAAAGTAGGGGAGACTGTAACCATCTTGGTTTTCACACTTGTATTTGTTTTGACTTGCATTGTAACAATTTCTGTATTGGTGTAACGCCTTGTATTTTCATATCTTTATCCATATTTGTATCCTATTTTTCGAGGCGTTAATTATAATAAATTATTGTATACATATTCTAGATTCAATTCTACGTTACAAACACCTAATTTCGTTACGAAACCGAAAAACTATACACAGATATTTTTCTAATAAATTTTAGTGTAAAACTTTACAAAAGGATTTTTAATAATTTTTAGAAATTGTTTTAGCATAGGTCCCTTTTATAAAAAGTTCTTGTTTTAATCCATAGTATTCAAAAAAAAAAGTTGGATGAATAGTGCCTACGACCAACCACGAATTCTTGCTGTATTTTCACATTTATACGCGAATTGCAGCCATTTTAACTCATTTCAAGCTGTCACCTACCACCTACACTATATATACAACCTCTCTAGCCCTCATTTCACTTGCCAAACACTTCTAAATCATCAAAATCCTCTCTAAAATTCTGCATTTTCAAGAACAAGCGTAGAATTTTTCTTAGTATACAAGTGAGTTCAAACTCACTTTTCTTCATCATTTCTTCATCAAATCTTCCTCTACAAAGATTGGATCTTCTCTAGGATTGTTTCCAATAGATTATCTTGTTAATCTAAGGTACAACCACACCATTTCATGATCCAAACTTACTGTTTTTGATGATTAATCTTATACTTTATTTTTATTCATACTAACTTGCATGAATCTTATATCTACCATACTTCTAATCAAAACCATGTTCATGACACTTATGTATGGTTAATTCTTATGAGTTTGGAGGTGTGAAAACCCTCTTACCTTTCTGTTACTAACTCTTAATTTTCTGTTATTAATCACTAACATAAGTACAAACATTAAAACCATACAAATCTATCATAGTCTTGTGGTGGCAAGTGTTTTGGTTCACCAACCGAGTCTACCATAATTCTTGTGATAAGATTTGTGTTTTGGGTTAAGCTAACTTAACTACAAACTCTATTATTATGTTGTTATTTTCCTTTCAATCAGATCATGCTTGTATTGATAAGAGATGAGTAATTTATACCGTCCGATCATACTTGTATTGATATGTGATACAATCCGATCATACTCATGGTGATATGTGATGGTAAATCATACCGTCCGATCATCTTTGTATTGATATGTGATTTTGGACATTAACATAACAATGACTTAACTTACAAGACTTAATTTACAAACTATATATATATTCCCATACATAATATATACTTACATAATAATTATTTTAAATCAGTAATATTCAAGTTCAACAACTAAAAATATTATCTTTAATTATTCTGATCTAATTATTTTGATAATTAGTTATATAATTATCATATTAATTCTTTTAAACTATATATTTATCATTATCAATTTATATATATAATTGGCCATTTGAATTAATCTATAATTTTTATAAATTAAGTATATCACTTGTACTATGTTTTGGTTATAATTATTTTATTTAAGTATGTTATTTAATTATACAAGTTAATTATATTTGAGTATTATCACAAATGATTATATTAAATCAATTACATAATTTTGCAATTTAATTATTTATGTTGAACAAATATTTTTGATAATTAATTCCTTTATAACATATTCATTTTCCGAGTCCTCAATTAGGTTATCCAAACCACTTAGTTACCATTTAGTCAAACCGAATCCTATAGATTTAGGATTTCCGTTCATACAATTAAACACTATTATTGATACAAATTCTATATTGTTGCATGTTCAATCTATTAGAGTGACGTTGGATCTGTTCCCACAAACCCTCACATTAAACTTACTTGTTGGACTTACCGCACTCAAGGTGAGTTCATAGTCCCTTTTTACATTATTTTTGGGATGATACATATGTTACAATGTGATACAAACTATTTGCTATTTTGTGGTTCCCCCGATTGCCTTTGCATTTGCTTAATACTTGTTGTTGTTGTTTTAACGCGTTTATGTTCATTAACTTGCAAAAGCCCAACGGTTATATTATAGCGCTATAGGTGTGACGCCCCACCTCACTTCCAGTGAAACTATTTGTTGCTAATGTTGTTGTTGATACTCATGTGAAACTTTTTGGAAGTGTGGTGATAGACCCGTGTTACGTCATAACGAAGGTTTGAATGTACCACCAAGTGACTACTTGTATTACTCTTTTGCTTAAAGACATATCTCATGCCACAGTGTTAAACCATTTTCATATCACATTGTTATTTTTGCCTAACAAAACCTATGAATTCACTCAACCGTTTGTTGACCCAATATTTTTCTAACATATGTTTCAGGTGACAATGTTTGATGCTATGATTTGCAAGAATATTTCATATAGGATTGATCAAGACTTCTGCCTTAGATTAAATTTGAATCTATTGTATTTGTGAAACAATTTGTTATGATGTATTTTGTTTATGTACTCTTATTTATTCAGATGTGAATGCAATCTCTTTAATTAAACCTAAGCTATATTTCAACTTAATTTAAACACCATGTGCTCAAATGCATTCTATCAAGTTCCGTGATGCCCTTGACATTTCCGCCTCCGGTCAGGGTGTGACAGAGAGTAAGGGGTGTTTGGCTGAATTTGTGAGAGAAATAAGGGTAGATGCAGGTTTGAGTGTGTGTTTGAAGTATAAATCGAGAGAGGGAGAGACAAACATAGTGTCTGCTTCTTGTGTGTGTGCAGATGATTTTGAGAGGGAGAGGAGAGTGTTGTGTGTACAAGAAAATGAGGATCAAGAGGGGGTATGGACCCTTATATAAGGATGTTGAGGAAATCTTGTAAAGATCTTGTGGCTTCCATTTTTGAGACAAGAATCTCTACAAGATTTTGTAGAGATTTTGGAGAGATTTTGTAAGATTTTAAAGAGATCTTGTATAGATCTTCAAGCAACCAAAAATATACAGTTTGGTCATGTGTATGTATAGTATAAACGAGAGAGAGAGTGAGGAAAATAAAAGAATTGTTTGCTTTCTCTTCACCATTATATATGTGTTCCCTTTGGTGATTTAAAATCTACAAATAAATGTGTAGTCACATGATAAATTATATAAAGCCATGAAATGATACACTAAGCACAAAATCGACTTAGAAATATATTTTTTTAGCATCTTGATTATTAAATCACCAAGGTTTGCGTCTTAAACATTATTTATTATCGTTTTAAGCATCTGTTAATCGCGTAATTAAGAGCCGTAAATCACCGGTTGTCACATTCTCCCCCTGTTAATAAAATTTCGTCCTCGAAATTTAGACTAAGTTAACTCCTCAGAGTCACATTATGCGTAAGTAACTACGAATAATGTTAAAGGAAGTGAGACATACTGATACCGTCACCAGTGTGACCAAGTTAATAGGGGTCCAATAAAAGAGGAATTTCGACCAATAGAATTCCAAACGAACATTCACAATATGTAAATGAATTCTAGAAACGATAACATCCACTAAATGGAACTAAGAATCAACAAGTTCAATGAAATAGTTTTGCATGAAACGTTCGATCATGATCAGCCCAAGCTGCAAGTTCTACCGACGCCACAAGGTGTTGTAGTGATCAGAATAATTCAATATTAGTGGTGACCGAACAAGTTCACCGTGTTTGAAATCAAATGAAGATTCAACGAGATAAATCTGAACGCTTGTTTCAAGCAAACATCAAGGGATTTTCAACTGAAAATAGAGCATAAAAAATATTGTTTTCGATCGAAGATGAATAAGCAATGAATATCACAAGACATTCGATCGATGTTGAAAGAACCGTTAAGAGGTACACCGAAATGTAAAAATGAATTTGCGTACCATTGTCTTAACACACAATTGTGTTAAGACTGCTTTGATATGATAATTCAATGCGGATTTAAGGCAAATCAATAAATAATTAATTAAATCCGTGCATGAGATGCGCAAACGAGTTTAGCGCAAGCTTCAAATTAATGAAAGCACCACTACATGGTGTCGAAATCAACAGACAATTTAATGGAGTCGAATGCCAAACAAGTTTACTACGACTCGGAACAAATGAAGTGCTTGTTAAAATTTGATTTGAATATGATGCTCCCAATACATCATACGATGCTTTGAATTGAATATGTGTAATGAACAAGTTCAAACAATTGAATTTGATTTCAGCGCAAGCCGACAATAAGTACATGTATCGACAAGAAAACTTTCGGCATGGTCACAACGAAAAATCATGTATGTAACTTGAAAAGAAGAGAAATTTCAAGAAAATGTGTTGACTTGATAACAAAGGAGCCAACAATTACAATAATGCAGGTCATTCGAATCACAAGTCAATAATTAGATTTAGCGAAATAATATTTGAACTTTAATGAAACGCTTTATTCGAAACGAAACCACATGCGTAACAAACGATGCATGCGTAACATATGAATTTTCAAGAAATGAAGCAAATGAGTGTTCGCTATAACGAAAGAAGTTATTGTGATGCAATGACCATTAAGAGGAGTAGAGATGTGAAAATCCACTCACTAGATGCAAAAGTCGGAATTTCAATAAAAGAAATTTAAGGACTTTACCTGGGGTTGCATGTGATAACCGGTTGTTAGGTGACATTACCATGGAGAGTCGAACATGGCGTATTCGTCGTTATTGAGATAGGGGGAACACGGAGACATGTGTCTTCTCCTTGGCGTGATTCGTGTCGTTGCAGGACCGTGTGACAAGTTGCCGCATCATGATTTTCTCCAGCTGACGGAATCTAGCATCGTTCAGTCGCGCCATCGTGTCTTCTCAAAGACCTTGCCTCGATATTCGTATATGACATACTTCAACCTCCGTTGACGTATAGGTTGAGTTTTGTGTAATTTGCGCGCCCGTACTTCGTTTTGCGTAGGTTACCTGCTCGGTTACTTAAAATAGCATGGACGACATAATAATGGTGTTTGTCCGAGTTAATGAACGTGGTTCCTACATGATGACCTTTAATGAACTTCATCATAAGTTTCCGAAGGTCCTAAATGCATGTTTCCTAATCTCTCAAAGTTTTGTGCACTGTATGCGACTGTTTTGTGTACCATGTGTAAAACACCACTATAGCGTATGTTTGAAAACAAAATTTTGACTGTTTGTTTTTTTGGCAACGGTTGGAGACCATATTCGAGTACTATGTGTTCTGTATGTATTCAGGTTTTAATATTCTAAGTTCCCAGAGGAAAGTGAGGTTAGAGCCTAGGTATCTCTACAGAAACCTAATTTGCTGTAACCTATAGCTCTGATACCAATCTGTCACACCCTGAAATATCAGAGCATGGCGAGACTGGACTGGTATCTTCATTGCACAACGGAAGCAAAATAAGCTAAGACTTCTAGAAAATGAACGCCCACTAAGTACTCGAATCTCCAATGGTTCTCCTATTCCAACCGTGCCTTAACTTTTGAAATGCAACCTGAGAAAGAAACATGCGAAAAATCAACATAAAGTTGAGCGAGTTCATAGTTTGTTTTGGAAAAGATTTAAAATAAATCTTTTTGAATAACCGGTTTTTGAAGTATTATTGAGAAAACGAATTTAAAATCATTTTCTTGTCATGTTATATGGAAACTCTGTATTTGTAACGCATTATATTCGCAAAAACCTCGCTTTTGTAAACTCTTGTGTTTGTAAAACTTGTATAACCGTCAATGTCCACCCCGACATTGACAACATGCATGCATAATCCTATGCTTTGAATTTATATAAAACATGGTATGTAATCTGTCAAGACCTATTGAAACTGAGTTCTGTATATGTAAGGAATACGAGATTGCTAAATGTTTGCAAGGCCATTAGCATATGACACGACATAGGAAGCATCCAAACCATAGGCATTTTTAGCTGTTGAATCCACGACTGTCGATTCACGACTAGAGACACAAAAGCACTGCTTGGTACTAGAGTGACCAAGAGTGTGGCTGCCTGAAACCCATTAGATCTAACCTTTTGTTCCGCGGTCTTGGTATGTAACTGATTAATGGTGCTTATGTTACCCTATTCGTGACATGATCTTTTGTGTCATTCTTAGTTTAATGTACCTCTTTGTACTTGTATTTTCCCGTAGTTTAGAAAACTAGAATTCGTGTGTAAGCACATTTCGAAAAAATACGCTTGTTTGAAAAACCGGTATAAAACATAAGCTTTTTGTAAACCATTTGTGTCAGCTAAAACTTGCTTGTAAAATGGTTTAGAAGTATGTAGTTGTTGTTTATTGAAACCTTGTATACTTTGCAAAAAGTGCATGTCTTTCCACCCCGAAAACATTTAGAAAAAATGTAAAACCGTAAAAGGTGGGGTTATGAACTCACCTGAATATTCCTGTGCAAAGCTAGCTATATACGACTTCGTAATGTCATTTCCAAGACGTGACTCGCTAGCGTGCATTATATAACATCCCTAATCATGGAATATCTTATAAGTTTCTAAACAAAATGTGACAACCGGTGATTTACGGCTTTTAATTACGTGATTAACAGGCGATTTATGCGACATTAAATTGTGTTTACGACGCTAATTAACTTAACCAGGCCCTTGGAGTACCCCGGGACGCTTGTTCAGCTATACAGTGCGCGTGTGGTGATTTACAGAAAATCTGCTGAATATTACGTGACAACGGACTGATACCGTACAAAATACTGACGACGCCGACAAATATGGATGTTACACGAATATTTTATGCTTATGGAGTATGGGTCGCGATATCGGGTCTCGTAGGAATTACGGGCCACTTACACATGAGATGGGCTTGTGGGCCCTGGGCCCAAGCCCAAAACCCACAAGCCTAAACCTGCACATAATATATTAGATTTTTCCTTAAAAATCTTGCAAAATCTCATCAAATCTATGCAAAAGATTTGTCTCTAAAGATTAGAACATAAGGACTTATGGTTAACAAATTGTTATACGATCCACCAAACAATACCCATTATACATCTTTATAAAAGGGGGGGCTACCCCTTGATTTCTTTAAGCAGACACAACAACACACACATAACAAACACCCTCATACCTTACCCTCTCCCTCTCTCGATAACTTACACAAACAAACAAACACAGACTTGAAGTCTGTCTTTCTCACTCATATACAAAACATTACACACACAAATATAACCAAGATCAAACACAGGGAAATCACTTCCCTCACAAAACAAAACAAAACCCAACCCAGCCACACCCTCCCCTCTCGGTTCCGATCTCGGTAGCAGATGCGCCGCCGTGAGCGGCGGTGGTGGTCTTCTCCGACAACACAGCAACCCCCCTCCCCTTCTTCTCCGGTGTCAAGTAACCGGACGACAAACCGCCCCCCTCCCCTTCTCGATGACTCCGGTGACGGTGTGTGGTTCCGACGAAGAAAGACCGAGAGAGGAG
The DNA here is from genome assembly GCA_030545235.1 of Helianthus tuberosus. NCBI lineage: Eukaryota > Viridiplantae > Streptophyta > Magnoliopsida > Asterales > Asteraceae > Helianthus > Helianthus tuberosus. The sequence goes on along the minus strand of CM060365.1, from coordinate 179,559,067 downwards.
AGAGAGATGGAGGAAATCTCCGGCGGTCGGAGACTCGGACTGCCGGTCAGTTCGTTTATCCAGCAGTCTTTCCATTGGTCCGACGGGTCTCACGGGTTCGCAGTGGTTCGTGTTCTTATCCGAAAAGTTCTCCGGTAAACCCTCCCTGTTTCTTTCGTTTGGTTTCATTTATGAAGATTTGTTACCGATGATGTTCATTAGCGGCTAATGGTTTTGTTCGGGTTCACCACGGTTCAAGCTCAGGTCCCGGTCAGATTCTGGATGGTGGTTCGCGGCTCGGGATCGGGTACAGGGCTCCAAAAAAATTCGAGTTTAGTTCGTGTCTAAAATTCGAGTTTAGTTCGTGTCTCAGTCAGATTTGGTCTCGGCTCAGGTCAAAATTGGTTCGACTCAGTGCAATCCAGCTCGACTCAGTTCAACTCGGTTTGACTCGGTGTATTTTAGCTCGACTCGGTGCGACTCGGCTCGACCCGGTTAACTCATTAATCGACTCGGTCAAACCCGAGTCAACTCGGTCAAACCGAGTCAACTCAGCTGACTCGGTCAACCCAGCGAGTCAAACTTGGTCAACTCAGTTGACCCGGTTAACTCAAACCCATGTTTCGACGACTCGACGCGAAAGAAATGGTAAAGGTTTAACGACGAGATTAATTTGTTATTTTTATGTTTTTATCGTACGTGACAAACGAGCTCGAACCGATTTAACTATAGTTACGTTTTGATATAGTTGACAAAGTTATATGCATATTGTTTGAATTTTAAAAAACGACAACTTGTGTTGTCGAGGGCGTCCAAAAACAGAGGAAACTCTGCCCGTTTTTCGAGAAAACCCGTAAAATCAAAACATGTTTTATCGAAAAGCGACTTTTATAAAACGAGATACAAATATAAAGTTTCTTTCGACAACAACTTACAACTTATGAAAACAACGATACGGAAATTATTTTGACAACAAATAAATATAAGTATTATATTTATTTCGAACGTTAAACTCGAATCTTCTTATAGAAAAATATAGTTTATTTCGAACATTTAACGACTCGTATCCTTTTATAGAATAAATATAGTTTATATATTTATTTCGAACGTCAAACAAAAACGACGATTCTTTTATAAAATAGATATAACTTATCTATTTATTTCAAACATCGTACAACATGAATTCGTTTTACAAAATAAATATAGTTGTATATTTATCTCAAACACATGAATTCTCTTATAAAATAAATATAATTTTTATATTTATTACAAGACGCCTAAACGACACATTATGAGTTTATTCTTTTCATAAAACACTCGTCACATACACGTACGACTACTCGAGACGGCTAATGCAATTACAACGATATATTTATATATTTTTATATAAATATTTATTTATTTTTAAAGCTCTCGAGAATTAAGTCTTTTCAAGACTCATTAGTTATCACCGACAATAGACAAAACTTAACAAGTATAACTTAATCATTTTTATTAAGTTAACAACTTACCGTCGAATCGTTCGGTTAACGATTCGGTAGAGCTCGGTGACACGTAGTTAGTTACCGCTTTTATTCAGAAACTTATTAAATATTCCATGTTAGGAATATTGTAGAATGCACGCTAGCAAGTCTCGTCTTGGAAACGACATCACGAAGTCGTAATTAGCTAGCTTTGCACAAGACAATCCAGGTGAGTTCATAACCCCACCTTTTACGGTTTTACATTTTTCTAAATGTTTTCGGGGTGGAAAGACATGCACTTTTTGCAAAGCATACAAGAATTAAATATTTCTAAACCATTTTACAAGCAAGATTTAACTGGCACAAATGGTTTACAAAAAGCTTATGTTTTATACCGGTTTTTCAAACAAGCGTATTTTTCGAAATATGCATACACACGAGTTCTAGTTTTCTAAACTACGGGAAAAATACAAGATACAAATGTACAATGTTTATAAATGGTATGATACAAAAACAAGAAGCACTCTTGGTGAGAACGAGTACCAAGTATGATGCGTTTCGAGAATACAAGAATACAAGAAGCACTCTTGGTGAGAACGAGTACCAAGAATGATGCGTTTTGAGAAATGATACGAGAAATCGTGTCACGAATAGGGTACCATAAGCACCATTAATCAACAATATACCTAGACCGCAGAACAAAAGGTTAGATCTAACGGGTGTCGGGCAGCCTCACTCTTGGTGAGAACGAGTACCAAGCAGTGCTTTTGTGTCTCAGAATATGCCAACTAGAAAATGCCTAAGGTTTGGTTGCTTCCTATGTCATGTCACATGTTAATGGCCTTGCAACCCATTAACAACCCTAATACATACAAGAACACCTTATTTATACAAGATTCATACCACAAGAATACTTGATTTATACATGAATATGTGATTTATACAAGAATACTTGATTTATACATGAGTACGTGGTGTACACAAAAATACTTGATTTATACATGATACATACAGAAATACTTGATTTACACATGATACATACAGAAATACTTGATTGACGGTTATACAACCTTTACAAATACAAGAGTTTACATACATAATGCGTTACAAATACAAAGTTTCTGTATAACATGACAAGAAAATGATTTTAAATTCGTTTTCTCAACAATACATCAAAAACCGGTTATTCAAAAAGATTTATTTCAAATCTTTTACAAACAAACTATGAACTCGCTCAACTTTATGTTGATTTTTCGCATGTTTCTTTCTCAGGTTGCATTTCAGAAATTATGGCACGGTTGGAATAGGAGAACCATGAAGAGTCGAGTACTTAGTGGGCGTTCATTTTCTAGAAGTCTTAACTATATTTGCTTCCGCTGTGCAATGAAGATACCAGTCCAGTCACGCCAATGCTCTGATATTTCGGGGTGTGACACAAAAGCGGTAACTAAACTACGTGTCACCGAGCTCTACCAAATCGTTGACCGAACGATTTGACGGCAAGTTGTTAACTTAACGAAAATGACTAAGTTATATTCGTTAAGTTTCATTTATTGTCGATACGATTACTAAGTCTTGGAATACTTAGTTCTCGAAATATGTTAAAATATATAAATATTTATATAAAAATATAAAAATATATTGTTATAATCGCGTTAGACGTCCCGAGGAATCGTACGTGTATGTAACGAATAATATACAACGAACTCGTATTATATGTGCCGTTTAGGCGTTTGAAATAAATGTAAAAGTTATATTCACTTTATAAAAGAATCGTCGACTTGTCGTGTTTGAAAATAAATATATAACTATATTTATTTTTATAAGAGAATCGATTTGTTTGTGTCGGAAATAAATATGTAACGATATTTATTTATAAAAAGGATTCGAGTTTAACGTTTGAGATAAATATAATAATTATATTTATTTTGTAAAATAGTTAGCGTCATCGTCGTTTTTGTAAGTTATAAAGTGTCGTCGAATGTAATTATATGTTTGTATGTGTTTTTATAAAAGATCATTTGAATCCGATAGTTTATTTTATAATAAAACGCGTTTTGTTTTACGGATTTCTTTAGAAAAACGGGCAGAGTTTCCTCTGTTTTAGGACGCCCCAGACAACACAAGTTGTCGTTATTTATTCAAAATTCAATCAAGTTTCAACAATATTTTTGTATAATCAATCTATATAACCAAGATAACAAAAAAAAAATTCAAATACTTTTAACTAATAGTTCATCGATTTGTTCGGTTTGTGAGCTCGTTTTTCACGTATGAAATAAGGAATAATTAACGAAAATAATATTCGTCCTAAATCTTTACCGAATCTTCGTGTCGAAACGCCGAAAGAAGTTGGCTGAGTTAACCGGGTTTGACCGAGTTGAACTGAGTCGAGCTAAAATACACTGAGTCAAACCGAGTTGAACTGAGTCGAGCCGAAATGCACTGAGTCGAACCGAGTTGGACTGAGTCGAGACCCGAACCCGTCACGAAGCTGCTGAGCCATATCCGAAGTCTGACCCGAGCTAAAAGCACCCACATAAAACTTGAACCTGATTGTTGAACCGTCGAACACATACAAAATCTGAACCGAGCATCATCAGTCATAACACAATCGTCATCACCTTCAATCTTCAAGAGAATAAAAGAGGAGAAAGGGGATCTTACCGGAATATTCATCAGAGTGAACATACCACCGCCGCCGCCGCCAGTGGCGGATCGTTGCCAAAAACAGCATCCCGCCGTTTCTCTCTCTCCAGTCTCGATCTTTCTCTCTGTCTTGTTTCTCTGTCTCGTCCACGCTGCTGCCCTCCTCTCTCGGTTCTGTCGTCACACCACCACCAGACGGTGGTGGTGGTGGTCGTTCTTCAGCGATTTACAGGGGGGGATGGTATGCGTGGTGTGTGGTCGGAGCATCAATCCGTCGTCCAAACTCACCGCCGCCGTAGCGGCGGTTCTTCCCTGCGGTTCACCAGTCTTACAGACAAGAGGGAGAGTGAGGGGTGTTTGGCTGAATTTGTGAGAGAAATAAGGGTAGATGCAGGTTTTAGTGTGTGTTTGAAGTATAAATCGAGAGAGGGAGAGACAAACATAGTGTCTGCTTCTTGTGTGTGTTCAGATGATTTCGAGAGGGAGAGGAGATTGTTGTCTGTACAAGAAAATGAGGATCAAGAGGGGGTATGGACCCTTTTATAAGGATGTTGAGGAAATATTGTAAAGATCTTGTGGCTTCCATTTTTTAGACAAGAATCTCTACAAGATTTTGTAGAGATTTTGGAGAGATTTTGTAAGATTTTAAAGAGATCTTGTATAGATCTTCAAGCAACCAAAAATATACAGTTTGGTTGTGTGTATGTATAGTATAAACGAGAGAGAGTGAGGAAAAATAAAAGAATTGTTTGCTTTCTCTTCACCATTATATATGTGTTCCTTTTCGTGATTTAAAATCTATAAATAAATGTGTAGTCACATGATAAATTATATAAAGCCATGAAATGATACACTAAGCACAAAATCGACTTAGAAATATTTTTTTTTTAGCATCTTGATTATTAAATCACCAAGGTTTGCGTCTTAAACATTATTTATTATCGTTTTAAGCATCTGTTAATCGCGTAATTAAGAGCCGTAAATCACCGGTTGTCACATCTATTGCGTTATATATTCCTGTTCTATTTTTTCTAATGCTTTATTAATTTGTTTTATGTAGATATGATTTGGTTTTTGTACCATTTACTGGGATTGATAATCATTTTAGGAATGTCACATTTGGTGGTGCGTTACTTGGTTCTGAGACTGTAGATTCTTATAGATGGCTTTTAAGGTGCTTTGTTAATGCTTTTGGAAATGAGCCTACAGTTGTTGTTACTGATCAAGATGCTGCAATGAAGAGAGCTATTAAGGATATACTTTCAAGAAGTAGGCATAGGTTATGTATGTGGCATATATGGGAGAAATTGAAGACAAATGTATTATATTGCGTTTTATGATATAATAAACTGCAATTTTTATATAGGTTTATTATTGCGTTTTATGTATTATACAATAAGATCCCCAAACATTTTTATCAATAGAATTGCTTTTTAATATAACAAAACAATTGCGTTTTACCATTAATGCATTATGTTTATTATTTTCATGATATTGCGTTTTAAATTATTGCGTTTTATGTTTAATAATTTTATTGCTTTTTATACAGGTTGGTCCTGTTTTGTCATCAAACATTGATTTTAATACTAGAATAACTCATGTTGTTTGGAATGATACTTTTATTCCAGAAGATTTTGAAACTGAGTGGCATTCAATAATGTCTACTTTTGGATTGGAAAATCATGGTGGTTAAAAGATATGTACGATCTTCGATTTGATTGGATTCCCTCTTATTACCATGGAGAGAATTTGGCTGGTCTTATGCGTACTACGTCTAGATGTGAAAGCGAGAATTACTTCTTTAGTCAGTTTTGCAATCCAAGATGTACACTTGTTGAATTTTTCACTCATTTTGAGACTGCAATGGATTTTCAAATGCATGAGCATAGGAGGAATGATCATGATACAAGGTATATTCAGTCTAAGACCTGGAGTGACTTTGTATTGGAGAAACAAGCATCAGAAATATATACCAAAACAATTTCTAAAGATATTCAGATTGAAATAGATGCTGCCATTACAAAGTGTATGTCAAAGTCTCATGATACTGTGGGTGATGTTCAATATTATGAAATAAAGGATTTCAAACAGCCATGCACATCTTTATTCAAGGTAATTTTTTAAATTTATAGTGTTTTAAACATCTATTGCGTTTTATTTTTTCCATCATTTGTTGTCTTTTTTCATTATACGATCATATACTTAATTGCTGTATTATATTTATTATTCATTGCATTTTATATTACATTTTACTAATTTTATATAGCTTTTTAATTTTATTTACAGGTTCAATACAGCAAACAAGAAGATGGTTTAAGTATAAGTTGTACTTGCAAATGGTTTGAACAATTTGGTATATTGTGCCGCCATATATTTTATGTTCTACGGTATGATGATATAACTGAGTTTCCCAGAAGATATGTTCTTAGAAGATGGATGAGAGATGTTGTTTCAAATGGATCAATTCATTGCAATATTCGGTTTGATGAAATTGGTAGGAATAGTGAAATTGATAAAGTTTTTAGAGAAATTGTTGTTGCAAATGAGTATGTGGTTAATAGGTTGGTTGGGGATTTAGATGAGTTGTGTCGTTACAGAGATCATATTAAAAGTTATATTGATAAAGCGGATGAGGTTATGGTTGCTGCGCCGCCTCCTAGTCGCAAAGAAAGATTTGCTGATATTGGAGGGAACTTAGAAAATCTGATTCTATGATTCGTGTCCCGATCAAAATAAGGACCAAAGGATGTGGTGTACAAAAAAGGATCAAGTCTAATCGTGAGATTGCAATTCAGAAATCATCAAAGATCCAGAAATCGTGCCGTGTATGTGGTGGAAAAGGACATAACAGTCGCACATGTAAAGATAAGGTTTCTTCTAATGCTATAGGTTCTAGCAATACAATGTAAGTATGTATACAAATTCTGATATTAATAAGAAAGAAAAAAAATTTGTCATTGCGTTTTATGATGTATAGGTT